>CM055680.1:11205039-11805039 GCA_029448645.1 Andrena camellia
AGAGGACAGGGCTGAAATGTTTATGTCAGGATGTTTATATCGATAGCGAGACCAACCGATAGGGTCCGAGTGCTGGACAAATCTCTCCTCGAGAATTCTTTCTGCCGGACTGTTTCAGAGCAGAAAGATGTTGCCTTTCGAGTTTCTTAAATAAATTAAGAATTAAAACTACAAATGTGTTTTTAGTATCCACGGCCTAATTTCTAATATTATTTTCGGAGAGATGGGTGTTACCTTTTGTTTTTTATATGGAACTATAGCGACTGTTTAATATTTTGTATTACGACAAATCATGACAAATCTAACGACTATACATAAGTCACAAAGGGAAACACAAATTACATATAAGAAGACAAAGGAAGCTGGGCAATGTTTGACTAAAACAATTTTTTGTAAAGTTCAAGGAACGTCCTAAATTGCGTGGGGCATTCTGTATAGTAATTATATCATTTATTTCGATCACTGTTATTGCTTTTATACAAAACACAGTAAGATGGCTTTTACAATATGAATAATGAAAAGCTAAGCCAATACTGATAGAATTGTCATATTTTCTTCACAGAATATAGCGTGGGCCCCAATCGTCTGTTCGTTTCAAAGACTCAGTGGAGACTGCGCGTCTGTTCAAATCACGGGCCCAATTGTTTATAGGAACAGTAGATAACCGGCGAGGGCGTCACTGTTTCGGGGTGGTCGCCGTAGCCGTGGCAGCGTAAGCAGATCCACGATGCCTCGACCAGCCTTCTCCGCTCAGCGCCGAATTATCTTCCAGAACTGAATCTGAACTAAACTAGAGTGTACTTTTTCTGATGACAAGACTCGACACGCGGTTTTCGGTTACATTTATTCTAAGGTATTTTCTGGCAAGGGAATGAATGACCTTAGTCCTTACAATTAGTTACTATATAAATGAGTAAGTACGAAGTTAGACTCTGAAATGGGCAGTCAGAACGGTGATGAATAATGTTTTGGAAATAACTGCCACATGGAACTTATCAGTCGAACCCCTCAGTGACTCAGCCCTACCAGTAGCCTGGTCAACCAACACTATCGCCGACATAGAGGGTGTTACTGAATTGGCGGTATAACTTGAAATGGGGCTGATTCTTTCTGCGAAGATGAATATGAACTGAGGACTACAATTTTTTCATACGACGTTTATTTTTCGAGGAAATCGATTACTTCCCTTAATCGTTATAATAATATCGAATGATATGTTTCATATTTATTTTTGCAAATTTTCATATAGAGTTTTAATAAGCCTCGTGTCGTACAGACTACTTAGGCGATAATAGGGCTAGAATAGTACTACACCTTTTAATAAGTTAATGCTGGTAGGTGTTATTATACTACACTGATTAAAATAATTAGTATCATAATTGGTATTAAAATAAAGTATCTAACACGTTAAAAAATTGGAAATTAAACAAAAAATATATTGATGAATGAAATGCACAGTACTTTGTCCATCTCTGTAATTTACCTCATTCCCCTGGATTATCTAGACAAGGAATGCTCTAATTATCTTGAAGAGAGTACAGTCGGTTTTCTATACCCATGTTAACTTAATAGATAATCAAAAGAAAATCAATTTAGTCAATACCTAAAACCGTATTTTAAATTGCCATTTCTTAAGCAAATTTTAAAAGACACTTCGACTGCCAGGGCTGTATTATACTTTTAAATAATATATTTTCAGAAAAATGCAGAGAAAACTGAAGGCATAAAGATTTATTATCCCCCTATGTTAAAAGTAAGACGAGTGACTCTATTAGAAAAAATCGACTCCTCGCACCAAAGTTCTTTAGTGGATATCCCTTCAGTATTTACTCAGGTCCACTGTTCTCTTATTGATCTTGCGGTTACATTTAATCTCCCACTGTCACTATATTAAACTACAAAATAAAGGGGGACGAAAGGTGTTAAAAAGAAACAAATATAGTAGGTCATCCAATACCTAAGTGTTATAGTTTCGCAGAAAACTGAATTTATAACAATATAACTCGACACAATTGACGTTTATCCATTTGATATAAATTCTAGCTTACGTAATAACCCATACAGTACACTTCGTGGCGGCAACGTTGCAGGATCGTTGCAGTAATCTTGCAGTGTTGCATGGTTGCAGCGCAATGTCGATGTAACGTTGCTGCGACGTTGCCGTGCAACATTGCACGGGGCGGACATAGAATTATTGCTGCATAGTTGCATGAATGTTGCGTTGCAATATTGCACGGCAAGGTTCCTGCAATATTTCTGCAACGTTACGGCAACGTTTGGCAACGTTTCCACAATGTTGATGCAACGTTGCGCCAGTATTGCGGCAACGTTCTTGCAATGTTGCCGCAACTTTCCTGTAATGTTGCTGCAATGATCCTGCGAAAGTCGAAAACATGATTGAAGAATTTCTTTCAGCAAAACCTTAGTAAAAAGATTAGTAAAAAAAATACTTTAGGTAAAAGGATTATGAAAAATAATGGAAAATAAAATATACAAAGTGGACAGTACTTGTATCTACCTACACTTGAATAACTCTCAAATGATGAGTTTATTGAAAAATTGTTATATACAAAAGTTGCATGTTTTTGAGGGGTGTATTATAATGAAGTTATTATTATTATTATTATTATTATTATTATTATTATTATTATTATTATTATATGTATTATTACATTTGTGTTTTTTAAATGGGATGTTGTATTTTTTTATGTCAAAATTCGAAAAAATGTCTAATTTTGAATGAAAATGCATTAACTTTTACTGGTCCTAAACCCAAAATAGTTAACCACATATTTTGCTTTTTGAATCGATAGGATTCACTTCCCATAACATCAAGTTGAAAATACAAAATCGTCAAAGACTTCAACAAGACAAGAGTGCTTGATAAACGAATCAAAATATTTCGCTACATATTAGGTTTAGGCCTAATAAATGTTAATACACTTTTATTCAGAATCGACATTCTTTCAAATTTTGACACAAAAAGTACAACACCCATTTAGAAAAACGAAATTGATCTTCGAGAGTCCAAAACGCCTCCACCTGCAAATAAATTACATACGTTATGTAATGACCTCAAAATGATGTAACTCCTCGTATATAACAATTTCTGAAAACGCATTATTTGAGAGTTATTCAGGTGTGCGAGTTAGGCGGTCCATCCTGTATATCATTAATTCATCGTTAACAGAAAGTTGTTTATTCTCATTTAATATACGTAGGTACCCAAAAAACTAGTTAATAGCACATGATTAGTACACGATACATATCTACAATAGTGTTGTAAATGCATGGTTCATCCATACGTAAAATCGAAGTTTTAAATAAGGGGCAACGTACACCTAGGATTAGAGAAACCAGGCTGAATTTAAACAATTTTTTTTATTGAAAAATTTTTTTAATTTAGACATTTAAATACGGGTTAAAATACGTACTTTAATGTCACAATTGTGTAAAAATTCGAAAACTAAGAAGATTGAATATATAATAGCAATTTCCGTTAGACAGTTTTTGCAGAACAGCTTCCAGGGTAACTAAAATATCTCCGATAGTTTTTGTCTGAATAAAAAAAATCTCTAAAAATACATAAAAGAATCCACTTTTTGTACGTAGCCAATTTTAAAAATATCAATTTTCGCAAAATGGCGGCGATTTGAATACAGATATGTGATTTTGCAGTAAAAAATCATCATTTTTTAACCGACTTCAAAAAGGAGGAGGTTATGTATTCGACCCGTATGTATGTTTTTTTTTTTTATGTTTGTCCCCTCATAACTCCTCAGCATATGGACCGATTTTGATGATCTTTTTTTTATTCGAAAGAGGATAGTGCCCCGTTGGTCCCATCCTACGCGGAATCAATATTGGCCCAATATTTTACCAGTTATAGTTAATAATATAGACTATTGTCACCTAATTATTAATACTTTATGTACGTACACGCATATCTCCTCAGCATGTTGTGTCAATATATATAAAACTAAAACGTTAAAAATAAAACAATTTAAAAAAAAAAATTAAAACCGACTTTAAAAAAATAAAATTGCACTAAAAAGTAAAAAATAATTTTTTCCCTTATTTAATCTACGATTCTCATATTTTTTAAGTCGGCGCCAGATTTACACAGTGCAAATGATGAGGCACCGACTTAAAAAATATGAGAGTCGTAGATTAAATAAGGGAAAAAATTATTTTTTACTTTTTAGTGCAATTTTATTTTTTTGAAGTCGGTTTTAATTTTTTTTTTAAATTGTTTTTTAATAGATAAAAACTGAACTATGACGTTTAACAAAAATCCTACGACAAAAACTAAATAATTCTATCAAAAACCTCTGTTCCAAATTAGAACCCTAATCGGTTCACTAGTTTCTCCGGAAATATTGGTTAACGTTCTTCAAAATACCATTTTGAGAAAAACGCCAATACATATTCAATCTTCTTAGATTTGAAATTAAATTTGTACAATTGTTACATATAAAGATTTTTAAACTAAAAAATATTTTCAATGAAAAAAAGATTGTCAAAGTTCACCCCGGTTTTTCTAATTCTTGGTGTACGTTGCCCCTTAAGTTGGAATGGTGGCAAAATAGTCAATATAGTAATTCCCGACATAGGTACCTATCTCTGCGATTATTAGGTTATCATTCACCATACGTACCGAAACAATCGCGCCACTTATGGGATGACCTAACAAGTCCAATTGCCAGAACATTGGCGGCGAGTTTATTCGTTGTCCCTGTTATAAAAGACGTTCTGCCGTGAGGAGGGAGCTCCGAATTGCCCACTTACTAGATTGCAAGTCGACATCGAACGGGCCAGAGGGGTGCGGACTGGGCTTCACGGGGTGAATCTGTGCGTCGCAGAAGTGGGGTGGCTCCACTGCTCGCGGTGGGCGTAAAATTAGAGGTGTCCGTTACTTCAGGTCTTAATAGCGGTGACAGTGAATGAGCTGTGACGTAGATATGTATTTACGTAGAATGAAACGAGCCACCTACACGCGGCCGATCGCGATATTTACTTTGGCTCGGCGTCACTGACGTCAACCGCGTAAAAGGACACGTATTTACCCTGAAGCGTGCTTCAAAATAATACAATCACGCCATTTCTATCAGCCACGAATGTCCCCTCCGTGAATGACAAAGAACGCAGGAGTAGATAAGTTTGACAATGCACGCCCACGCGGCGACCTCTAAACGCTAGGCTTCTGCTACGAATAAAATCGCGGTCCCCTTTTACACCTTGCGTCAACGTTGCTGATAAGGGCAAACGCTCGCGATCAAAACGAATTGCAAAGCAACGTTTGAAGGGGTTAAAGGATCTTCCCAGTGTGACGGCTGAAAAACACTTAATTTTTCGGGAATTAAAAAAAGAAACAAGTATTACACGTATCATTTTGCACGTTTATAGCTTTATTCTACCACGTTTTAAGACTGTAAAAAAGGAATTTGTAAGTAAAAGCATCCATTTATAGCGGAATAGCAGCATCGTGAAGAAAGCAATATCCTTCCGGATTTCAGACCTGATATCAGCAATTATTATAGTTGTCTCAATCACAAAATCCAAAAAGATTGGTAATCTGTAGACGTGTGGCTATCAAATGGCAACGTCTTAAAAATTTTTTATCAGTTTTAGCAAAAAATTATGGTTTCGTTGACCGTAGTAATTAAATTTTGCAAATACTTGCAAAATTCTAGTTCGAACGATAAAAGTAACGTCTAGTTTTGACTTTTTGGCAATCAGGTTTGGCATCCGCAAGGATATTGTTCTCTCCACGATGCTCCTGTGCCATTATAAATGGATATTTTTACTTACAAATTTTTTTTATAGTCTTAAAAGGTGATAGAATAGAGCTACAAACACTAAGTTTGTAGAAACTTGTGAAAAATTAAGTTTTTCAGCCATCACACTAGGAACACCCCTTAAGTCGAGTGAGAGAAGCGTGCACAGTGGTTGTCTAGAGCTTTTACTGTATTTGGTGGTTTAATCAGTTCAGTGGTCATTTTGGGAGATGAATGATTATTTTAGGAACCCTATGTTCCTTCGTGGAACGAGTTCTTATCGTGCTACTTCCTGATGTTGAATTTAGGCGCAGTTATGATAGTCCTTTCAATGTTAATGTTTAAGAAAAAAAAACGGTTAGGATTGTTGCGAAATTTTGAGTTTGCTACATATTAAAGAAATAATGCATTTGCATGAATTCTGTTTTTGAGGTACTTAATTTTAAATATACAAACAAGGGAAACAAACTGTGCAATTATTAGTTGTAAGAAACCACTCATCGTTCCAGAAAATTATTTATTTACAAGTATTAAATATTCTCCATTGTATGCCACCCATGCAGACGTTTAAAATATCACACGCTGTCGCATTTGATTATCACACACTTTATTATCGTTCTACCCTCGTAAACACTTATTCGTAATTCAAATTTTATTTTGGTCCACTGGTGGAAAAAAGATGTAACACACTTTACATGTAGTGTACTAAAAAATGCAGTATGAAATATCGAGGCTTGTTTAATTTCATGTAATATATCGTAGTATTAAATCGAAAGAGTGAAATATAATTTATCACGTGCTGAGTGTCATTTATAGACTAGATTTTACGAGTGAATTAATCTGAACTTCCATTGAAATGATGAATGCGGCAAACGAAAGGCCTGCATCGTCATTATCTCACTCTTATTTTATTCTTTTCTTAGATAGGCATCGTAAAAGAAAATTTCCATGCATAAGTTTGCTTATTTCTTGTCGTAGTTTCTCAACTTTTACAGTAAGAATACTCATAACGAATCCAGATGCTAACTATATAATTGTAAATGCACTCGTAAAGGACATACACTCGATGAATTCAAATCTTAATGTCTTTTCATTCAACTTAGGTTGTCATTATTTCATTCTTATACGTTCCTCAGGAATATATCGTTGGGACAAGTTTCACTCATAATTTTATTACTCCTTATCGAAGCTTCGTCAACTTTTGGAAGAGGAATTTTCATGATGTATTCGCATAAATTAACTAGGAATATATTCGTGGAAGACACACACTCGATGAATTAAAATTGTGCTGCCTTAAATTCAAATTACATTATCTTTCCTTCAGTTTCACAAATTCTTTCGTTGCATATTTTTTAAAAACACTCCCATTCATAATTTTACTTATTCCCCGGCGACGCTTCTCCACTTTTGCAGCAGAAATTATCGTGATAAATAATCAGCTGGAATTAACTAGAAATATATTCATAAAGAACATACACTCGATGAATTAAAATCGCGCTCTTTCAAATTCAAATCATATTATCTTCTCCTCAGTTTCACACATTCTTTCGTTGCATATTATTTAAAAAAAAAAAACCCACCCATTCAAATTTTAACTTTTTGCCCGTCGAAGCTCCTCGATATTTCCAGCGAGAATGCTCGTGATAAATATTAGCGCGAACAGGTCTCACATGCATGAATGTCCGCAACCTTCTGCGATGCAAATGCAACGTGACCAATGTCAAGGCTGCGCCAACAGCGGTAGCCGCATTTGCGAGCGCTGCAACAAATCTCGCGTGCTCGCGAGCATAATTCCGTCTCGCCGTCCGCGTCGAAAGAGCATCGAACAAAGGTTCGTTTAATATCGTGCGAATTCCCTTTGGCGCGCGGTGCCACGGCGTCGCGATTCCATCGCTGACAATACCAACGAGACACTTTTTCAATTCCCGTGACGCGCCCGCCAATCGAAAAATCGTTATATTTTCATCGATGACGCTCGTTCCTTCGATTTCCACGGCTGTCTGGTCGGAGCCTGTCGGCTCCGCCAACTGAGGATTACAGATATCATAATTTCCGCGATTAGGAATATCAAAATTCGCAATCTATCGAGCCAACGCGGATCCACTTGGGGAACTCGTAATTAAATGCATCGTCATCGAAGTATTTTTCAACGTTTGTATGAATTTGGACATGTTTAAGAAAAAAATGTGGTTGGTCCTAAACGCACGTTCCGTTTCAAAAGAAACTAGTCAATTAGTACATACCGTAAAAATTTCAAACGTAAAATCCATGACCTTAAAATGCTCTCTCTTTAGAAAATAATGTTAATGTTATTTACCAGACATCACTCGCCAGTCTTGATCGTTTGTATGCTTTGTCGATTAAAAGAGATTATGTTCGCTGTGATTGATTCGTGTTTAAACTGAAAATGGAAACCAGCTGCTAGCGAGGGTTCATTAAGTTCATCCAACACTTTGATAAATGTGCGTGGAAACGCGAGCACGCAGTATTTTTTTCGTTCGAATCTCGATTCACTTTTTAATGCTACAATGGGCAGTTAATGGTGTATATTCAGGAAACTGGCCTGTGCCTTTATTATGTTTGCGATTTACTAAATTTCTGAAATCGTCCTATACAAATCATAACGTGTAATTTATATTAACCAACTGATTAACTTATGCTGAAACATTATTTAATTGGGTTAATAGGCAACTACGTACTTTAAGTTTCATGGCAACACGAATAGTGTTATTTTAGGCTTTCTCTTGAGGAACTTTACATACCATTATAAAGGTACCTGTGTCCGTATCATTCAAATGAATAATTCTAACATTTCGGCATGAAATACAATGATTATTCGTTATCACTGATTCAATGTCCCCACTACACTGATTCACGATTCTGTAACAATCCACTGGGGGCCATTTCGCTTACAAATGGATGTTGCAAAGATTCAAATAAGACGCAACCTGAAATTCAGTGTCAAGCCGTCGTATCTTAAAATCAAATTATTGCCAAATTCCCAACGACGCGATAAAGAGTTGTGCAAACGAAGCCACCCCTTTACCAACAAAACTGCCGAGGGCAGCTGCAGCAGTGCTCCCGAGCACGGCGCTCGACTCCATTGTCGCAGCGGGGCTGTTTTTTCGCGGCGACCAGTCCCGGGCGAGGCAAGATTGATTCGTAGATCGTGGACCGGCGGACGTGGTTGCAACAAACATCGGTGACAAAGGGATGTCGGCGTTGGCCGGTGGCGACAGGCCGCTGTCTGTTGGCGGTCGTCGTCGAAAATCCGTGGAGACGCGGCCTGTTCCAGGAAGTAGGAGCCACTGGGATCATCGACCCTTCACGGCTATTTCAGTTATTTTGCAGCATGCAGCTATTTTAAATACATATTGTGGAGTAGAGGCGTACGAGCATGAGCCATACGGTGGTAAGGAGGGCGGAAGAGAGACGGAACCGGGGACCAAGATACGGAGAGAGAAAGAGAGAAGGAGCAAGCGAGAGGGAGTGATGGAGCGAAAGAGGAAGAAGCCGCGGTAGAGGAGCAGACGGGGATCGAGAAAGAGGGAACGAGGAACGGGTAGAAAGAGGAGAACGAGAACGGGGGAGGGATATCGCGGGGGAGAGAGAAAGAGAGGAGTAGAGGAAGAGACAGAGTGGGGATGAGGACAACTCTCTTGGGAGGAAAGCAGGGAGCAGAGAGACGATGCAGTGAGAGGCCAGAGGGGTTGGTATTTATAGCCAGCCCCGTCGTCGTCGTCTTCGTCGGCGTCGTCGCCGTTGTCGTCGTCGTCGACAGTCTTTGACTCGTTGGTGAAATTTCAGGGAGGGGTGCACCCTTCTCTCCTATCTCTGCTGTGCCTCCACACACACACACACACACCACACACACACACACACACACACCCCGCCCCCGACCTCTCCTCCCCCCGCACCGGCCCCCTTTCCGTGGCTCCCAGTCACTCTGTTAAAGGAATTTCCTATGATTAGAATGAGTATTTCTATACGCCGTCCTGAACTCCGCTTATATGTGTGTTAGGACCAGAATAATCAACACCCGTGTCTGGCCGCGTCGCGATAGGTTCCTCCTCGATCTCTCGCGGGCGAACTCTCGCACCGGCCGATCCGGATGCTGCCGCGGGCCTCTTGGACCTCTCTCCCCATTTTCTGCCCAGCGAGAACCAGAGTCCGCTGGCTGGTGCTCCCGACGACGCACGTCCAGGACTTTCCTCCTTTCTCGCGGAATTACGCTCCGGCGCTAGAGAAATCGGCCAGACGTCTGCGCCAGGGGCTGGAGCGGCGCTGTCGAGCCGGGGGTTGCGATTGATTGGAGACGCGGTGTGTGCGTCTTTCGGGATTTAAAGAGATGCGGGAGAGACGAGGGATGTTTTGATAGTTTTTTGTTAATATGTCTGTCGCGTGTGCTGAGTGAGCTGTTTAGATTTATTCTTCAGTTTAGAGGGGAAGGATAGAGTGGGCTAGAAATTTCCGTTTAACCCCTTAGGTGCGAAAAAACTTGTAGGGAGACTTGGGGCACTTTGATGCTGGTTGCACAATGAAACATTAATATTAGCTTGATATCTATAGGGTATCATCTTATAATCTTATATCATCTATCAAGATGATAGCTTATAGGGTGCCTTGTGATCATGTTTTGGACTTCTAACTGTTTCTAGGTATCAAGAGAATATTAATTCATTGTGCCTCTTGCACCAAAGTGCCCCAACTCCCCCTAGACGGTATAAGAAAGCAGATCCTGAGTTTAAACACTTATATTAAGCCTCCATTCCTCGTTCTCGTTTGCGAATATTGTATGTAGCTATGGATGACAAGTATCTGTTGCGTTTTTTGTTGTTCTAATCCTAATGGTTAATTCAACTTTACGAAGAAACATGAAGTGTCAATTTTGATTTAAAATGCCACTGATTATTCGTAGTGGTTGAGACAGTTTTATCATATATCTTGCTTTCAATCCTAATAGATTTCTGAGATATACAAGTAAGGAGTGCTTACTGTCACCCAAATGGTCGTAGGTGAATATTCAGAGTTTCTTGATACAAAGATTATCAAATACTCGACAGACGTAAACATACTGCATAAGATAGACGTTCGATAAGAATACTAGAGGAAGTGCAGCATATTTGGAATACTGTTAGTAATTTGGAATACCGAAGTATTTAAAAAACTATTAACGGTATTTAATTTTGCAACACCGCAAATAACAGGGGCAAATGAAAATTGTGGACGAATCGCCATTTTGACATTTTCGACTTAATCTGCAGAGCAAGAAAACGTTAATTTGCAAAACTTCTTCAGCATGTATTCAATCGTACCAATTATGGTTAAAACATGTCAAAACTTTAGAGTTAAACATTTAATCTACTCACTTGCATATTCATTTTATGGTTCCGTGTCAATTTTGCGATTATTTCGAGAATACAAAATGTGACATGAAATTTTATGTTTTAATGCCATGTTGCTAATTCGGGATACCGAAGATGATAATAATTTTTTTCGTGTGCCTCTTCTGCAATGTGAATTACATCGGAGACAAAAGAAAAAAAAGAGTGGGTGCAGTGTTTCATGTGTGAAATGTGGATACACTGTGAATGTTCTAGTTATGACTCTGGAAATGACACTTGTGTCTACTGCAAGTAAATCATAAGACTTAGAATTGATATTTATCCAAGATGATTGTTCCCATGCTGTGATTTTTGGGCCTGATTAGATCATAAGAGAAAATAATTTCATTATCTACATGTTTTTTGTAATTTTATAAAGTCAAGGTAAATTGGAATACCGGTATTCCAAATTACCTGCAGCTTAACAAAATCGTTACTTTCTGTCATTTTGCAATTAGGCCAAAGTTGCACATACTCTTTGTTTTTCATTATTATTGAGGGTTTGAAATATAAAAGTTTATTAGTTTCCCTATGATATTATGCAGTTGTATTTGTTCCCATCCTCTACCGTAATTTTTTATTCATCTTAAACAAACTGGTATTCTAAATACACTGCACTTCCTCTACTACAGCGTAGTAACTACACTAATTATATTTATACATTCGTTTGTTCAGAACAAATGATTTATTTATGTAGTATACCTACAGTCAGTTTCATTCTTACATTGAACAAAACTTGATATAAATACTTGATATCCACAATGTTATAATATTCTTTAAACTAACAAGAGGAACGTTTGTACATTTTCTTATGACCTTAGAGGGGTGTTTTCACCCCCTAAACATGCAAACGGGCCAAAATAAAGAACACATATTTCTAATTTTTCAGTCCTCCAAAACGTATCCGAAAACCAAAGCAATCGGAGACGGACATCTGACAACCTCTACTTGTTAGTTCTGTCCTGATTGCCTAATTCTTTTGAACGACGCATACATTTATAGACACACTAGCTTTACTATCTGGCTTCTTGCAGAATTTAGATTCTGATTTTACAAAAAAATTTTTTTGTGGAAATAGTCACATTCATCTGGATTGGTCAGGCATAATGAGCTGAGGTACATTTCGTGACCCCAGAGTTTACTATTTGAAAGTTTTTAAGCGACAGACAAACATAAACATATAAACTGTTTACTTTATATATTAAGATTTCATCTTGGGAGCCGAGATTTGACGTACCTATAAATGCTTATCGACACTATAAAATCCCTTTTTACTGTTTTATTTTTAACATCTATCTACCAGTGTACCATTGACTATGAATTGATAAATAAAATCTCCATCTCTAATTACAAACTGAAGTGTCAGGGAAATATACAGGATGCACGATTATTCACTGGTCTCCTTAAGGGGACCTTCCGGTCCAGAGCCCAAAAAAGTAGGTGATTTTTAGGAATTAATTAAAGGAAAACTACTATATACAATTTAATGGGATTTGTTGTATTGTATTAAGAATGTCGTAAATTATAGAAATATATTTTTTGTTTTATAATTAATCATTGCAGACGGCACTGGGGGAGTCGTTAATGTCAAAGTGTCAAAAAATTAATCCAAATCGGTGGGAACTGTATCTCCAAAAGTTATTATCCGATTCGATTGAAACTTTTTTATTTTGAAGAATATACTTCTGGCTAGGGGGAGAACCAGAAAAAATACAAAAATGACGTTTTTTTTTTAGAAAATAACGACACTTAAAGTTTGAAATCACTTTTTCCCTATATTTTTCATCCTTTCAACGCCTTTGAAAATTATAAATTTTCAATTTTTCGTAATTTTTTCTGGTATCCCCTCAAGCCAGAAGTATATTCTTCAAAATAAAAAGGTTTCAGTCGATACGGATAATAACTTCTGGAGATACAGATCCCACCGTTTTGAGAACACTGTTTCGAGAAAACCGCGTTGAAAGTTTTACGTGGGTGCCGAGTGGCCGGTTGTTGCCCATGCATTTGCCGCTACTCAAACGCCTATAACTTCGGGAATTTTACGAATTTCAACAAATCCTTTTAAACACGTATTCCTAAAAGGTTGAACATTCGAAAAATGAAAGAAAAAGAAAATCGGCTTTTAGACCGGAAGGTCCCCTTAAGGGAGGTGATTAGAGAGGTAAAATAAAGATAAAAATGTTCTACAAACATGGTCTTGTTCTATGAGCAAATAAAAAACAAACGCTTAATGAGATATAGGGTGATGGTACCTCATATCACCTAGTAAAAGTTAAATAGCTGTTAATTGAATAGTAATTGATATTTTTGTATGCAATTTGTTTCAAAGTGAAGAGAAATTATTCATGTTTCATGTAGCATAAGTTAGAATCGTTGAAAACTACAAATTTTTAATTAGAACTCACAAAACATAAGACGTGCAAAAATCGGGTTCTGAACAAAGTGTACTTTAATATCCCTTATTCAAGAAATATTGATTAATTGACATCTTTGAAATATTGATTACCTAATTCACGAGTATTTAAAGTTATTTTCCCATGTGTTATTATTTCTTGCTATATAAATGTTTTTTATCAATTTTTTTATTAGGATTAGGTATTTTACGTTCGGATTTACATATTGGACAAACAAAGCTAATTTCGGTTGCTCCGCAAATTTCATGACCACAGCTGTAGTAAACATTACATCGAAACCATAGGCGGTATTGAGAACACGCATACTAATAAAAGAAAAACTATTTTCATTACGAAAAATATTTTAATCGATTACATTCCTTCAGTACATTATTAACTAGGTATTCCTAGTAGATATTCTTCCATTCACAGAATTATTAGACTTACCTTCTCCGAATGTGATGTAAAATTCCCGCAGTCCAATAAATTTTTACCTACACTATTAATATTCACTAAAATACTTCCCCTCCTGTATTGTTGATCACATAACGCTGCAATTACAGTAGGGGAGAGGTGCTATAAAAGGGACACTTTTGTTCAGCGTCCATTTCTGACAATGTCGTTATAGGAATTTAAGAAACAAGTACATCTCAAGAAAGCATGTTTATTCCCCTTCAATAAAAGTATAATAAAACCTCATCAATTATAATAGAAAATAACAAAATCTTCGATTTTCAAATAAGTAGCAAATGTCCCTTTTACGACTAGGTGGTTTTAAATGGGACAGTGTAAGTCATAAAAGGGACACGTTAATAAAAATAAACTTATTAAGTATTACAATTATAATTGTAAATCTTAATGATTCAAAACAATAGAATCTATGAAAAAATTAACTGTTTGTGACATAAATCATCAATATTTTTGACTATCTTTATAGAGTGTGACTTATCGTTAAAGCTTTAGCAGCTTTTTTAGTTATAAAGGAACATTTTTTATAAAATTTATGTCTTACAAACTAAGTTCAACATAGGAATACGCACGAGTGGTAAATATAACTATACAAAAAATCTGTAAAACATTTAAATAATAAAATAGTTTAAAATTAAATCCTACTTGAACAAAAATGAGACTAATTGTACTAAAATAGGCAGGTACGTTTTCATATTGCAGATTAAATATTCTGTTATTAATGACACATGGAACAGAAAAAATTGAATGTGCCCTTTATTCCGCATGACTCATTGGCCCATTTATCGCAAATTTTCCATTGGAACCAAGCTTCCTTACTGGTAACATAGTTCTCTTTGCAAACGCAGCACTGATTGTTTTTTTAATCATTTGTCAATAGGCGCGCTCGTTTTCGTAAGCCCATGTCCCTTGAGTCAGAACAGTCATCAGAAGAATCCAAATCAGGAATTGAAATCTCACCGCTACTGGAAGATTCCTTGCACTTTCTCTTTTGCTTTGTATTATTTACTTTCTTTTTTGTCTTGATATCTTTCTTTACATCATTTTTCTTTTGCTGATCTGTTTTTGTCAAAAGGTTTGTAAAAATATCTTTGGCATTAGTCAACTCATTTGTAAGGTTTCGATTAGGTTTTTTTATTGATTTTTCTGATTTAGACAGTAGGTCTCTCATAGATTCTACAAGCAACCTGTCCTTCTCCGGTGTTGACGTAATAATTTTAGTCGTAGCTTTACGCCGTTGCTGCAAAGTTTTACGAGGGCCAGCTTTTGGGTATGGACGAATGTCCTCTACACTGACGACACTTGATGTTCCGAGAACTGGTTCATTACATTTGGATGTTGATGGCACAGCAAGGTCAACTTCATTCTTCATACTTTGTGTATCATCGGATACATCAAGAAATTCAATTTCTTCGTTGTTTTCTTGATTAATCGACGAATTTTCTACTGCATTATTTGACTGCAGCTGTTTTGATGTTAAGGGATGATCCGTAATTGCCGATGGTAAAAAGTCATCTTCAATGAAAATATTGTTGTTAAGTGGATAGATTCCGGTATTTTTAAATCCTGATACGATGTTATGCATATTAAATGCAGAGTAAAGTGCATCTTTAGCAAATTCAGGAACGTTGTAAATAGTTATTCTTGTTGCGGGGTTAGATGTCATCCAATTGTTCATTGAAGCTCTGTACCGTGACTTAAACGGCCCGAAGACAGTTATGTCTAGTGGCTGAAGCCGATGACTGCAGTGTGGAGGGAATGTCTGGATAATTAGATGATTTTTACGTGCAAATAAGATTACATTGATGGTTATATGGGTCTTGTGATTGTCCAGTGTGATCAGTGCTGGGTCCTTTTCAGTTGGTTTGACGTGCTTTACGAAGTGCTTTAATGCTTCCAGAAAGCAGTCTTCTGTTATCCATCCTGATTGGTTGGCTAAGCCTAAAGAACCCGTAGGTGCATTCTGCATCATGTGGGATTTAAAATGAACCCGCGGAAATATAAATACCGGAGGAATACTACCCCCTGCTGCATTTACAAAGGCCAACATTGTGACCAAAGAGCCACGTTCCGCTGAACTAATTTGCCCTACTCGTTTAACGCCTAATTGAGTCACTACTTTTGGTGTATTGGTCACGGTACTACAACCAGTTTCGTCCGTATTCCAAATCATATTTGGAGAAAATTTAAACTTTCGATAACACGTTTCCAAATTCTTAAAAAAATTTGTTACAGTAACTTTATTAAATCCTGTAGTCCTAGCTAAGGAAGTGTTCTCAGGTTTTCTAACAGTTAATGTGTGATTTCTTTTTAAAATTTTTTTAGCCAATCTATCGTAGCTATTTCATTTTCAATCCATTTTTCAGGAGCAATATTGAGTTCCACAGCATACTGATATGCTAATTTCCGAACTTGAACGGTTGTTAGTCCATAGCACATTTTGGCTGATGTTTTTAAATATTGTGTTAACATATTTTCCTGTTCTGTATTGAAAATTCTCCGATGTCCCATATTAGGACGATATACAAAATCTATTTCGGGTAATTTCTTGGCTTCTGCAACAAGTCTACCCAAATGCGATTTACTCATGTTATACGCTTTTGCCACAGATCTTAGTGACATTTTTCGTTGAAGAACTTCTTTTACTGCATCCTGTATCTTTTCCGTGCTCATACGAGCTCTTTTCTTCGGGGGCATTTTTTACCTTCCAAGAAATAGATATTGAATAAAATAAAGCATTCCTAGTTATACTGCTCGACACTATTTTTTGCAGAATATATGATTATGTATATATTAATTGAAAACTAAATGCCCGAGAAAAGGCATATACAATCTTCTTAAAAATCATGTAAGAAGTATATAATACAGAGAAAACACGTTGAATACACGAAATTTACATACAACTGTAGCAAATTTATAACTTATAACGAGGGCTAATTTATTGCCACACATTTTTTTAACGATAAAGTGTGTCGCTTTGAATAGTCACTTCACTAATTCCTAAATTTGAAACAAGACGCTATCAACTAATAATTGAGAATTTAAAACAATGTCATCTGTGACATTGACAGATGATACACTAATAACTTTATAGGAAAGTAAAATATATATAGTGTCCAGCAGTACATGTGTATGGAAGGGACAGCCATGAAACGGTTGTCCCATTTAAGACTTGTTATGCTGTCCCTTTTAAGACTATAAGTGAGTTTAACATAATATAACCTCAAAACAAAGAAAACAATCAATTAAGCTTACTTACTAAGTATTTTCCGTTCAGTTGAATACAGGATGTTTTAATGATATAATAGTTCAACAGTTTATATAGATTTGGTTCTCAGAAAACGACACAGAAAATCAACGAAAATTTTACTTTTACTGCCGAAAAATATCAACCGCGGATTACTACTCTGTTGCAAGTGAGACCGCAGTGAAGTTTACGAAATGACTGGGCACTAGTGTTTTAATAAACAGGAAAATAACTTGCATGTGTAATGCGTTTAGAATTTTGGCAATTCAATTTGTCCCTTTTAAGACCTGTCCCTTTTATGGCACCTCTCCCCTATGTCTTCCTACATATGTTTAAGTACTAATTCAGTTCATAAGCGATCTTTAGTGCTTGCTTTGCGAGATATAACGAGTGGCGATATTAGGAACATGGATGGTATTAGGTGCCTTCACTCTACGTTTTCAAAGATTAGCACTACTTACGTCGCAAAATTATAATAGATCTTCAAAATGACCACCCTTTTCTTCTATGCAAAAATTGAGGCGGCTTGGCAGTGGTTAACGACTTCGCGGAAATGTATTTAACGTGATATTTTCACTTGCAGCTGCTATAGCATTCCACAGTTCGTCGCGATTTTCAAAATCATGAGTGACTAATGGTGACATATCTAGTGATATACCATTTTATTGGAGCATCTATCAGTTCAAGTTACGCTGTGAATTGACATCTGTGGTTACTCCTTTGAAGATTTATATCTCATTAAGTATCGGTTTTCGACATCATTTTTATAGAACATTTTTTTAGTCAATTTACTTGCCTACTCACCTCTTTCAGAGGACCAGTGAATAACCGGACAGTGTCCGGCAGACACCCTGTATAATGTATAGTTTCTTCACTGGGAACAACCTTTGTATGAAATAATGCTACATATTTATTGTTTCATGAATTCAATTACAGAAAATATTCCGCATTATATTTTAATGTCCCCATTAGAATCCTATTATTAAAATAATATTGAATTGCAAAGGAAAAGACAACTGTAGTCGATAGTATAATGCTACGTCTTAATGGTCCATCTAATTCTGCCTCACGTTTCCTTTGGAAAATAAGAATAAAGAAGGTTCTACGCGTTGGAACTTGATATGTGCGTAGAATTTTCTATGAACGCGAGTTCAGAAACGATTATTATAGAGAAATAAATGGAAGCTCAGACACACTCTGTTCTGCGGTGCAAGCGCGCGTGACACCAGTAATCTTGTCGTCGATCGGTTAGAAACGGTCAAGATACGGAAGGAACGATCGAGAACTCGTATTCGATCGATCCTGCTGCAATTTCTTTGCCGTCCACATTAAAGCAGAATATTGACACTTTGAGTGCCATCAGCGAGTTTTCACGTCGAGGGATTTTCCAGTATTCCCAGCCTACGCGCGGTTTGGCTTTTTTTTCACGGTGATATCTTTTCGAAAGCACCGAAAATATTGTCTAAGAGTCCTTGAATGTTCAATCTGAACAGAAACCAAGCAAAGACTTCGCTTTGTACGAAACGTTCCCGGCAAAATCGATCACTTGGACAGACCTAAGTAGTCGACATAAAAAGGCATTTTTCAAAACCTTGCGCCACTCAAAGTATGAATTGGGCTTTAAATTTTATTACATTGATCCACGGTAACTGTGACGCTTGAGTCAATGTTGAGGCTGTTAAAGAGTGACTAGAGAAAAATCTTTAACTCCTGTAGAATATGTCTGCATTCATTTCATAAAAGTCCTCTTAACCTGTCCAAGATTGTAACGAAACTCAACGTGCATAGCTTATAAGTCCAAAGTAGAGCTGTAATATTCGAATAGTCGAATTATTCGAATAAATCGAATAGTCGAATTATTCGAATAAATCGAATAATTTGGAACAGTCGAATTATTCGAATAAAACGAATAATTTGGAACAGTCGAATTATTCGAATAACTCGAATAATTTGAAATGCGAATAATTTATTCGAATAATCCGAATATTCGAATACGAATCATTCGGAGTATTCGACGAATTCAAAGTGTTCGAATCTCGAATTGTACCAAATACGAATCTAAACGTGAAATATTTTTTCGCACTTTATTATGCTATTCTTTACATATTGACCTTTACAATTATTTATTTTCCAAATGTTAAATTTGAAATTTTATTAATCTTTGGTAAAGTTATAAATTTTGAAACCAAAGATATAAATTCTATTTAAATTTAATGACGTAATGTATTTAAATATTGAATCATAGTGATCATTAGTAGTAATAGCAGTAATTTTATTCTTATTATTCATACAAAAACCTGTTTTGATAGAGAAAAACGAAACATTAACGTTCTGTGGTACAAGGCAGCTTCTCCTTGCCACTACAATATTCCTTGCCGTAGAGAACGTACGTTCTGATACAGAACTCCTAATTATTCGAATAATGCTCGAATATTTGAATATTCCTAATTATTCGAATACTCCTATTTATTCGAATAAAATTCGTATCTCAAATTCGGATTCTATTGGTATTCGAATACTCGAATTATTCAAATCTCAAATTCGACTTTTACTGCTATTCAAATGCTCGAATTATTCGAATTTGAAATTCGAATTCTACTGGTATTCGAATCTCAAATTCGAATTCTACTGGTATTGTAATTTCGAATTCTACTGGTATTCAAATCCCAAAGTCGAATTATACTAGTATTCAAATCTCAAATTCGACTTTTACTGCTATTCAAATGCTCGAATTATTCGAATTTGAAATTCGAATTCTACTGTATTCGAATCTCAAATTCGAATTGAACTGGACACGAATCTCAAATTCGAATTCTACTGGTATTGTAATCTCAAATTCGAATTCTACTGGTATCCGAATTTGAAATTCGAATTCTACTGGTATTCGAATCTCAAATTCGAATTCTACTGGTATTCAAATCCCAAATTCGAATTCTACCGGTATTAAAATATTCGAATACATAGAATATTCGCATATTCGTAGCAGCTCTAGTCCCAATCCAAACTCCCATGTGCCACAGAGAAAAAATCCAAGTACTCGTGATTGTACGAATCCCCTCTTTTCCAACATTATTATCCCGCGCGGGATCTCCAATTCCTTCCTCTAATAGATGTAACATTATTCCTCTCTTCCCTTGCTCCACGTCATTATTGGTATCCTATATTTAGGACCGTGTCTATCTATTTACATGCCCAAAGGGCCAACGAATAATGTAGACACAGAATCGAAGGGAAATTCTACTTAGGACTAGGTGAAGGAAAAAAAAACACGGTTCAAAGGGATTCCCGGGAAAAGGGTAAGGAGCGGCGTGGAAGCAGGCCGCGGCGCGACGCGGCGAGCCGAGAAGTTGAAGAAGCGGCGGTCAGACGTCTAACAATTTATAAAGCGGAGAATGCTCTCGTGTTCCGCGCCGCTCTCGTCCCGGGAACCTGACGAACGCATACCGTAGGAGTTAGCATAATTGACTGCGTACGTTAATCGAGCGGTCATGGAAGAATGCACCGCGAACGCTTCGACGCAGACGCCGCGACGCGGGGGAGGCGGGCGTTATTTTCAAGCACTCCGATGTGAATCGAGTTAAGGAAAGAAAAGCGGAGCGAGCGGACAGGAGCCAAACTAACAAGCTGGAATGCACACGCAGCGGACGACGCGGGTCACCGTTTCTTTGCGGTACCACGAGTAGAAAGGTGGATGCGCGTCCTTATTTTACAGTGTCGTGCCTCTTCACGGTCACTTGCGATCGTATAAGCTGACCGAACCGCGAATTGTTCCTCGGTAGCGGCCAGGTGAACGATTCGAGAAACGGGGATCGCTGGCCGATTTCAGGCACCGTTTAACCCGTTATGCTCATCGTTCCTTCTTTATTCTCTATGCCGAACTACCAATAGCGTGTCCATTTGGTTGATGGTCTTGTGGCAGTTTGCGTATTCTTACTTTGAAACTGTTACTTGTTACATGGAGTGTCTTAGAAGATGGTCAGCTTGCGTGAGGTGGTCGTGATGTAAAATGAAGTAAAAAGGGTCAGAACTGTACACGTACTAACGTAAACACTGTTAAGGGCATATAAGTCTTTGTAATCGTAGTGATAGAATTGTACATTGGAATATGTACAGGACGTTTCAAAACATGTGGGCATAACTTGAGGGGTGAACCGGGGTCATAAAGATAATGAAAAAAGCTTGTATAAATATTTGTCCTATTTTACATTGTCTTCGAGTTATAAGAAGTTTTGTGTTTTAATCATTTTCATTACAAGTGTTTATTAAAGTGTGGAACTTGAATTAGTTACTTGAAAAGTTTAGAAATTTGTATCGGAGCCCAGGGCGGTCATTTCGAATATCCAGTTCCCTGAAAGAAAAAATTCTATGAAAATCTTACATTAGCTTTTTTTTATTTACTTTCTGAGTAATGACGTGTGATATACGTAAAAAAATTCTACATCGTTTGGCGCACGCCCACACAGCACCATGACATTGCAGCAACGTCTTTGCAATGACGCGGTGCAAGATTGCAATGTTGCATCGCATCATTGCAGAACTGTTGCAGGTTCACTCCTATGTCCGCCTTAACAATATTGCAGGAGTGTATTTTTGCAAAGTTGCGGCAGCATTACAAATATGTAGTCCTGCAACGTTCCGACAATGATTCTGCAACGAAACGGCAAAATTGTGGCAATGATCCTGTAACTCTTCAGCAATATTGCGGTGCGAGATTGCAATGTTGCACCGCATCATTGCAGAGAAGTTGCAGGTTCACTCCTATGCCCGCCTTAGCAATATTGCAGGAGTGTATTTTTGCAAAGTTTTGAGAACATTAAAAATATGTAGTCCTGCAACATCATTGCAGAGAAGTTGCAGGTTCACTCCTATGTTCGCCCTGGGCAATATTGCAGGAGTGTATTCCCGCAATGTTTTGGAGATTTTACAGCAATAGTCTCTCCGCAACGTTTCGGGCAGTGAGGGACGCGACGACATGAATGTGTGTAGGCAGAATCGTAGTAGTATAACGCCCGTGTGCTTTTTTCTCATAGAAAATTTTTTTCCCCAGGAGGATTCGAACCGAGGACCTGTAGCATCGTAGACGAACAGTTTACCGCTGCAGCTACAACCGTTGATTGATAAGATTGCTTACGTATTCGAACTTATATTCCTACCGAGCAAAACTACAAACTCAAATTATTCAAAATTGAAGGCTCATTTGACAAACCCCATTAGGGATTTGTAACACTATAGATGCGGATTACAACTTTCACCCGGTGTCATTTTAGGTTAGGTTGGGAAACAGTCTTTAGACTGGACCTTTGCATTTGTCTTTTCTTCTTTCTTTTCTCTTGCTTGATTGTATATACGTGTTTGTGCAATACAGACGTTTAATAATAATAATAATATCACATTAAAATATGTAGTACCTACTCTACCTAAAAAAATTAAATTGATCTTCAAATCTCTTCTATAATTTCATGTACAAACAAGTCTCACGATAACACTTTTTTCATATCTTCAATGGCCAACGAGAAATTCTAGCGTACCCAGTTAAATGAAACATGCTGTAGAATCCACTCAACGTCATGTATATATTTCGACAAGTTTTGTCAAAGTCATAATTGCTTCAGAATATTGCTGTAATGTTTCTACAATATTTTCACTACAGTATTGCGCACGACAATATGTGTGCAATTTTGTTTGGGCGTTGCCACTGGAACATTGCACGTCGATGTGCGCGCAATATTGCAGGAATATTGCAGGATCGTTGCCACTGGAACATTGCACGTCGATACGCGCGCTACATTGCAGAAGCGTTGCCACTGCAATATTACAGGAATATTGTACGCCAATGTGGGTGCAATTGTGGTGTGGCGTTGCCACTGGAACATTGTGCGTTGATGTACGCGCAATATTGTAGAAATATTGTAGGATCGTTGCCACTGGAACAATGCAGTGGCAACGCGTGCGCAATATTTCTGCAATATTGCAAGAACGTTGCCACTCCAATATTGCACGGCAATATTGCAGCATCATTTCTGCAATATTGCAATGCAACCTGCAACAACGCACTAGTGCAGCAACATTCCTGCAATAATGCTGCAACGAAGTGTGCTGTATGGGCGTTCTATGCAAATCCGATAACAAATGAGCGATTTATTGCAAATCTTGCAATTGTTATTTTTTTATGTCTACAAAAAATGTCAACATATTCTTTCCGTATTTGATTAATAAAGCAACAATATATCAATAAATTGTGTTCTTTGTTGTGCATAGTTAACAAAAAGCAATCGTTTTTTGTACTGGTGCAAGTCAGGGGCAGCTCCAAATTTGAAAAATTCGCCAAACATAGAAATAAAAATTTATCAACTCAATAACTGCTACTTATTATGTGAAAATATATATTTTTCAATTAGTGTTCTCTGTTTAATGTCAAGTTAAAGCAATAATTTTATAAACATTTTTTCCTAATTTACTCGAAGTTAGTGAAAATGGAGCTGCACCCCTTTAGCTGCGAAGTCTTCAATTATTGAAATGCAATGGTGCCAGTAACTCAGAAACGGAGACACGTAAATATAGGGGATTCTTTACATCCCATACAATACCAGAAGATGAGATTTTGAGATTTTCGGAAAACATTTATGTTTGAGAAAAATTTATTTGATTAAACAGCCATTGCTACTTGTCACTATTTATTATTACTTTGTTCACTCTCGCACAGAAGTTTTTACACTATTCATTAATAAATTAGAAGTAATACCAATTTTTACCTCAATAATACATAAAAATTCTTGCAAATATTCTTTAAGGCTGCCGTCTCCTTTTTGTTATGGTCCGAATCGATCGAAACGTCCCTTGTAAACAGACGGACCCTAATGAAACTACTGCGGTCGATAAAAAGAAGTTGTACAGAGGTGACATCTCCAGGTACTCTATGTAGACGAATTTTTCACGCATAGTTGCCACATTTTCTGTTCTCTCTGTTTCTGCCGCGCTGTTGCCACAGCTCTTTCTTATCGAGAAGCTTGAAAGAATACGGCACGAGAGCTGCGTCTAGCGTCAGAGCCTCGCTGAACGTAAAGGAGGATAGCAATAATGAAAGATAGAGAGGTTGAGTAGTGAAGTTAGGAATCATGTCAATGAAACAATACTAATTTGCGTATCAATATTTGTTATTTATACGTAGAAGGCTGTAATATTATGTATAATCAATGTGCAATTGAAGGGTCGGATGCAATAAGGGAATTTGCGCTCGAAAATAAGAAAAATTATTGTCCAAACGTTAAGAAAGATTGGAAAATTAAATGTTATTAAACTGAATTTTAAAAAATATAGTGTTGTAAAGCTCGTCAGAACACATTTTTTCTATTTACAGTTTATTTATCCAATCATTAGTATTCGAGCTAAAAATTATAAACAAAAAAGTTTTCATCGTCTAAAATCATTATAAACATATATATATATATATATATATATATATATATATATATATATATATACCCTGATAACCAGATGTCTGCAATCTGACGTCGGATTGGCAGCAGGGTCTGCCGTGAGAGCGCAGAGCCTGACGTCAGATCCGTAGTCATCTGTGTCCGCATTAGGATGCGTTCTGAGGTACAGAGCCTGACATCAGGACCTGACGTCAGATGGGCAGCAGATTTGCAGCAGATCCTGCCGTTCGCCTGACACGTCTAACAGCGCCATCTGAGGGTCAGAATTGGCAAACAATTCCCTACCCGTGACGTCACACGGCCGTCCCTACGCACCAACACAAATGTAGCGTTATTGCTGTAGGTGTATCCCTACCCCTATATAACCTGCCAGCAGATTCTGCAGTTCATTAAATAATTAATTCTACTTATTTCCAAAAATATTTATTTATTCTTTAAAATCGTTACAGAATAATATAAGTAGCGCATATAAATTCAACGAAGAACATTCAATATTTACATTTATAAATCCATATACAATACGTCCCGTAACCAGTGGTACATATTAGGTGCGATATCAGAAAATTTCCTATATTTTCGACTTCGTTTTTCTGCAGAATCACCATATTCCGTATTGTGTTAGCGCTGAAAACAAATAGAACATTAGTATAAAATTAAACGTAACGTATGAATAAACAGGATACATGCAATACTTACTTCAGCTCCATCTCCGCACAGCACACAGCCCAGGCGATCATGCATGCTCCTGCGAACATTAACATTTATAAGAAAACATATGTTAAATTATTATTTACGAAACAAGACGCTAAAAATTCGCACTTCGCGCATAACCCTATTTTTCTGTCTTGCAGATAATGTGACTCTCGATTTTCGCGACGTAGATAATTGGAAATTATTCAATACCATAATTACGTTTGCTTTCTGGATACTTCGAGATGATTTGTCTGGATATTGATGCTGAGAATCGCGTGGAATATTTTTCGGTTTTGTCGGCACTGACTGACACTAACTGCCACTGCCAATGACTGCCACCGGCCCACCGCCACCTCAGACCTCGCAAACGAACGCAAACTGGACGTAGAGTCTTGACCAATCACGAGTTTCGGCGCTATAGAGCAGCCAATCCGAGCGTAGCCCATTGTACTGCCACATTGGTACACGTGTTACATCTACATACTGTTTGTTCAAAGAGGTATCCGTTGTGTTTGAAGAGAAACGCTCGAAAAATATTCCACGCGATTCTCAGCATCAATATCCAGACAAATCATCTCGAAGTATCCAGAAAGCAAACGTAATTATGGTATTGAATAATTTCCAATTATCTACGTCGCGAAAATCGAGAGTCACATTATCTGCAAGACAGAAAAATAGGGTTATGCGCAAAGTGCGAATGTTTAGCGTCTTGTTTCGTAAATAATAATTTAACACATGTTTTCTTATAAATGTTAATGTTCGCAGGAGCATGCATGATCGCCTAGGCTGTGTGCTGTGCGGAGATGGAGCTGAAGTAAGTATCGCATGTATCCTGTTTATTCATACGTTACGTTTAATTTTATACTAATGTTCTATTTGTTTTCAGCGCTAACACAATACGGAATATGGTGATTCTGCAGAAAAACGAAGTCGAAAATATAGGAAATTTTCTGATATCGCATCTAATATGTACCACTGGTTACGGGACGTATTGTATATGGATTTATAAATGTAAATATTGAATGTTCTTCGTTGAATTTATATGCGCTACTTATATTATTCTGTAACGATTTTAAAGAATAAATAAATATTTTTGGAAATAAGTAGAATTAATTATTTAATGAACTGCAGAATCTGCTGGCAGGTTATATAGGGGTAGGGATACACCTACAGCAATCACGGTACACATGTGTTGGTGCGTAGGGACGGCCGTGTGACGTCACGGGTAGGGAATTGTTTGCCAATTCTGACCCTCAGATGGCGCTGTTAGACGTGTCAGGCGAACGGCAGGATCTGCTGCAAATCTGCTGCCCATCTGACGTCAGGTCCTGATGTCAGGCTCTGTACCTCAGAACGCATCCTAATGCGGACACGGATGACTACGGATCTGACGTCAGGCTCTGCCCCTCAGATCTGGTTATCAGGGTATATATATATCATCATATCTTCTACAATTATTTATTAATCAGTGTGGAAATTAGTGAAAATCTTCCTTGTATATTAAGGAAAATCTTCGTCGCTGCAAGTAATACGTACCTCAAAATTGCCTCGATACTTTTTAACGACGAACGTTGAAAAACATGGGTTATGTCCAGTATTACTTTTTAATTAAATATTATTACATTTTTCATCATAAGGGTTTTATGCATACATTTTACGGCTTCGCTAGAGTTTTCTGAAGTTATTTTTTAAGTCTCATAACGATCCCTTAATATTTACTCAAGTTATCGCATTTTATGTTTATAATCATTTTGGACGATGAAAAATTTTTTGTTTATAAGTTTTAGCTCGAATAGTAATGATTGAATAAACAAATTGCAAATAGAAACAATATGTGTCCTGACGAGCTTTACAACACTATATTTTTTCAAATACAGTTTAACAACATTTAATTTTCCAATCTGTCTTAGCGTTTGGACAATAATTTTTTCTATTTTTGAGCGCTAGTCCCCTTATTCCATCCGACCCTTCAATTTCGAAGCATACAATTTGAATAAGGTACATCACCGAAGTGTAACAGGCCAATCGTAATGAAATTTACGAATGCTATAATGCTCCTAAAAATATATGACGCTTTCTTTTTTATCAAGCTATACATCAAATTATCTTTTCTATAAAAAAAACTCTCCTCGGATCCAAATTACTACTTGTGAGTCCTTCCAATTTTTTATTTCTATCTCACAATTTAAAAATTATGTATCTGATAAACACAATACTCTCCTTTACTTGTCACACTCGGGTAAAAACGTCACGTTTCACATTTTATTAATATACATAATCCACCGCACGCAACACTATATGCCTCTCAAATCGAGATTAGAAACCGCCGAATACCCCAAATCCTCAGTTCGAAGAGTTTATCCAGATACATATTATCTTTGCCCATCTTTGTTCTCCAGCCGCTTCGTCGTGATTCATTCAAGCCTTCCTGGCGACAAATAGTAATAGGGGAAATGCGGCAACAACGCGATACGACTCTCCATACGTATCGGCAACTATGTCTTTACTACATTTATTGGGTAGCTTGGACTTCCACCGATTCTGATGGTACATGGCGCGAATATACCATCAGCGCCGGTGACGGAGAATCCTTGAAGCATAATTCTGTCATTTCTCGAGTCTGTCTCAGTACATGAGTTATAAATTCATTATTATTTCAACGGACGGTGCTTATTAGCGTTCAAACGCACCAGACCCGCCTGCACGGAAGTCTACTGGAGGCAACTATACCCGCAAAAGCTTCCTTCTTGCCGATTCCACGACGTAAGTTGGTTGAAACGGATTGCTTACTACACCGCGTATACGTACACGCTTTTCCTAGCTTGTGTGAGCGTACGCACACATTCAACGCCCAGAGAGACGGCAGCTTTAACCCCTTGCCGTACTTTGACGAGTCCCGCTCGTGGTGAAAATTTTGGACCAAGCATGATTATCACGAGTCAGACTCGTGGAATTAAATTCGGGCCAACATGAACGCGAAAGATTATTGTTTACAAAGTATTCGATTATGTCGTCCCAAACCAGCGGCCGTGGCCGTGATGGAAAACACCGGTTCTCGTTAGATCACCGAAGTTAAGCATCACGAGGCAGTGTACTGGGGAAAGATGGGAGACCCACCACCTTTCTCCCGGTGCGCGCCTGCTGCTGCTGGGACCCGAAGGAGAGAAAGAGAGGAGGGAAAAAAAAATGGGACTTATAGTTCGTTGGGCAATATAAGCGAATAAGCTTGAAACGCCCCCCATCCTGTGCAAAAACACAGGAAAAAAACAATATACATACATACATGTCGTCCCAAACCAGTTTGGCCCGGATTTTCTCCTGCTAATTTGTACGGCAAGGGGTTAATAGCTGCCACGAAAATATATAACGAAACACCTGAGAACTGTATAACGTGATCAGTGGGGGGTATCAAAAACTCTTTCCGAACCACTTGTATGGCAACAAATTAGAAAACGCGGGCCAAACAGTATGTGATTACTAAAATAAATCCTAAACAATTGTCCCACCACAGAAGAAATCCAAACCATTCCCGAAACTTTCACGACAAATACATTCGCAAATCAAAAACAATCCCAGTATAAACATGTATGCAGACTTTGCTGGAAAAAGGAGGCAGCTCCATAATTTCCTAAAATTGAGTTACTGAATGGAATAAAAAATGAACTGCGAGTTAACTGAAGGTGAAAATCGTTCTGTAGTTTCTGGTACAGATGGCGATGATCAAGCAGATGAACTTTGTGATTATTTCATGATTTAGTAAGCATATTTGAGGCTATCAGCGCAATAGTGGCGTAACCGACAATTTTGGGTGAATTTACATTTCACCCTAAACCACTTTTTATAGTGCAAAATTTTAATTCTATAGTGTCCTGAACAACCCCAGAAAAACATACACAAAGTGGCAACACAAAAACGTGTTTTTGGACTGAGTATTTTGTTGATTTACGTCGCAAAATACTGGCCTGCGCAGCATTGGTCATTATTTTATATACTAATAATATACACCTTAACAATTGTATTTTGTAAAAAATCATACCTATGTACCTAAAAGTAGAAATTTTAAGCCAAGACTTTAAAACGACAATAATTTCATTTACCATTATCTTAAAACAAAAGTTTTGAGGATACGCCACTGTTGCGCTGATAGCCTTATTTCACGATAATTTTTCTAAAATTGTGCAGATTTATATTTTCTGATATGTTTCCATGTACTAATACATACTTTGTAACAAAACAATGGTGTTTAACGTAATTATTTTTATACAATTTGGTGCAAAAAACCTGCAATTTAACCCTGCAATAGAGAAAAGATATTTCTGCTTAAGTAACTAAAATATTTTGAACACACGTCTAAAAATATTTTGTTAACACATTTTTTATTTTTTCCAAATGTTAATACTTAAGGGGCTGTCTCCTTCTTTCTGCAAACTCTTCAATTATTTAATGAAAACATAGCTAAAAAAGAATTCCTATATTATTAAATACAGAACGCCTCAGTTCACTGTCGCTGCCTTAAAATCCGATAAGTTCCGTAGGATTAGATAAGATTGCCTCGTCTCGCCCTCGATCCCAGTAGGTTCAGTCGCCTAAACAGTTCGCTCGCGAGCGGAAGCCTTCCAGATGTAAAGATGGTTGAAGACGCGTGAACGGACGAAGGAAACGTATCCCTTGGACCGTCAAACAAAGCATCGCCGTTAACGAGCGCGGCGAGCCTCGCCATGCGTGGTACAAATTTGTCCGTAACCCCACCGGGGTCAGGGGATCATCGTTGCGGTTATTAGTACGCCACTAGTGAGACGATTCCGCGCGAATCAATTGGACAACGCGCGCCTCTGTGGCGATAAAAACGGTACTTTATGCAGCCTACGTTTATTGGCAACGTTGCGTAGCTCTGGTATACAGGCACGGTCCCTAGACCACAGCCTGGCTGCAAGACCGATGGTCCCTGTTCACCCTCCTAGGGATACAGGGTGTTTGAAACGCAGGCTTCCGCTTGCGGTCGACACGAACGAAGGTCGCGTAACAAGTCAGGGTGAACATGGCGGACATTGAATTTTGCAGAGTCAAGTGAAATGTTTCGTAGTTCTTCTTTTTCTTTACTATCGTTGCACTCGTTGCAGTGGCATTCTTCTTGGTGAACAAATTAGCAGGGGAGGAAGTATCGAATTCCCTGGTAGTCGCGATTCAGCATTTGACAGAATCAGAGCGCTATTGTGCAAAGTATTCCTATATGAATTAGTTTGTATGTGTATTTTTTCTGGTCATTTAAGGGCTTTAAGGGCATTCTTACTTAACTATTTTAGGACTTTTTTGAGGGTTTTTATTGAAAAAAATAAAACAAAATACTTATTACACATGATTTATTAGTCCATAAAATGCACGGAAAAATTTACTGACAATAATTTTTGCATTGAATTATTTATGATGTTTAAGGGTCTTTAGACCACTGCAGAAAACATTGTCAGCATATCTCTTTTAAACATCGATGGATCTGAAAAATAAAATGATATTCTAGTAAAATAATGTTGCTATTATGGGTTAATGGGTCAATTTTTTAATTAAAAAAAAATAAACAATTTATGGCACTTTAAAGTTAAATGAATTTTTTTCATGCTAAATTTTTCTCTGTAGTTGTGCATAAAAAATTAATTCAACAAATGACTCGTCAGCCCATAATGGCAACATTATTTTACAAGAATATCATTTTATTTTTCCGATCCATTGATGTTTAAAGGAGATATCATGCTGACCATTATTTCTACAGTGGTCTAAAGAACCTCAAAAATCATAAATAATTTAATACGAAAATTATTGTAAATAAATTTTTCCTGCACTTTAGGGACTAATAAATCATGTGTAATAAGTATTTTGTTTTATTTTTTTTTAATAATGCCCCTAAAAAAATCCTAAAATCGTATGTATGTACCCCCTTAAGATATTCGGTACCCCGCTGTTTTTATTACCCTCAGCTATTCTGTTAATATTTTTATTTTATTTTATTTTTAAAGTGACCCATTTTGGTCATTAGCAACCACGTTAATTTACAGAAAAATGGAAGTAGACATAGATATTAGATTAGGTTCAATGTAAATTAAATTAAGTGACAAATTTTATCTGTTAATATTGTTGTAATGGAGGTCTATAATAAAGCGTGAGTATTTGTACAGGGGAGACATTTTCTTTCCCTCAGCGACGGTTTTGGAAAACTGCTGTTTACAGCGTAACGCGATAGAGTATGGTGCCAGGATACAGTTTGGGCGCATTTCGTTCCCATTTGTGTCCCCCCGCGTTGACGATGTTTTTGTGTCGCAGTGATGAAATTTTAATTTTTGCACGAATATTATCGTAGTGCTTGTATCATAGGATAATTACTCTATTCGAAAGTTAAATGGATTTGGTAGTAATGTACAAGAAAACTGGTAGATCTTTTTGTATTTTCAATGCATGTAGCCACGCGAGAAGAATCGTGCACCGCAAGATAAAAGTTATCTAATAACGAATTAGAAATGTATAGAAAACCCTCCATCACGCGGTTGCATGTGTTGCAGGAAATTATTATTTATATATTCAGAGATTAAGAAAGATCGTTCAACACCTATTGAAAATTATTAATTTGCAATTAAAGATAACAATTCATTTCTCTCTCGTAATAAAAATTTTCTACAAAAAGCCGACGGGTAACATTCTCCAGTTATTTATAACATTCCCTCGTTTGAAGGAATTCATATATTCAGGGCCGGCCACAGGAGGGGTGCAGCGAATGCAAGGCACCCGAGCACGGGCTGTACAGGAGCCCCAGAAAAAAGGAAAAAAATAAATAAGGGAAGAAAAAAATCAGAACGAAAATTTTTATTTGATTAAAATAAATTTAATTTTACAAATCAACTTGAATTTTGCGCTCTAAACCCAGAACTGGAAATACTACAGGCACACCACAATTTTATTGTGATGTGGTGGTAAGCATACCATAGTATGCGAGAACTGTAAAAAAATCAAATATAATTTCTAATATAATAATATACTTTAAAAATCTAATATTGATATGGCAATAATAAAGTCATATATTTAAATATGTTAATGCTTTAAAGTAGCATGTTTTGTTTATTTCTTTATTATTGTTATTATTATCTTTTTTCCGTGAAAAGATGTTATGCTGTTTTACCGTTGAGAAATTGTTTGGGACCCTCTTATTTCTTGCACTCGGGCCCCTTTATAGAGAACGCCGGCCCTGCATATATTATAAAAAAAATATTCACCGATAAACTCGCGTATTTGTTCCGTTGAATTGCGCACTTTGCGATCGAATGATATTTACAGCAACGTTACGTATGATACGCGAAGCGATGAAATAAATTCGATATAGGGACGAACAGATGGGGTTTGTTGAATTACCCGGAACGCGTTATAAATGTTTCACTCGAGCCGGGAATTTTCCCGTTATCAGTTCGTCGGTTAAATCTCTGCGACGGACTGTTCCGATCGGACAGGCTAGGTGCGAGCGATCGAGGAAACGCGACTAGCCTCCAGCACTGGTATCTCAGCGTTGGTGACGTTTGTATTTTTGCGCAGCTAAAAGGGGACTAACGTCTGAAACATTTACGGCCACGTAAGAATCGTAATCGATTGGAAGTGCGACGAAATTCGACACGCTTTCTTTCTGCCGCACACCTTTCACCGTGGTCTCGCGCGTCCCCTGCAGTCTACCCTTTTCTTATGGGCATGGAATCTTTCGATTTTCTTGGATAGATAGAAATACACGTTACGTAACGACTGCGGTTTACATAACGTCGAACAATGGTACTTTGTACAAGCACTGAAAAACATTCTGTTTCCTGCCGCAAGAACGCACATTAATCACAAACCTCTTTAAAGATTGTATAGTCCCTAGCTTCAGCGCCAACCTCCTGATTCATAAGGGAAGTTCGGGAACTCGAAAATTCCAAAAAATCTGAAACTTTGCAGAAATTAAGCTGAAGTGATACTAATAACGTAACTATATTTTGATTCGGCAATAAAATGTGAAGGCCCTAAGGGTGAAAGCACCCCCTCGAAAATATGCTGAGTTTTCAGATCATCGTGAATATCTACTAAACTGTAAAAGATATAAAAAAGAAGTTAAATTCAAAGTACTATGGTTTTTCGTGTACTATAAAGCGGCGGTAAAGAATTTTCGAAAAACGTTTTTTTTTTCTTCAAAATTTATCCCCACCACCCTTTTTTCGACAATTCTTTATCGCCATATTGTAGGATATCGAAAGCCACACAATTTTGAATTGAACTTTTTTTCGATATCATTTATGCTTTCGCAGATATTCGCGATAATATGAAAACTCGCAATTTCTTTGAAGGGGTGTTTTCGCCCCAAGGACTGTTTTATTACCGAAAAAATAATTGCGTTATTAAAATCCCTTGAGCTGGATTCCTGCAAGGTTTCAGATTTTTTTTGAATTTTCGAGTTGGCGAACTTCCCGTGTCAGTGTTTTAAAAGAGACACAAAAAACAAAGTTACCTAGCAGACGGGCGTTTCATATACGAACAATGTACCTCGGTTTCTTTGCAAGAAGGTGGAACAGAAGACGCGGAGCAATAATTCCTGAATGCGGAATCAGTAGTAGCGCGCGGGCCGACGGCCATTCCCGCCGTGTCTCGAGGGTTACATCGAGGTAAAACCAGGAAGTTACTTTTCAAACACCCTGTACCTCTGCTTTTCCCTTTGTCTCACTTTCTCGGCCGATCTGCCGCCACGGACTCGTCTCCCTTTCTCCGTCCGTCGGGCTCGGGTCGCTCGTCTTTTTCCCTTCCATTGTAGGCCCTTCTCGCCCGACGATCCTAACCCCCTAACCAAACCTGCACCCCCGTTACACTCGACTCGTGAAAGGTTTCCCTCCTTCCCTCCCCGCCTCCCTCGCCGCCGCCACCAGCGCCCGGCTCTTCCTCCTCAGTCACGACGTCGCTCCTCTTCCCTCTCCCCCCTTGCGCCCCCGGGACGGGCGAACTCGCGCTCCTTTTCCACCGAAGGAGTTCCCCTTTCCTTTCTACTTCGCCCAAATCGCATTCCACTCTTCTCTCTAAGCCATTTTCTGCGCCCTCCTTCTCGAACCGCGTCGACCCGCATAAGCGCCACTCCCTCTCCAGCTTCGTCCCCGCTCTCCTCGTCGTCCACGAGCTTTTCCCTTCACCCACCGACTCGCTCCTTTACCGCCGACGCGCCCCTGCTCTCCCATTTCTTGGAAAAGTCCCGTACTTTCTGCCTGCCGCTCCTTCCTCGCCATACTTTTCCACGCTGCGACGGAATCCACTTCGTCCTTTCCCTCCCCCTCCCTGTTCTTTTTTCCCTTCATTCTTATATACAGAGAGACGTATAAATAGCAAGGAGAGAAAGAGAGGAGGCCAGGTTTTCTCTCTACCGCGCCAGGACAACACGTGTCCGCCTTGTACCCCATCCCCTCCCATTGCCTTCGCGAAGTAGAAGTTATCAGCGACGCTCGCCCCGTGTCAACCGCTCCGTTCTTCGTTGCTTCGACCGCCGATTATCGCTCTCTTCGGTGGCGCAGTTTCGGGCTACATACTTCGCGGCGTGAAACGGGGGGTTTCTGGGAAACCGTGCCCGCCTGTTACTCTCGAATTTTTACTCGATGATCCTGCTGTACACGCGACTCTTGTGCTTCACTTTTAATTCAGCGATCTATTGCCCTTTCCAGTGCCTGCCTTCCAGAGAATTACTTTCCACCGAAATATTAGCTGATACCCTAGTTTCTAGAAGCAAACTTCGATCAATTGGGGTACCTAACGAGGTTTTTCAGAAGGATATTTACGAGGGCTACTAATACACCCATTACATACCAGTTGCCTACCGAAATTCTATACAGCGCTTACAAAGAAATATAAATAATACCTACGTTTGTCTACCTCGCTTTGGGTTTTCCAGGCCCCTTCAACGTGGGGCCCCTTCTTTGTCCGAAGATTTTCCCCACCCTGTGTTTCCTTAATCTTTTTAAAACCCTCCACGCTTTCCGCCTCTCTTTCTTCCTTGAACCTCGTCAACGGCTTCGCTCCGTTGTCGCTTTGTTCTAATTTTATCATATCTGCTGGTCTATCGATTTAATTAACGCTCTCTCGTTTGGCAACCACGACTGTTTAGCGAATCGTTGAGTCGTGCCCATGTTATTTCGTTCTCTGAATTTCCCTTTAGTTTTCCTGTGGCAGACTTGCTTTCTTCCCAAGAATTCCGGTCCTTCTGTGTGGCCCGGATCTTCGAAGACCTTCATTTTTCTCTGTTTCGTTCACGTCATCGGCTGATTTATTAATGGTAGCAGAAGCTACATGGATTTCGTGTAGAATCCCTCATAACACACGTGGAAAAAAATTGCTCTAGATGCTAGGGCACTTGAGGAGTTGAAATGGTAAGCGCCATGCAAGTGCCAAATGAATCAGAAATTATTTCTTTAGAGGAAAATGATGTAAATTCCATGCTGAATACGGCTGTGAACGTTGTAAGTGATAGAATGATTTATTATAGGTTCCAGGGCTGTTGCAAGATAGATCCGAGATCGTGAGTGCCAAGGTCGCTGCGGTTGCAAAGAAAATACTGAAAATTCTTACTTCTGGCGCTTATATCATTTACAATTTCAACTCCTCAATGATTGCCTTTTTTGCAGGAGCGTTGAATATTCTGGCCGTGTTGAAACTGTCGTCCACCCTTACACAGGTTTCCATTTTGCTTTTCGTTCATTGTAGTAAAAATTAAGTAGCTGCCTTTAAATTTTCATGATAAGTTTTATGGAATATATGCACAATTTAGTGTTAATTCTACTTTTATGAGCAATAAACTTTAACGCTAGAAGTTATTTGAAGAACTGATTAGAATAATAATGAGTAACAATAGCATTCTCTGTTTAATAAAATACGTTTCTCTTCGAGTATTAAAACGCTCCTTCTACGTTGAAACAGGTGTGCAAAGAATTTTTTATAAAATTTTAGGAGTATAAATTTTAAACTGTATTTATTAATCACGAGAGAAATAATAAAGAAGCATATCTACACGCTCGATTTTGCGCAAATATAAAATAAATATCTACATACTACTTTTTCCACAAATTATTACAGTTTGTAATAGACACAAGTTTCTAAAGTATTAAATCTACCATGGTTATAAAGCAAATCTTCAAACGTACATGATCCCAGTGTACAATTTAATTTACTGTTCCAGACCTATATTAGGGGCAAAGTTCTGGACTTGACCCCACTACCTTTGCCGTCATTTTTTACCCAACCGTGTTTTCATTCCTCAAGCCTACTACATCCCTCGTATCTTCTTCGACCAAACCTGGTTTCCGTGTCTTTAAGGACATTTCCAACTTTATCCCTTGTATGGAAATTGGGTCATTTTAATCCAAATTCGAGTCACAAATCCTCGTTCCTCCTTTACTAATGTATTATTTGGACTGAACCTCTTTCATATTTTTAAAGACCTAATAACCGTCAATGATAAATAATATTTTTTTTTAATTTTTTATTTTTAATTTTCCTTTAATTTTTTTTTATTGTAGAGATTTAATAAGTTCTTAAAATATTAAACTGTAATAATTAAATAAACTGAGTTCTACTTTTGTATGCTCGTTTCTTGTAAATGTATGCTGTTGGTGAATTTAACCCAAAATTACTTACCCGTGTAACTATACAAATTCCGTATAAGGGTTAAAGATACTACAAGGAAGTTGTTGCTAGCATGTATATTTCTCGTTCGTCCACATTACGTTACATGTACATTAGGGTGGCTCTTATTTTCGACTTTTGAATTTTCTTCGCGGCACCCCCCAGAATAGTTCTAAATAATAAAAAAAATCTGTAAATTGATATTTTTGCAAGTTTTGGTCCCTAATTTTCAGGAAACATTCATGACATATCACATATAAACACTGAAAATATGAAAAAAAAATTATCTTTTTGGCATAACTCAGTATATGTCCCCCCTTAAATGTTTAAAAAATAGTCCTCGAAAAAATTACAATTTTTTTCGCCTTCATAAATAAAAAGTGTTCGAGAGAGATTTAAACTTTCAAAATTTGAAAAATAAATTTTCTTTAGTTTTTCGGTCTTTTTTCGAAAACCGTTTGTAGCGCGAGAAAAAGTAATAGAACATAAAAGATGCTCCTTGTCTGGATCTACAACTTTTAGTAGTAGCAGGGTTAAACGAAAGCTCCTGTACCCACAAATCACAAGCTGGTAAATCTTTATCGTCTTAAAACCACTTTCGAAGCGATTAGATACATGTTTCTCCTTCGAGCCACCCCCAAGAATTGCGCGGCACCCAGCTTCTCCCCGTCCAGGGTACGCCGTTGCATCGAACAAGCCATTCCCTTCGGTGTCCAATATCATCTCAGATGCATTCTCTCCCCCAGATTCTTTCATCTTCGCGAAACCCACCCCTTTTCTGCGCCGACCTTCCGCCTAATTTACCCCGTGGCCGGGCCTCGCGCTATACGTCAACGCGGGGCAAATAATTACGCGGCGCATTGTCGCCGGCGTGCGCTGCTCGAAGTCGAGTAATCGCCGCATCGTAATTGGATCGCGGTATCGCGAAGCGGCAGATCGCCGGGCAGATTTGGGGAACGGTTGGGAAACGCGCACGAGCAAACGGACTAATTGGGGGTCCGGTGTTTCTGCCATTTTTAATAACCGACCGCCACCGATCCTCCGGCTCTAAATGCTCTTTTTAGATCGGGGACACGGGCGCAAGTGACACCGCGTCGGCCGAGGAAACGGGGCTCGCGGCGAGCAGGCCAGAACTTTCGTCGCTGCATCGCCGACGTCCACTAATTAGACAAAATCCGAGAATGGCCGCGACGTTCGCCGTCGAGGCGGAATTTTTTCGCCCGTGCTGATTGGTTTCATTGCTGGTGGATCGATACGAAATTCTTCCAACTCCGAACAGCGGGTGGAGGGGTAGTTCGGCGCTGAAGAGTCTGCCGCTGGGGCACATGATGGCAGTGCACTTCTCATTAATCGCACTTTTTTTGCTTTTTGTTTTTGGAAAGTATTCGGAGTTGGCGATGTCACGTTGGACTTTTGAGCTTTATTTCTTTTCGCAGTCTCGGGATCCGTATAGCAAGGATTTTTGGTCCACTGCTTTTCTGCTTGGAAGGAAGTGCGAGTGCAGGCAAGGTCTCCCTACCTTGGCGGACGAAAAATGATGCGAACTTTGGGAATTTTTTAAAACAAAGCCATTAAATATATTTACTTCCAGCTTTGTGGCTTCATTTGTCAATCTTTAGAGAATATGAAAAAAAAATTGTATGCAAAAATAGTGGTTATATCCGGAGTTATAGTGCTTCAAATAGAGCGCTTTACAAAAATCATATGCGAATGGTTAGCATAAAATCAGCCGTTGTAGTTGTCTGAAATAGAAAATTTAAAAATTCGTGAAATCTGTATGAGTGTGGCTATCGTCTGAACTAGATTAAATGAGAAGTACTGAAAAGTACATAAAAATGACAGCGTCTAAAACAGACATCGATTTCTGAAAAAACATTTAAGGTAGCGCTGGATTTTTAAGTCGCAAAAGTCTAATTTTGCAAAAACCGACTTAATTTTAGTAACAACGAGACTAGAACATCTACTGAAGATATATACCAAGTTTGAAATAAATCGGGTGATTTGTTTTTGAGATATCATGCTAACCAATTCGAAAAACATCGTTTTGAGAAAATCACATTTAAGGTAGCGTTTTTTTAATTAAATTTTTTTAAATGTTGCCTAAATATGTACAAATATGGACATAAAGTTTTCAATGAATACAATTTGAGGGTTTCTCTTAAAAAGAATCCCAAATATCGCGCTCCGTTTCAGGCCGTTAAAGTAGGGAGACCCCTTAAATATAGGGGGAAGATCTACAAACATTTTAGACTAAAACAATGAATTATAATTGCATTCGTGGAAATTAATTGTTTTGATAGGAGGATTCTGAATGCCAAACGTGTAATACATTAATTTGTCTTCTCTAAACATTAATTTTGCAACAAACGCGTAAAACGTTCTCCCATTCATCCCCACAGCACGTAGAAAATAAAAAATCACGGTTAAGCAAAGAGTTAACGGATAATCTCCACATTAAAACTCCAAGATTCCATACTTGACAATTACTTTCAAATCCACTTTGAACACTACTAATAACCAAAACTGTTTCGAAGAATGTAACTTCAAAGTAACATTTTCTGATATCTCATCTTTGCCTCTTAAAGGCTGCCTACCCCACTTTTTACAAGACACTAAACTGACCCGTTTCTAGAGGGCCCCACCCTGTATTCTCCACATGTACGTGCATTATTTATCCGGGATATAATTCCACGAGTAGACGTGGCGCTTTTAGCGAGCAACTCGCCGAGTAATTAAAACCACTCGGTGAATGAGGTGGAAGAAATAAAATTTCCGACTAACGCGACGGTTGCTGGCGTGGAGAGGGGGCCTGCGTTCTCATCGAGAAGATTTCGTAGGGACGCAACTCCTCCTTTCGTCAGTTGCTGCGCAGTATATACACCAATAACTAGAACAAAGCCCACTTTGAAAGACGGCTCTAGCAGCACCCGGTTGAATGGACAGCTCACAGCTTAGGGGGTGGGAGCCAGTCGGTGGCCGGGTGCTTGAATCATCCCTTGCTGCTAAACATCCCCCTATTTCACGAGCGGGGATTTTACACGGGGTGAACGCGTGTTTATCTGCAGGGTGTACTTAGGCAGACCGGCGCAATATCCACAAAATCATTTGCTTGTATTATCTCGTTATGGCCGCAGAACTTTTTCATTTACCCACGCGGTCCCTCGCCATTTCGTTTCTTCACTCTGCAATCGCGTAATTAATTTCAGCCAGTTACTTTTTGTCCTCTGTTTGGGGCGGTAGAGTAACGAGTAATTTATTGGAAAATTAACGTGAAATTCGAGAACTGCGAAGCAGTCTGTTTGGGTGGTTGAATATTTAAAAGAATCTGAAGCGTCGAGGAAGGAATACGTACTGTGATATTTATGACAATTAAATGTGGGCTTTAATTGAAGAGTCCTTGTAGAAAATACTGTAAGTGCCAGAGTAGAAAAAAAAATTATCGAGAAATGTTCTACATGCCAATGGTAATATTTACTATATTATAGAATTTGATTTTTGGCACTTACAGTGATTTCCACAAGGACTCTTCAATTGTGAAATACCCAACTATGGGGTGTATTCTTATTCTTAAGATTAACATTGGTCTTGATTAGATATTGATACCTGAGCTTTATTCTGAATGAAATAACTAAATACACTACAAGTACGTATGTTTGTACTCTTTCCAGTAACTTTGTAATTGTGTTCCTTTATTTTTTTCTTTCATCAGTTCAATACTATCCTGCAAATGCAACCAAGTACACAGGGTGTTTCCAAATATGCGAGGACATGAAAATAATTAAAAAAGTGTCTATAAAAAGTTGTCTTATTTGACTTTAATTCTGAGTTACAGGCACTTTTTCATTTGAATAATTCTCGCTATAAACTGAGCTAATGCATTATAAGCGATTTCATCCAGCTTAGAAACTTGTATTGAATTTTGGAAGCTGAATTAGTTAATTGAAAAGTTTAAGAATTTTGCGTTAAAGTCCAAGGTGGTCATTTTGGGCACTTCCTTCAATGATAAAATGCTATGAAAATATTACGTATTGTATTGTTAATTATTACGTAATAAATATTGTCTATAACTCGGACACAAGGTCAAATAGGACAAATGTTTATACGAATTTTTTTCATTATCTGTATGCCCTCAATTCACTCCTACATGTTTCGAAACATCAATCTCAGAACTACGGATTCTAAAACGAGGAGAAGCTATTCCATACGAAAATGTTTGACCAGAAACACACAGTATTTTGCTATTAAGGCCCCCATACACGCTCCTTCTTGCCGTTCGATTTACTTGTACAGTCAAAAGTTGTAACGTAATACGGAGCATGTGTGTCCACACATCGGCCGACTTAAAATGTGCATACCGTCAATAATTGCCTCGCATGAACGCAATCACCGCGAGGTTGACTTTTCTGTGTGCTTCCGATTTGACGTAGGACCGGGTATAAATTGGGTTCTGCCATTCCTGGACGTCCCACAGTAGGCTGGAAACCCGCTAATTGTCTGTCGTATCGAGTTTTTTCAATAGAAATATAGTTAATGTAATATAATAAAAATATAATATGAAAATAAAAATATATAACGACACGAACCTATACGAACAAGATCATCTAAGCTTTCATATAAAATAAGTCTAACGTCTAAGACTTTTAAATATTTTTTTAAAAACCTGCTCCAAGTTTCAATTGTTATAAATCTTCCACTGTTTATACGTGGATTAAAAAATGCTTAAAACAGAAATAAATACTTGAAATAGGTACACCTACTGACATGTCTAAAACCGTAATTTAAACATCTATTGTGATATTCTACATATAATGAGTATCATTAATGTTTAATTTCACTTTGAACTTTATGATTTTGTCTTCAGAACGTAAGTATCTGATCACAGAATTATCTGAAATGATTAATACTTCAAATTTTGAAGCTTTGAAGGGTTGTCACTTTATACATAGAACATTTTTTTCTTCAAAATATTAAACTAGAAAAATTGACTTTTGGTCCACAAAAAAAAAAACGAGTTTCCAGCCACCCGTGCGTGCGTTTGATATGGAGAGCCCGACGATAATACCTGGACGCCAATCGAACGGTAGACTACAGAGTAACTCCTAGACTCGTATTATAGCCCACAAAATATTGTAGAAACGTAACCAGACAAAATGTTCGATCACGAATTTGAAAGCGCACCACTTGCCTTTGGCATCCCCTTGTTAGACGAAATCGACAGCTAAATAAATTATTCACCGATACCATAACATAATTGTAAACAGCTCATCAGTGGAAATGATTTCTAGTTAAACACAGCTAAATGGTAGGCTATGGGTATCAGTCTGCTGTGCCTCGATGCATAACAATGAAGCATATAGCTTCAAACTTCTGCCCTATAATTTTCTAACGCCTTCGACGAATAACTGATTTCCAATGGAAAGTCAACTTTTTCAACTTCCTTGTAATCTGCTGCATCGATGTTGAAACTAGAGACTGAACTAATCACGGTTTCGAAGAGGCAACAGCGGCATGAAAGGAGTCTATGCGTAGGCACTTTAGTCGTGGATAGTTGGACATAGTATAAGAAAGGATGGAAGCTTGCATTACACATTATTAAAATTGCGGGTCAAGAATAACTTCCTACCGTATAAGTCTGTCGCCATCAACGACTTCCCCAGACCAACCTTGCTGCCGCCGACCGACTAACGGCAACCTGATGCAAAGGCGGCGACAATTTGCAAATGAGCACTTGTACTTATTATTTCTGGCAGTAGAACAGACAATCTTTCTGCAGCCGAAACGCTCCGCACTCTTGTATGCGATTAAATCGAATCTAATTGTACCAACTACAAGAATATCGTACAGTACAATATTATCATATAGGGGGTGAATATGCGCACAGAAGTGCATCGAAACGAATAAGGAGCTGCTTTGTGTCTTAGAAATCCTGTTAAAAATGATTACTAATAATTTCAATCTTTCAAATTTTTCGAAAACAATTGACAGTTACTAATGATGAAAGTGAACGTCTGTTTTAACAAAAGTTTAAATTAACTATACGTATTAATATTAAACATTGTAAAAGTGGAAGAGACTCATAGAAAGTGTGAAATAGTCATTTTAAAGTGACTACGCTATATTTTTCTCGTTCCAAATTTTTTTACGTAATAAGTAAATGTTGGAAGAAGAAAAGACGCTGATCGGTTGACAAACGAAGCAGTCGAAGCGCAAATGATTAAATTACTAATCGATAGGATCCACACTCCACAGTCAGAATCTATTCAGTGGGTTAACATTTACGTTCCGTTTTTTATGTCAAGAATTCTTCACCTCAAAAGTCATTGTATGAACCACATTATGTTCTCGTATTTCGTACCAATATGACTATTTATTATTGAACCTATCGCGATCTTTTTATTGAAATCAGCATTTTTTTCAAGGCGGTACTACATGTACTTATAGAGCTCTATCTGACACATGTTTCAATAAGTTCTAGTATGGTGTCTGGTATTCCTGTTTGGTTCGTTAAATAAATAGTTTCACTGTGTGAGACAGCATATGTATAATTGAAAAATGATAATAAACGTACTTGCGACTATCAAACTTCCTTGGCATCCTACGTACCTACCGTAAACTACTTCAGTCAATCATTAATATTGAAGATAAATAATGGCGACCCATTGTAGCAGAAAATTTAATTTTTAAGAAAATTTGTTTACTTTGATCTGTTGTAAAGCATGAAAATATTGCTGGAAAAGATACTTTCATAATTCTGGTTGGGACGATAAAAGCAGATTTTTTATTTCAGATGAATACAACTGTGCATGGCAAATATTTGCCACTTTTTAATGCAACGACGTAAAAATGTTAGTAAAATATTGGTTCACAAATGTACCAAACCAGAACTATGTATTGTACAAGTCATTTAAGAAGGAACCCACCGACAGACAAGTTCAGACCTGTTCTGCGCATGTTGGCGCTCATTGGTGCCGAAACAAGTTACTATTGGCTATAACCCAACCAACGCTCCCTCGGAGCCAATGAGCTCATTCTACATGCGCGAAACGGGTTCCTTCTAAAATGACTTGGAGTATATGTAGAACGTTTATTTTGGAAGGAAATAATTCATAAAAACTGACTATTTTTCGCACATTTTCGAGCGAATACCCCCTCAAAAAAGGAAAAGGACAAAAATTTTATGCATTTCAAAACTTGCAGTACCATCACAAAAGATGAAATGATAACATAGGATGCTAAAAGCAAATGAAAAATGTTAATTTTTATATTAAGTATGTAACAAAATGTTACAAAAACCTGCCAATGTTCCCCCAGTATGCGATACAACATTTCACTATTCACGAAACACCCCTCACAAGGAATTCAAACAAATTACGTACTTATGAGTAAGTTTACAACGTCATACAAGTTACCATCTGCAAATCAGTATTTCATATATCGAAACAACACAGTTTCCTGCAGGAAACAGGAACATATTCAAATTCATCTACCCTAATGAAATGTTCATGATGTTCGTAAACTTCCCGAAGTAAAAAAATTACGTTTAAAGAGGGAGACTCGTGTAACTCGACGAAAATGAGGCGATCTTAGTGAATTTTTTTCAAGGAAATGGTTCAATGGACCTGTTTAAAACTTTTAGGATATTTAATTCATTAAGTAGTGAATCGGCGTGCAGCCTACCAGTGGCGCACTCAAGATTTAATCTTGGGGGGAACGGATTTAAAAGAATAAAAATATTTTTAATGGAAATTCAATAAAATTCATTAGATGATTATAAAAATTTATTTAAAGAATAAAATCGATTTTTTTTATTTTTACAAAGCTCCTGCATTGCTTCAGTCGTGATTACATTTATCTCCTTTTTCTTTGGGGGGGATGCCAGGGCCCCTAGGCCCCCCTTGGACTCACCTAAAACAAAAAATCCAGTGCATTTCGTATTCTTGATGAAATTACGCATCGGATGATGCAAAATTGAACAAATGGCAGGGCTTTAAACAAAAAGTTGCGATTTTCACAACAAACCTTTTCTTATTCAATAGAATAATTACACGAAACATCGTCCACAAATTGGTTCTCTGGGAGCCAATCGCGAACGAAATGTTGAGCATCTACGCCCAAAGAAAATGAGATAAATATCTCCATATGTAGAGTATTGTGGGGCAAGAGTGCGCACTTAAAGTTTAGACTTCTCTAAAATCTTTGGTATTACACTGATAGCACATATCATTTTGTGAGAAATAACTACTATCCCTTATTATTCGATAGGCAGTGACCAGATGTAAATTTACCTGCCACAACTTATATAAAATAAATATTTCCAAAAAGTGCCAAATGCGAACTTTTACCCGATATGTGGGGCAAAAGTTCGCATGTTATGGGGTAAATGAACGCAACGAGAAATATCCAAAGAAGTGTTTTATTTTCCTGCCTAGGTACACAGTTGGGGTAATACAGTAAAACGCCTAATACTTTATAATTAATTTTTTTAGATGAAGCTAACAATAGTCGCAAATAAATTTACCCCGACCTTCGTAATTTGAACAGGCATCATCCACCATTCTTTACATGAATGACACTGGATCCAGTCTTCTTCTGGAGGATCAATGTACTCTTCATTCGAGTTTGTCTCGAGCGATCTGAAGCATCTCCTCACTAATTGGTTTTCGGCCGGTTGTCCTCTTATAAGTTCTAACAATAAATGAATAAGACAATAAAATAAGGTCATATTTTTTAATCAAAAAGTTAATAAAAAACGTATTTTGGAAAAATATTGCGGATTAGAAATTAATAAAAAAAAATCAAAAGCTGATATCAGCGTGGCTCAACTATCATAAACTCAAAATTTATTTCCATGTTGTAATTGATAATTAATTTCATAATTTATTTTTTATAGTCGGTTTAATCAGTTTTCGTTACTAATTTAGCAAACTCTAGAAATAAAATAAGTTTAATGAACATATAACACCCGTCGAATTATTTTGGGGCAAAAGTTCGCATTCAAACTCTTGCCCCACTGCATTGTGCGAACTTTTGCCCCCACAGCTACTTTTACATTGTTTAATCAATCCTGTTATCTGTGAGGAGAATTGAAAACTTCTATTAGCACTTTTGAACAGAAGAATTTCAGCTCTTTCAGACGACATATGAATTAAAATATTTACTGATCAATTTATAGGAATAATATTGATTCCTAAAAATGAGAATATTACATCAGAACTAACGAATTCTGTATTTACCGTATTGTACGATAACAAAACGAAGCACAGCTACACAATTCTACCTTGATTGACAATTGACTGTCAATCACCATCAACTACTACAACTCAAACAATGAAATTCACATGGTGCGACCTCTTACCCGCTGCGAAATTTTACCTACCTTTACTCTACTATGTAGCTTTTCCAACGATTAGCAAAGTTTATAGAAAAAAGATGACTCTATGATCCAGAATTTTCCAAATTATTAAATCCATCCTAATTATAAAAAAAAATTCTTCCGACACACACGATATGCCCAATGTACAATTTACCTTGCTGTTTAGGACCTCTACCAGGGCTAAACTCCTCGACTTAACTCTACCACGTTTCTGAGTCATTTTTAACCCGACGGTGTTTTCATTTCTTTAAGTTTCATCACGAACAAAAGGTCGATCGTTTCGCGAAATGATTCAGAGCACGATAAAATTTCGAACGATACGTTTAATCTGGGTGGCTTCAAAACACGGCCCCGATACGATCTCGTGTTGCCGATTTAGACCGCCGATAATCGAAAAGCGTACGCGACCTTCCGCGGGAGAAAGAAAAGGCGACCGCGGCGTTAAGGGGGGAGCCCTATTTAGGACGGCTAGGAATGAGGTGATTCTTTGGAATTTTTTTTCTAAGAAACTGTTAAGCGGATCTTTTCCAAACTTTCGGGGTATTTTAGTTCACATTCAAACAATAAAAATTAATTTTTACGTTACAAAATGTTCGGTAGAAAAGAAGATATATGAACACGTTCGTTAGCACTCGCGCGCCGGAGTTGCAAATTGGCGGGTCTAATGGTGGCCCCATTTCTTCCCTGAAGTAAAAAAACCAAGGATTTTCTTATTTCTAGTATAATTACATTGTCGATGAACCTAACAAACGACAAAATAGTTAAAAGTTGGCAAATCGGTGGGACTTCAAAGAAAAAGTTACGATTCTGCCCCAAGATATTTCGTACTATTTATGGAAAAATAGTTGTTCAATTCAATTTATTTGTCAATGTCTTAGGTTCATCGACAATATAATTATACTAGAAATAAGAAAATCCTTGGTTTTTTTATTTCAGGGAACAAATGGGGCCACCAGTACACCCGCCAATTTGCAACTTCGGAGCGCGAGTCCTAACGAACGTGTTCATATATCTTTATTTCTACCGAATACTTTGTAACGTAAAAATTAATTTTTATTGTTTGAATGTGAACTGAAATACCCTGAAAGTTCGGAGAAGATCCGCTTAACAGTTTCTTAGAAAAAAATTCCCAATAATCTCCTTATTCCTAGTGTCCTAAATAGGACTCCCCCCTTAAGGTGCCGCGGAGTTTTGTCATTTCGAAAATGCCCCCCTTTGTCTCGCGCGCGTCCACGCTCGGAATGAATTTATGCGGCGCAGCGGGCAGCGGTGCGCGAGCACACCAACACGGACATAGTTATCCGCGTACCACCCGTTATTCACATGGTAATCAGAGTGTTAAGCAATAAATTACCTGCATTACTGGGAGAATATCGATTCGGCTAGAAGAGGGAGTACGCGGCCGCCGCAGTCCGATGCAGCTTCGCCGCTCGTGCCAAAGGTTAAGTGCTGCAACCCCCGTCCGCCGAGGAAATTCGTCCGAGGGAAGCTTTCCCGTTTAACTGTAGAGTTCTGTAAAATCTGATCGCCCGAAAATGGTTCACGGCGGACGAGCGACGACGAGGAGCAGGCCCTTCGTTGTCGTGGGATCCACGGGGCTGTTCAACTTTTGCCAGCAATTATTCTTTTCTCCAGCTTCGAACGAAATGGTTGTCCACAGTCGCACGTTAAGTTTCAAATCAGGCAATAAATATATTGAAATATTTTCAACAAATATTTCACCTAATATTTTGGTTTTATTACGATTGTAGCTTAAGGGGGGCTTCTCGTGTAACAACCTCCGAAATTTGATTTTTTTTTTAAAAAACTATTGTTAATATTGCATTAAACTCTTTGGGGATATAAGGAGGCATCTTTAAACTTGTAGAATTTTTTTTATGCCGATCCTTCTTATTATTTATTAATTATTGTGGAATCGTGTTAACCTCTTCGATAATAAAAAAAATATATCCTGCAAGTTAAAAGACGCCTCCTTATATCATAGAAGAATTTAATCCAATATGACCAACAGTTGTTTAAAAAAAATTCTTAAATATCAGTTACTTTTGGGGCTGTTAGACTCCCCCCTTAAGTGACCGTCATTGCCCCCTTTTACCGCACATAACGCAAAGAAAAAGAAAAAGAAAAAGAAATTGGTCGAAACGCACAGAGACAAACGGCTACGAAAGTCACGAGCAAAAGGGAAGAAATTCCTTTGTCCGTTTGCGAATCGTGTACTGCTTAAACGTTTTCCGTTTACAAGCGCTTGTCTTCGGGCGTTCAAATTCTCCCGCAGCTATCAAGTCCACTTTTTCCCCTCCCCTGGCTCCCTCCCAGCCTTGGTTCGCCCGTTCAGCGAACGATAATTAAGGATTAGCTAATCACAACGTCTGATTGCTGAAATCTCCTCCGCGCCTGTTTCGTCGCGGCAGCAGGTTTCCCTCGCGACAGCCAATCCCTTTTCTGCGGGCACCGGCTACGGCGATCGCGGTCACAAAATTTCCATTTTATTGCAAAATCCACCTCTGATCCCAGAGGACCAGCACGCGCGAGCGTTCCGCGCGGGCTGATCGCTTTTACGAGCCCGCCGCTGACCTTTGACACGTCGTAACGTCGCGGTACGACACGCCGACGGTACTCTCCCTTCTTCACCTCTGGGGAAAACGTAGTTCGCGGCTGAGGTGCATACATCGGCCGCACCGCGTTCCGGTGCGCGTGCGCCGCGGTGTCCTTCGAAGGTTGGATGCCTTCTGGTGCGCAGCCGCGGTGAATCGTTCCGCGGCGCGGCGCGGTATTCGCGCGAGCGTGATCTGTACGCGATATTGTCGCGCAATTGATATCTCTTCCCACCATAAGTAATGCTCGGATGTAGCAATCCTTAACTGTGGTTTATTGATAATCGGAGCGTGTCAAGATTAATAAGTAGCAATTAAATGTGTCGGAAAATTTTTAACTGAATATTTTACCAATTGGATGAATGGGTACTTGTTGAAGGAAGGTTTCTAGAGTAGTTCTTCCAGCGTCGTTTTCACCACATCGGTTAAACATTGTCAGGGTAGAGCATATGTGATTGAGAGATTTATATTTATTTATAAAGTTTTATATTTACTTTTAAATCTTTCTGAGTTAGAATTTTTTCGACCACAAATATTTTTCCACTTTCATAGAATTACTAGCAAAATACCCCCGCGCTTCGCTTCGGACCAAAGAGATATTAAGGACCCCATGAAAACACATTTTACCCCGTTTCACCCCCTTAGGGGTTGATCAGGGCAAAGTACTGAATCTGGTTTTTAAGCATTTGTGTGGGTAAACCTTTGTAAGTAAAAAGCAAGTTGATATCTAATCGGGCCTAAGAAATAATAAGGAGTCCGAGAAAACATATTTCACCCATTTTTACCACCTTCGGGTTGGAATTTCAAAAAATTCCTTCTTGCCAAGCACCTACGTCGCAAAAGGAATATACCCCCCGAATTTCATGTTTCTAGGGTCAGCGGTTTGGGCTGGACGGCGATGAATCAGTGACACAACGATTATATAAGTATAGAAGATGTACCTACTTTAAAATTCACTGCTCTGCACTATGCACAATACTGTGATTTATGCAGTTGCTACTCTAAGATCTATTCATACTCGTCATCCTATATGTTGACATCTCACCCAAGGAACACCAATTCCAATCGCGGCTTCCCCTAGCCAACAGAATGCAATATCAAAGCCCGTGCCACTTAAAACGTCTGCCACTTGTCATCTGCAGGAAAAATGTCATGAATCTCTAACGGCTAATCGTCGACGACGTTGTTTATCATCCTAGCGCAGTGTCTGGTGCTCCCAGTTAAGACAGTTGATTGAACCGCGGAGATAATTAAATATTTGTTTGGTCTCCTACGAACTCGCGCAAAGATCGCCTGCTATCGCAGCTACTGTGTACGCGCTCGTCGTTTTCGTCACTGGTAACGACGATTCTCGTTTTGTTAAAGGAACGATGCGCTAACGATATCGTGCCATGTAACCGTGCGCTACCGGAAATAATGATGGATGCTCTTGGCGTAATCGAGCGAGTCCTGTAGCTACACGTACGTGGCAAAGAGGAGCAGAAAAAGAAGGTAGCGCGCGTATACGCCACGTCATAAAACCGCGTGAACTCTCGTCCGAGAAGGCTCCGACGTATCGCAATAATTGTCGCTCCTCTTCGACAAGCGTGTCACCGTATTATCTCGCGGAGGAGGCAGTGCATGCACGTTGATGATAATGCATCGGGCATGTGACGCTGGTTACGTAACCGCGACCGATCGTTTCTTTTCTCCCGCTCAGATATGACAAAGGAAGATTTCTGAATGTATAATTAACACGGAACTCGAGCCGGGACCGTGTTCCCGGGGATTTTTCATAGAACGTCGCGCAACTGCGCTGCAAACGTTCAACGTAACGCGACGTGCTTCAGGACACGTCTGAAGTAAACGGGCAGCATACTAGAAGGGCGGTATTTCACTTGGCACAAAAATCAGAGGAAACTCTGCGGATCCAGAATTTCATTGACTTCTGCATAATTCCAACTGGGTAGGATATATGAACGCGAGAGAGGCATTGCTCTGAAATGTCCCACTGGTAGCATTTATTTGTTGGGAGTTTGATGGGACATTGACGTGTTATCGGTTGGCCAACTGTTGAAGTGACGCTCTGTTTTTAAATGGGCCAACGATTGTAACCAACCCAGACTCCACGTCACTTAACATAAAGGCCCCAAGTAAAAACTTAAAAACGTCCAGAAGGCGTCTTAAAGGGTTAGGCCACCTTGGACGGAGCAAAATTGCAGTCATTTTCGGCATTTTTTTTAGGAAGCTAATGAAATAAACAGAAAATTCAATATGAAGCCTGTTATTGTACAACTCTTGCCGGAGAGAATCGTATTTTTTTTTCTTACAAAATGGCGGCGGTAGAGCCGTGATACGCAAGATCTTGAAAAGCGACGTTTTCCACGGTGTCCAATCTCACGGCTATACCGTTTGACTTGGAACAAAAAACCAAAAAGTTTTATTTTCTACATGCCTAAAACTAGAGAAGTACATATGGAAATCCATAAACATTAATTTGTCTCGAAATGGTGAACATGCGGAGAAAAAGTGCATTTTTTTTTATAAAAGTGTCAATTGCAAATAATATGTTCAAGATATCGCAAAACCCATATGTACTTCTCTAGTTTTAGGCATGTAGAAAATAAAACTTTTTGGTTTTTTGTTCTAAGTCAAACGGTATTGGGAAACCAAGTGGAGGCGTGGCTTAGATTTCAGTGCTGTGGTGGTAATTTGGCAAACTATTGAAAGTAGGCTCGGATCCCACCAAACATTCCGAATAAGTATTTATTAATCGAATAAGTAAAAATTTAGTGTTCAAAAAAATTTAAAAACACTCGTTTTTCACAACATGTCTATATAAACACTGATAATCGTATGGACTTCGACGGATTTCGGCCTACTTGAGAGTAGTTCAACTTTCTGTCACTAGTTGGCGTATCGAAATTCTTGGTTTCCCAATAGCCGTGAGATTGAACACCGTGGAAAACGTCGCTCCTCAAGATCTTGTGTATCACGGCTCTACCGTCGCCATTTTGTAGGAAAAAAAATACGATTTTTTCCGGCGAGAGTTATAGAATAACAGGTTTCATATTGAATTTTCTGTTTATTTCATTATCTTCCTAAAAAAAAATGCCGAAAATGACTGCAATTTTGATCCGTCCAAGGTGGCCTAACCCCTTAAAGAACTTCAAAAGACGTCGTTAAGACGTCTTCTTCAGGTCTGGTTTAGAAAACAAATTTGTTGGTGACGAGAAAATCGATCCCAAACTTCCCGCTTATGAAGCAACCACTATTCCCAACTACTCAACACACTTCCTTGTAAACACTTTTAATTTCTAGGTACATAACTAGTATTAATTGTTTGTAAATGCACAGTGACGGGAAATATTCTACAAAATATCATTCGACCTTGAGACTCATTCCTTAAAATTTCACATTCGTCTTAAGACAAACGTCTTTAAGATGTCTGAAGACAGATGTCTTAAAGATGTCCTAATAAGGTCGTAAGACGTTCAGATCAAATACAGGCGTAAAATGGACATCTTTAAGACGTCGTGTGCTATCTGGGTATCGATGACAAAAGCACCTTTTTTTCTGAATTTAATATTATTTTCACTTCTTTAGACTAAAGTGGAAAAATTTAAAGAAATAAATAAATTCGAAGACTGCGCACAACAAAACTTTAGTGGGCTGACATTAACAAGCTGCGATGCATGTACGTATTTATAAATAAGAAAAAACTTTAATCACAACTTGGAATATAATAACAGGTTTTTGGATGTAGCAAAGTTTTTGACGTTTGTAAGACATTTAAATGTTGGCTTACTTTGGTTGGCCCAATGTTGTATCATCGTTGTAACTATTTGTTAATTAACCAACCATAGTAATTGTAGGCCCAACATTGAATATTCGTAGGCAATATGTCGCAACTTTTTTGCCGTAGGCCCTATTTTAGGAATTTGTAGGCAAAAACACTAACTATATCCCAAGTAATTCCCTACTGTTGGCCAACCAAAAATGCTACTAGGGCCATTTCTTAGGATTTCTTTAAAGCGAGGTAAGAGGATTGCAGGGCCTCTCACCTGAACGGATTTGTGAAAAAATCTGTCACGAGGCAAGGATCGATGACAATACAAGAATGCTTCCGAATCTGTGCCCAACCCCTTTCGACCCCCAGCGGATTGCATTCGGCCCCTAAATGTTTGGCCACCTGTTTCAGAGGCAGCCTAGGCTCTCCCAATTTTTTGACGGCAAGCTACGGTCGAAAGTGGTATTGCTTTATACGCGGCAAGAACGAACTAAAAATGGGCTACGAGAGAAACTAACGCCCGTGCCGTAAGGATGAAGGAAAACTGAAGAAAACGTACTTACGCCGGCGCGACTAGCCTCGAGTATCAAATCGCTCGTAGCGAAGGACCATTTAAGGCCTCGTACCATAAGCAATACCTCCCGGTGATGAAACTCTATCTGCAATCGCGGTAGACTGAAGCGATTAACGTATTAGAAGGTTTAACTCGATCGGTCAAACGGTCTGCGAACCGCAGCACGCTGCAAAAGAAGTTCCCTCGGCCGATACGGTTCGAACGGTTGAATTTTTCTTTGCCAGGCTCAATGAATTACTTGATCGGGCACGGATTCCCCTGTCGTCGCGTAATCGACGAAATTATAACGTGCTTTCGTCACGTCGCGTCGCGAAAATCGGTAGCCGACGTTACAGCTGACGATCACGTAACTGTCGTAACGCATAATTCAAGAAACGTCACTTACGCTTCAGCTGTTTAATTAGTTTTGCTTGACGTAAAGAGAACCGAAACAGTTGGAATTTTGACAGACCTTATGGAGTTATCGTTTGTGTTCTAGATACTTGGTAAAACTTTTGAGGAGGGACTGAATCTTTTGAGGTGGATTGTTAAGGGGATTTTCTCATCAAATCGCTGAAAAAATAGGTGATCTCTAGGTTTTTTTTTTAAAAAGAAGTATACAATATGTAGTAAAAAAAAAACTCTATGGCCTTTATTTATACGTTAATCAAGGATTTGAATTTTTTTTTTCATTTTCTTGTAGTGATTCGATTTCTACGTTTCTATTTTTTTGAGCGATTTGATGAGAAAGACCCTTAAAAGACGGATATTTTGTTACATATTACATTTATTTTGCAGGAATAAAAATTCTTACATTGGAAAGAGAATATTTCAACAGTCATTAGGCCAACGCCTTTCCGAAATACATTTCTAAATAGAATAGACTGTTAAAGATAATCAGGAAACACCTGTTAGCATTTACCTAATGTTTTCTTTAAAATTATCCCAAAACATACACTCCTAATTATTATGCAGTGTATTGTTTATGTCTGAATCATACACTTTGTTGAAAACAAACGATGTCTGCCACGTAGTGAACTAGTAATTTTTCCATTTTCAATCTCATTTTCATTTTAATTTTATAGGCACCTACAGTCGCGCCGGAAAGTAAGTTGACGCTCTTTAAAATCGTATAACTTTTTTAAAATTGGTCCAAACGACTTGAGTTTTTTTTTAGAAGCTAGCGGAATTAGTGTTCTAGGTGACGTGTTTCGTCGTTTTGAAAAAAAATGCACTTGGTCGGAATAGCAAAAAAAAAATAGTAAAGGTCGTTTTTTAAACTTCTTTTTGTGAGCCTGTAATGAAAATTCAAAAAACACGTTTCTAGATTGAAGTAAGTTGTATACATGCTGAAAATTTCATCTAAATCGGTTAACGTTGCTTTGAGCTACACACGTTTAAAGATGGCAGAATAAGGTCGAGAATCGCGGAAATTCCCGAAATCAGCGGAAATTCCCGAAATCAGCGGAAATTCCCGAAATCAACGATTTTCGACCTTATTCTGCGATCTTTAAACGTGTGTACCTCAGAGCAACGTTAACCGATTTAGATGAAATTTTCAGCATGTATACAACTTACTTCAATCTACAAACGGGTTTATAGAATTTTCATTACAGACTCACAAAAAAAGTTTAAAAAACGACCTTTACTATTTTTTTTTTTTGCTATTCCGACCAAGTGCATTTTTTTTTTTAAACGACGAATCACATCATTTAGCAAACTAATCCCTCTCGCTTCTAAAAAAAACTCACGTCGTTTGGACCAATTTTAAAAAAGTTATGCAATTTTAAAGAGCGTCAACTTACTTTCCAGCGCGACTGTATATTTTTTTGGTATATTATGCATGTTTCTTTTCTTTTCTTATTCAATGTATGCAACCTACACACAGTGTTATGTACGCTTGTTATGTAATGGGTTTAAACCCGTTTATAAATAATAATAATAATAATAATAATATAAGTACACGGTCAATTTCTCTTCTTTTCAATCAGCAACGAAAATTTCGGCTTTAAAGTTCTTCAATAAAAAATACAACCATACCTAAAAATCATCTTCAAATCTGTGTTACAAGCAGGGTTGCCACCTCTCCGGTTTTCGCCCGGAGACTTCGGGTTTTGAAGCAAATCTCCGGGCTCCGGGTTTACTGGAAAAATCGCCGGGTTGTAGAAAAAAATAAGATAATAAGAAATTGTGGTATTATACAATAAAAGTTATTAATTAAAAAAACAGATACTTTTCAATTCTGAATTGTTTGAACATAAAAGAATTGCACATTTGTTTTCCAAATATTCGAGAACAAAACTTTTGTTTGCTTTTTCCATCTCCGGATTTATATTCGAATCTCCGGGTTGGAACGTGTGGCACTCCGGGATTTATATGGTGATAAGGTGGCACCCCTCGTTACAAGCGATCACCCAATGGCCATTGGCCATTAGAAAAGACAACTTCATCGACTGCGAAGTATGCAAGCCCGACTCTAATCCGTCGCCTGTTAACAGTTCGATATTGCAACGTGTACGCGCGCGCACGAGTATGCCTCTGCATCCGGATTTAAGATCGAGCAAATCCTTTGAGCAGGCAGTGAACGTCACCGTTCGCCGTAAAGTCAAATTACGATAATCTGCCGCGCACAATGCGCAACCAGCGAATCATCGTTCAGCCATGTCTCCGATCGCGTAATCGTAGACACGATACGTTCTGCTGATCATGGCACACAGACAGGGGAATAGTGTCGCTATCGAGGCTCGAGGCGCGCATTTCCCACTGACGAATCGTAAACGTATAATGAGACTTTTAGAGACCTTTGACGCTTATAATCGTCGAATTATCGTCAATTTCTCGCTAAACGCTGACACAACCGTGGCCAGGATGTCGTCAAAGCATAAACACTTTCTGGTGAAAGGGAGGGAAGGGTCGCGTCGCCGATGAGCAGCGCGCGCACGGCTCGGAGGCCGAGCTACTCGGAAGTCCAGGAATTTTGAGAAACAAATAAAGGAGCATTTACCTGGGTAGGTACACCGCCTGTACTTAAGGGTCACGACAGGTAGAAAAAAGGAGCATACCGTTATACCCCGTCCTCGCGCAAGGACCTTACTCTCCTATAGCTTGCCCTGCCCCTCTGGCCTTTCAGGTCAGGGAAATCTCCAGAAAATGGGCGGTATGCCGCTGAGGAACAAAGTTTGCGGCACCCCGTTATGCGCACTTTGGCCACCGAGGAGCCTACAATTGTACATTTATTTTTGAACTCCAGAAACGGATAATTTAAGTAAGGATAATGGAGTCAGTCAAAATCCTGCGACCCTCTTAAGTGGAATATAACAAGAGTATTAATGTAATTCCTCCCGTATCCGAGTGCCCTTACCCGGCAAATGCAATTGTCCTTCGCGACGCCTCGGAAGATCTCGATAACTTTGCAGGAAAGCGAGCCGGAAATGCGTATGGAAGCTTCGTTTCCCGTCACAGAGCGCGCACTCGTAAACGGCACCGTTCTCGGGTTTCATCGGCAAACACACGTATGTATTATTTTAATTAAACGGCCCGCGTCCGCTATTGTTTAATATCTTGTGGTGACGCCACTGGATAACTCGGTGCGGTCGTGAGAGCCCGCGCGTGCGTTCCCAAGTGCAACGAAGAGCGCCGCGAGGGGAGGAATGAAGAAAGGGCGATTAACGGAAGGGAGAAAGGGAACGGTCCTACGAGGGGCCGAGAGAGAAGAAGCGACTCCCAGGCACGGATTTACGCGTGGGATGGTGAAGTGGTGTAAGGATGAGGGCCCTTTCGCTCTCGATGCACGGCGAAGTACTGTAGTTCCCCGTTTGGCACCAGGCTGCGCAACGTACACCAGTAATTTTTACGCACAATTATAATGCAACCCTTCGGCATTCTGAGCCGCGCATCGTTTTTAACGGCAGCTATAACCTATTAAATATATAACTATTAAACACACCCTTTACATACCTACTGGCTGAAAAATTTGCTTCTTACTATATATGTACGTTTCTTAAGTTGCAAATAACTAAATAGTTGTAATAATAATACGTCTGTATTGCACAGAATAAGCTGTTATTAATTTAACCTTTATAAAATATTTTGTTACGAAGGGCGATTCAAATTCTGAAAATGAAACGGTGGCAAAACTGACAAGGGAAATCCCGAAGCCGGAAAATACCAAAAATTCTGAGGTTTTGTGAATATGTAGGAGATTTCCTCCTGATTACAACGGAATTTTTGTTTGCTGCCCAAATTTACTCTAAGGGGGGTGAAATTGACCCCTTAAATTCCGGGTATTTACCGATTTTGTGTTATAACTTCCGAACTGTAAAAACTGTAAGTTACCAAATGATAGCCCTCATTAAAAGAAGTAACTTTTGTCTTGAAACTTTTTTTCTAGCTCTTACAGATTACGAGTTACAAAATAAAATCAGAAAATAGCCGAATTTTCAAGGGTTAATTTCACCCCCTTAGAGTGAATTTGGGCAGGAAAGAAAAATTGCGTTGTAATCGGGAGGAAGGTTTCAGATTTTTTTGAATTTCCGGGTTCCGGATCTTCCCTTGTGAGTACTATATAAAAATTGATTCGGCGACACTGTGGATTCAGTAGACTTCCTGTGATGAAAGCTTTCCTTACCTTATATCATTATTCATAAGTATATGTACTAGGTAGCTCATATTTATGGTATAAATACTCAGATATAGTAAGTATACATACTTATCCATTACGATATTAATTTTTAATTTGTGATTTAACCCCATTTTGCCTGGCTTGACATAAAAGACTGTGGTGTATTTTATTATAAAGATAATGTGGTCAAGGTGACTCAGAATGGAAAACCATAATTACGGACATCATTCTGCGCCACCCACTTATTCACCGTATTTTTACATTTAATGTGGAGGAAGGTTACGTGAAGCGGATACTTTACGCAAGGGGGATTAATGTGTTAAAATCATTCGTTTACATCACTTACCCGCGATTTATTAAGACCATGTAAATTAGAAGTTCTGGTAATAATATATCCAGTGCCTCGAAATACTTAAACTTTCCCCTACGCCGTGAACTCAGGCTAACACCCTCCTCGACGTTTATTCTCGAGCCGGCTGGGGTAAGCCTCGTGATGCATAATGGAGCGGCCCGATTGATATCCAAGCAACCGTCTGAAAGTTCTACAATTTCGAATACAATGTCGGTTTAAGCTGTGGGTACAATGAATGAATGCACAGCGTACATACAAAACAAAAAAATGGCTAGGGTATTTGAAGGACAACCAAATCAACGTTAGTCGAAAACGTGTAAAAAAAATTCAAATAATTATGCATTCAAGCATAACTTATTTATTCATTTTTCTGTTCATATCTTTTATGACAACGGTATTAACTAGTTTTAGAATAAGACAGTATAAATTAATTTGTCTCTGATTGCAAAGGTAACTGCAAATTCTAGCTTGCATCTTTGTCGAGGGAATATTTTTCTTGGTTAATCGTAATCAGTTTGTTTTCAATTTTCAGTGTGCTTCCCATTAATTAAAAATAGTTTTTGAGTTAATCTGCTAATAAGGCCATAATAGGCGACAACTTTAACGAAATTATATCAGTCGCAGATATTCAGTTCGTAGTGTTTTATTTCGTTCCACATGTATAATACATGTCCACTGATATCCCTGTAACCTGCGACAAGGCAACACTGCGACCGATCTTTCGAGGCTGCCGCTGGAAAGACGTTCAAGATGACCGTGATTGTCTGAAGCGTGCACACATACGTATCATTCTAAACATCCGTGACACGTAACGAGAACTCGAAGAGCAACCTCGTATTCACAAGCAGCAAATACAGAAATAACGCGTGAACCAACCCATCTTTCTATACACGTACGTGCACGTAACATTTACGCGCCCGATGTATTGGACGCACTCACGTTCGATCAACGAAACGTGAAATCCCGTTTCGACATTCCCGGTCTACGTATGAGTTTGTCAAAAAATACTTCGAAACACATGAACGGAACAGATCGTATATTCGGAGCTAATAAAGCACAGTTCAACATACGTCAAGGAATATAACACGCTTTGTAGGTTTTCAATTAATTTCTACAGTTTTTGACATTATATAGAATGAAAGAAATTAGTAACAGAAAATGACGAAGGTAGATACACAAGAGTGGACAGAAATGAACGATGAAATTATGTACAGGCGTTGGCGAAATCAATTTTTGTCGAAGCAGATTCGAGGCGATTTACATGGTCGTTCGCAAAAGTGTCTAAGTAATTTCAATTTACCCGACTAATCGATCCTGTTTGTAACAAGATCGCGTTAAACATCCCATTCGAGGCGGTCGACTATACGGCGTAGAGTAGTATGTACACACGATACACAACTATCGACAGAGGCACGTATACCCGCTGGTACATAAGTTCCGGGCGGCGCACGTAGAAATGCCACATGCACCTCGGTTTCGAAGGGGTCTGCGTGCGTCCCGGTAGCGACAATACAACAGCGCGGGAGCAGCCGAGAACGGAAGACGGAGGACGCCAGCGCAGCGTAGAAAGAGAGAAGTTGCTGACGGAAAGGAAGAAAGAGAACGAGAGAAGAAGCAGGAGGGCAGCTAGAGCGAGGGAGAAAAAGGAGCGGAGTGACGCGCTGGTTTCTTGGATCGAGCAGTATGCACGAGGACGAGAGAGCGGTGGTGGTGTTACAGGGGAACCTTTTCCCTCTATCGCGTGGCTCCACCCACACGCCGCCACCGCCGCCGTCGAGGCGCACAATCTGGCAACAGTGGCTCGCTATAACCGATATTGTGGCCGTGGATTGAATGGAGGGGAACTAGCTCAGGTCAAACCTCCCCACCGGTACGACAACCCCTCGGTCGGAGGAGCGACCCCTCGCCACTGTTCACTCTCCGTCGTTTCTCACCCCACCCAACCCCTACGCGTCCTTCTCGATCTCTATCCATCTGCCTCCTTCCTTCCTTCTCTTCCCCCCACCCAGTTGAACCGCATCTTTTTCCCTTCCCCTGGCCATTCGCTTCGATGCTTGTCGCTTGTAGTCGCCCGTATCCCCCACTACTCATCCGACAGTCCGCGTCCCCCGTGGAGTGGCACACGCGTGTGCTGCAGTATTCGTGCGTCTGTGCGTTGGGCGAGTGTCGCGCTCATGGTAGATGGCGTTCGTGTGCGCCTGCGCCTGTTACGTGCGCGCGTGTAACTACTCCCACCTCGTTGTCCAACCTCACCACCACCGTTACCCGCCTCCGTATAGTCGCGTTACTCCGGTACCAACACTGTCGCGCGCGTTACTACTACCACAACGTATCGTGCTCGCTGCTCGTGCTACCACATCGCCGCCAGTTACCAACACGAGAGACGGGCCCGCGTGTAACACACGATCGCGACGACGAATCGACGGAGAGAGACACACGCCGTAGGATACACGGAGAGTGTACACACAAGGAACGATAGAGAGCGTGCTGGAAGTGCGACGGAGACATACTACTCGAGGGAGAGACAGGGAGAGAGAAACGGAGAAAGAGGGAGCAAGCAAGACCGATGTTGGCCCCAACAGCCTCTCACTAGACAGTATTACTTTCAACCGTTTAGCGGGGCCAATGCTACCCGGCGCGGAGTAGTCAGTCAGCCGAGCAGTCAGAGTCAGCCGTCCGCGAATACTGAGAGGACGCTCTCTCTCCGTTCACGAGTATCGTCGCTGACGACCATCCACGCGACGAACTATCAAATGTTCACGCCGATACCCTGAAAGTTTTTGCTACTGCTCACGTCCTCGTTATCGTCGTTACCAATGTCGTCATCGATTCCGACTAAATGTTCGTTGTGCACCGGCGGTATATCTGTGACAAACTGAGGCGCGCGAGTACCACGACCGGTGGATATAAATAAAGTTTCCCGAAGTGTGTGAGAGAAAGTATAGAGGAGGAGGTAGAGGAGGTCGTGTAACGGAAGAAACAGAGAAATAAAAACAAAAATATAGTTTCTGTGTCTGTGATCTTGACATTCGGCTTTGTTTCGGCAGTGACGGTTAACGTCGTCGGGAAAGCAGCTCGGGGGACGTTACCGTACGATAAAGCTGTTGCCGCGGTTGGTGCCGCAAGGACACAACACCGGTGTCGGCCACGAGCGGAGGAGTTCTACCCTCTCCTCACGGCGCATCCGAGTCACACGCGCGTGCAACACTCTGGTGGGCTCCGCACGTTCAGTCGAGAGTCGTGGAGCGTTCTCGCTCGTTTTGTCGTTGTTATGACGAGGTGATGAATAGACGAAGGCGTTGCAGTGTCGAGCAGCGTGGTGACCGTGCTCGTCGTCGTAACGGACGATGACGATTAACGTAGACAGATACCGTGGACGCGGAGAAGTGTGCTCGTTTGTGTGATCCTAGTGTTTTATTTATCTATTCTATATTCCACTTACACGAGGAGGATTGGATTATACCGCGGAAGAGGTGTATCTACCAAAGGATAATGCGCCTCTGTGACATCCTTTAGGTAAGTGCAAGTGCTATACGAGTATACCGTATCCCCGCAAGTGGTCGTCGGTTCTTAAGATAACCTCGTAACGAGTGTCACGTCGGGTTTAAAATCGTAAACGAACTATTTGAAAATATTCCGATTCTATCATCCCGTGGAAATACGTCCTATTCGAATCATCGAATTCATCCTCCATGCTTGTTCAACTGAAACAGTGGAATTTCTCTCGTTCGTCATGAAACTGTGGCTAGATATTAATTGTTTCGAACGGAATTGTTTCCATCGGCACGAAATGCTGGCTTGATAAGAGACATCGCGTAAAATATTCAATGTATGCATCGTCAATCGTGGCCCAAGTGAAAGATCGCAGACGGAATGGTTCGCGATCTCTCGACTCGCCACTTGCTCGTTATATGTATTACGTTGCAGTCGGAGATATTCCAACCGGTAAGGCGCTTTCACAACGGGTGATTGTTCTAAAGATGTGTCACTCCGTCTTACTCGTTTCACGAGCTGATCCCGGTTAACCGTGAACGAAAGAGTAAAGAGAGGAAGCGAGAGAGGGGAGCTCGCATAGACAGACACGAGAGAACAGGCAGAAAGTCACGTCCACTATAATCTTCGATCGCTTGTAGGGTTGTAGCGCGTTCGTACTGAACGTATTAACACCTTTATGTGTAACAACTATAGACGGCGCAGCGGCACGCTACCGAATAGCTATAAACCAGCAGTAAATATACGTTCGTAAAACTGTGCATCCCGTACTATTCGAATTCGTTATGCACATACCACCACGGTATGCTCGAGAAATGTGTTACGAACCTATACGAGTGTTACTATCGAACCGTGAACACTCCTGGGCGACTCGTATATTTTTATCGATGAGCAGCGACTTATTGGGCAGCACGCAGACCGTTGTAATCCGACGTACGATTTTAAATAATTAATCCGCGGGAGAAGCTTCGGGAATCTCCATCGCAGATACGTCCCATACAGTCACGCGGGTAGCATTCGACCGCCGCGTAGTACGCGCGAGACAACGTCGGAAGAAAGGAAATTTTATCGGCTAATCGCGTGACTCGCAAGGAAACGATTCAAAGTCGGGTAAACGGGCAGCAAGAACCCGGTATCTCGCTTGGCGTGACGATAATCGATATGACATTGTCACTGGCGTCGTTATCGGGCAACGCAAAATAAGAAAAAAAGAAAAGGCAAGAGGCGAACAAGCAGGCGAAGGCGACTCGAATTTGAATCGAACAGGCGCGCCATACACTAAGTACCTGTATATTGTATGCGGTCGCTGGCGTACGCTGAGAAAATCTTGGCAATATTAAACGCGCAATAGGCTCCGCTGTGCCCGGGATATCTAATCGTTTATCGCCAACAGTCGTACGCCAAATCACTGTACTATCAACGATAGTTTGTCGAAACGGGCCCTGTGTATCGCGCCAGAGCGCAGCAAGTCGACAATATAATCGGCAAAGGCAGTTCTCTCCGCCCGATAAACCAGTCGCTTCGAGGAACCTAAAAACTATGTCAGGATCCCTTGACATTTATGCGCCGTTGGTTCCACACTGCAGCCTTGCGACCACCCGCTCTATTGCCAGCTTTATTAGCCGCGCCGTATTTTCGCCACTTTTTAAAATGCATTTTTCGATTAATACGGAATTTAGTAGAACATTCCTGTTTTTTAAATACGTAACTTAAATAATTATTTGCACGATTACACGTAGAATATAATGATTTTATTATGGATTATTGTCGTTCATATATTTTTAGTAGCATCAGGATTTATATTCTCCGAAAAATCGTCATTTTTTCTGAATTACCTTTGAATTATATTTTTTTACAATTTCTCTTGTACTCGCTTTCGCTAATTCTCCGCTAATGCCTGTGTTAGTTTAAAATGGTTCCTCAGCCTTATCAAAATGCAAATGTGATGAATATTCATTTTAAGCATTCATATGTAAAGCTTAGAAATAATTGTTTGCTAAACAACCGAGTATGTGTCTTGAAAATCGTTAGTTTAGGGTTCGACTTTTCTGTTTCACTTTATAAATTCCATCATTTTTTTAAATTTGTACCTGCAGTTCTGAAAAACCTCGTACACCTCCTTCTAATATTAATTCTACTTGTAGGCAAATTTATTTCTCAATGACCCAGATTAACGGATGAATCGAGGTCATTGCAGTATCAGTAACGTTTCTTCAGATACTCGAATATGTAGTAGCTAAATTCTAATTGATTTCACAGATACATCTTTTTCTGAACAATGAGCTCGATCGTGTTTGATCGCATTACATCGATAGTTCGCTCGCGTATTTTCTAACCCGTGTCCAGCGCTACTTGAACGAACGACGAGCTTTCACCTAACGCCATAGAGACACAGCCACTGTTACGAGTGCTCGCTAGAGGGGCGGTGGGTAGAGAGAGGGGGGGGGGAGAGGTACTTGTCGAATGTGCTCTGTGCGCGGTACGTACGTGCTTGGAGCACACGCGATCTCTGTCCATATGCAGGCGCGGTCCTCGTTATTGCGTCTCCGCCGCGCGAGTAAATCGGTTTCGTTGAAAGCCTTCTAATCTCGATACAGACCCCGTCGTGGTGGCACAATATCAGAAATAGGTTTGTTAAAATAAGCGTACTGATGGCGCATACCGTGCTTCCCAGGGACGTATTACCGCGGGGGGAATCACCCGTTGGTTGGCCGATGGGCGGGGATGCAGCAGGGAGAGCCACGCTTTGCTGCCACTGCTGCACACACTTTGCCCTTATCCACAAATAAATGAGGTCGACTCCGTCGATTCATATGTACCTCTCGCGCGGGCGCGCCATTCTTCGACCGTGCGTGACCAAAGATTCTTTTTCTCCTCATTTTTCCCTTCTCTCCTTTTTTTTTTATTAGTTTTTCTGTTTCATCACCGTTGAAGCATTCCCACTGCGATTTTCAAACGATCCGGCGAGACGAGAGTGCCCGTAGTTTCCGATGGTGGCACGGCTATCGAAATTTTGCACGGGACCGCGCACGCGTTCGGCAAACGTTTCAGCTGTTTCGGCAAAAAGGGGACACCGCTATTTACCAAATTGGCAAATATCAGCGAGTCAGGGATATATCGTCATCTTTGATTGCGCACTCGTGCTTGTGGGGCGAGGGTACTTATTTGTCAAGGACGAACGACAGACGCCTCGGAACTGACGAGGAATTATGTCAGAGGAGCAGCACGTTATAAATTCACCTTGACGCGCTGGCACGTAGAAAATTTTTACTCCGTAGTAGCCATGCCGGGGGAATCCTGTTCTCGGCTTGTCCGCCGAAATATTCAAATTCAAAGGAAACACGCTTACGCCACATTAATATACGCGCCGCCGTTGGTTTTTATCGATGTTAGAAATCACTAACTCTTGTTTGCAACCGATTGCTATTTATCTCCGCGTGGTCTCGGAATTCAACCGCGCGAAGTGCAGCGTGCGAGAACCTCCGAGAACCTTCGTCGATATCGCCGCGCAACAAGAATGCTTCGGTAGAGGAACAAGCGAACTGCGGCGCTTCTAGGTAGTCCGTCCGTCGAACGCGTCTGCCCATCTGTGCTCGCTTGCGCAAACGATTGGTTTACACGCGACGGAATCCGCTCGGTTGGATTATGAAACGTTTGTTTTGCCGGCGAGAAGCGGCCGCTCGTGACGCTCGCGGTCCAACGACAATGGGGCAGCCTTCGGACATTATATTCCCGCACGCGCGCTCAAGGTGAGGCATAATTAAATTTTCATAATTGCCCGTTGCATAATGAGGTCTCGGGATGTGTCTTCTGACCGTGCGCGCGAAAATCGCCGGACCCCGAGTTTGAATTTACCGCGCCGATCGTCGGCATTTTCCTAGAATCATTTATCGCTCTCGAGGACCGCTTTTATCTGCTCGGTTATACGTCAGCGCCCTGCCAGATAATGTTTCAAGCAAACGAGCGATAGCATTCCATTGATATTTCTTTTTCATAACAATGTGCCTGTGTGGGAAAGTTTTTCAGGGCTCGTTGCTTTCAGGCGGTCATTCTAGGAAACAGTTTTATCCTCTGCGCTTTATTTTACAGTATCGCATGCGCGCGAGTCCTTCCCGGTGTTATGTAGTAAAGAAGTGCTGATTTAAGATAACTTACTTTCCGAAAGTTGTCTGAAACGTTATTTTAAGGAAATATCGATCGATGCGATAAGAATCGCGAGTAATTGTGGGAAGCACGACAGTATATACGTTTCGTTTCTCAGCTATCGGCCGCGTTGCGTGCGGAGACGCGATCTAATGCGCATGCGTGCGCTCTGCCGCTTAAAGCGCCAACCGCCTAATTTCGTTCCGTGTACTTATGTCAAACGCCAGGTAAAGGACGTCGATATCCCCGACTGTGTATAGACTACGCTAGCGTGCGCCTCGGGAGTGTGGACAAAGAAAATAAGTTTGTTATTTCGCGGAGTCATTTCTCCGCGAGTCAGCCACTTATATGCTGTTTAGAGTCAATTCTAAACAGTAATTTTACGGCAACGCTACGACAGTGTAAGCGCGCCCGAAGCATCGAAGAAGCATATAATTAAAAACTAAAGAGTGATACATACAATTACTTAAAGAGGTTTACAAGTTTTCAGTAAAATATTATTTAGGTCTAAAGTTTTATGCCGTCTCACCTATCTGTTATTATATTCCACCAAACTTTAGTCAGCGAATTTAAAGTTTCTAAATACGTTAACGCTTTAAATAGCTATAATTGAAGATGAGTGGATCGAGACGAATTCGGATTCTGACGGAGGCAAGATGCGTAAATTAATCAGGAGTAATGGCGCGCGTCGGGTCAGCAAGGTCGCGTTCCACCTTATCCACGAAGGCAGTAAACTATCAGTTGTCATTTGCGTCGCGTATATTAATGGCTCGTTCTCGTGAACCTACGGTCGCAACGTGGCTGTCCTAAGAAATACAATACACAATTCCTTCACGGTTCGGTGGTGGCAGTAAGAACATTGTATATCGAGTTTCCACTGGAGAGATTAATAGTCACCGCGACGATAATGCGTTCGTGATTTATTACAACGTTTGGAAGCGCGTTTTAACGCGTTAAGGCGGGATCTTCTAGCTGCGATAGGTCGCAACGACCGGCAGTGACCTGTCGCAGCTAGGAAATCCTGCCTTTAGGGAAGAACTAATCGCGGCACGGGGCGACGAAACGTCGTGTATCGCGGACCAGGACGATCGGTTAATAGAATAACCGCAATTGCAAGCGGGGCGCGTTGATTGGCCGGAAGCGATTGCAGGTAACAAGGTCGCCGCTCACCTTAACCAGGAAAACGCGGTGATATCGGCTGTCACAACTTTCGTTACTCGTTTAATCTTGCCTAGTATCAGCTGTCATTGGCAGCGTGCGCGTTAAATATACGTTCCTTCTGCGCATGCCCGCGCCTGGCTATTCGAACTGCCGCGGATACGCACATTACGAGTAGATCGTCTAAAAATGAAAATATAAGAAATTTTATTTAAAATTAGTTTCAAAGGAACGCTGTATGTTTTTATATAACTTTAAATAATTAAATAACGATTAAAGAGCAACGAAATTGCTTGCCCGTTGTTATAGATATTTAAATAGAATTTAGTAATTGATTACAAGCGCTATAATTAAATGCAGAGTATTTATGTGGGCTAGTATTTCAGAGCCCCTCGGTCAGTGTTCCGTCGTGTGGCTCGTATCTTTATTTAACGCGTCGTATTAATCACTTTCCTTGTACGTCGCGAGGATATAATTATCTCGCAGCTTTTATCTGGAAGAAAAGCTTAAGAAAGTGGATGACTTTGTAATCCAGAATAATTAATGCAAAGAGCAGGTGGAAATATACTGTCTTTCTTGGTATATATTTAAACGACCGTTTCCGGGCACGTGCGAACACGCGCGCAATTATTTGAAATTAACGAGCGCCTCGCTGTAATGAAGTACATGTCGAGAACGTAAGATCATATCAAATGATGCCACCGCGACTTTAAATACATTAGTCGATAATACGGAGAGCTGCGTTGTTTGGAGAATAAAAAGATATTTTCAGCAAAAAAAATCCACGTCTGTTCGAGTAGGTGGCAAAAAATGTATTACAATACCAAATAATTTTTAATTTGTATTACTAATAAGGATTGTCTCGTATCAAAAGTAGCAACAGAGAGAATCGTTGTGATCCACGGTTTTACGTATCGTAAATGAGGTCTTCATTCCTGTGAAAAATATTTCCTAGACGTTCTCCGTCATCAATGCCTTCCAGCTTAACCCTGACATACTTCAAGTCGCCAGGCACCGCTATATAAACTATATCAAAGTTTTCCACTAGAGTTGCGTTTATTCGTTTTGCCCCGAGTCTCGACGGTGAAACGACTGGCGTTATTTTGGTGCCCCCCAGTTAACTTATAGGCGCCTGTATGTTTCTCTCCACTTCCTTGTTTCCAAGCCTCTGCGCGCATGTATAGGTACACGTCAAACTGTAAACGGAGCTGAAGAAAGTATGTCTCTCCAGTCGTACATACATTACAGTTCGGAACAATTGTCTCGATTTCTCCGGTAATAAGGTGATTTCCAGCGTTCCTTTCTAATTCCTAATAAATTGCTTCCTCGTCGAGCTCTCGCAGTTGTTTCGAGTTAAACGATTTAAATAAATCACCCAACGGAGTTTCGATAATCACTAGCGTTAAAATCTGATCTAAGTTAAGTTCACAAATTTTCCTACTTTCGTTCTTTTCTTTTTTTTCAAAATTCCCTTTTCAGGATTATTATCGCTGATCCTTTCGCCTACGCGATAAAATACAATGGCGATACATTGTGTTCACCCGAACATGATTACTTGAAAATTATCCTTTAAGGAGAATGGCGGAAAAATTCGAAATATAACGCTATCGTGACTTAAATTTTAAGAAATTATTATTATATCTTGCAAGAAAAATGCAAACTTATTACACGGAAAGTGTTAAGGTAGATGAGAATAATCATAAAAAAAGTCCACCTCCGCGCCATCTATTCGACCCGTTAGTAAGTTCAAATCCTTCCCATCGCTTGGAAAGAAAAGCTTTATAGGTAGGAAAGGAATCACTTTCAAGCACATAACCTCAAAATCCGCGATTAGATTTCGATGTAAGTCGACGGAAACAATTCCATACAATTCTAATTACCTCTCCGCGCAGGATCGCCGTGCTTTCCTTGCTTTCTCGAGAGCGTTACGTGCTTCGTTGCGCTTTTACGTGGGAGAAAGAGCGGACAACGTTGTCGCCCGGCGTTCCCTTTATCTCATCGTGCAGGATACCATTGCTGTAACACGCTGCACCGGATCGGGTGATATTTATGTAACGGTCAAAGGGGTTAAGTGTTCTGGGAAAGTTTCCAGAGCAACGATTGGCCGACGGCTTCCGTGATTTCGTCATTCGCCAATCAACGCCCCGAAACAACTTTCTCCGAATCCTGACAGGACGGGCCTTCCTTCGCGTGCGCGCACACGCACTCCCTCCTATCCGCAGAAATGCACCCCCCCGACATCTATTGCGCATCAGAAGCGGTGTGACGCAAGGCGCGTAACAATTTGACGATACAAACGGTGATTTCGACATTGGAACCGCGACTCTGGCGTGTAAGATCATAAATGGCACAACGCTCAATGCGCAAAACTTGGCAGCACTGTCGCCGCGGTATTTAATTCAAATTTCGAAGACGGGGATTTAACCTATCTTCTCTTAGATTTCATTCCTTCAAACTGTAATCATAGAAGAGCGTGTAAAGTTAATTTATTAGCGCATTAAGTTCATCTGCGTAGGAAAAAGTATTTAGTTAAATCGTGTAGTTTTCAGTAATCCTATTATTTTGCAAAAAAATTAGTAGCTGGTATTATAAGAAAAATTGTAGACCAGAGTTGCCTCAAATTAACTTATGAACCAATAAACTTGTATTGACAGGGCAGCAGACGTTTATTGAACTTTGACTGTCAGGGGTTAATGCAATCGGCTTGGAAATTGTTTAACTGACTAACTCGACGTAGAGTGAATGGAAATCGCTCTTGGTGAATCGAATTTATTGAGGCGCTCGAAAGTGTTCGCGTGTCTATAATCATTTCAACACATTTTTCATTTGTTTTAGACAAAACACGAACCTTTCGTTTCGGTTCAAATTGATATACTTCGCAGAACAAAAGATGAATATTTTAGCAGCGGATGTTACGCCACTGAATCACTGATAAAGTACTTCCGTCATATTTCCAGATATGTATTCGGAAGCACGCGTGATGTAACTCACAGAAGCACAGTTGTCCTAGCGAAGTTAAAATTTAATTGTGAATTGCCTACGCATCTCTTTGAAATAAATTCAGCAGTGGGGAAATAGATTTGTCGGAGCGAGAGCAATAAATTTTACTTGAATTCTTTTCGGTGTACACGCGCGAAGCCAATACTAAATTTCATTAATAATGCAACGAGCTATAAATGCCACCGCGAGAATAATCATCTTTTTCCCTTTGTGAATCGGAAAATTTCGTCGATATTAATTAACAATACGTGGAAGGCATCGAATCCATATTTATTAACAATGTAACGTATTCTTCCCGCACCTTAATCGACACAGAAGATAAAGCGTGCAAGTGGGTTGGTTGGCGTTACAGACATCACGTCCAAAAATTGTCAGCGTGTCAATAATGGTTTCGTAATCACTTCTCGAGTTGCAATTTCAAGGACCATCACCCCCTCCAGTGATGTATCTGATAAAGAATTCACATTTTTCAAATCTAGCAAACAGTATCACGTTTCAGTCGATACAGTCGCTTCTCCGACGATATCTGAAAAAAAAACTCGAGTAACTTCACATTTGAAGAAAGGTCGAAATGTGGAAGATACCGTTGAAACATAAAAAAATAATATAACGAATTAAATTATGAAAGAAAGTAGAAGGTAGGAAAAATATTTAAAAATACAGGATAGAGATTGTGGGAGAGGTGTACAAATGAACGATGGTAAAAATGTTATAACGATTGCGAAGGGGAACGTCGAAACGTAACGCGTGTTCCTCGTGGAATTGTAACGTGACACCAATCGGTGAGGTTCGTTACAAAACTCTTTTGCGATGTTTCCCATTTATGCAGCGTCAGATGAATTATAGGTCACAATTATTAAATCGCTGTATTATTGTTCCAGAACTGCTCTACAATCCTTATATAATGAAAATGCGTGGTAGGTCGTCCAGTTGCATAATCTGTTTGTTCTTGTCTCTGCGATCGTTCAAAACATTCTAACCAGCAATCCTTTCCCCTGTAAATGGAAATGCGTACTAGGCAGTCGTTTGTGTCGAAAATGAAGCATTTCTTTTTCAATTAATTACAACGAAGTAAATTGAAACTGAGACTTGTTGTTTGGCCCATTGTTTATTAACATCATAAGTATTAAAAAAACAAGTTTGTTTAGTCAAAAATATGCATTATAGATGATTCATTTCGTTTTGCAGCGATTTTGTCGGAACGAAACGAAATTCAGAAACGAACTGAACCTGTAAAAGAAGCAAAATTATAAAAATGACAGCTACGTAATAGCGATTTTTTTTAAAAAAAAGTGCGTTTTCGTTTAAAAAAAAGGTTTTAGTTTCTTTTTCATAAAGAATAAGAGTTTTTATTAATTTCAATTTAGGTTCAGGCCGACACTACACATTTTGTGAACATGTTCGAATTTGATTTGAATGGATTGTAATCTCCGTTTTTTAGTTATCACTGCAAAACAAAAGAAACTACTTTAAAAAGCCTCTGTAATGCAAGTTTTTGACTAAACAAACAGGTTTTTTTAAAGCTTATGATGTTAATATTGTGTGAAATAACGAGTCTCAGTTTCAATTTATTCCTTTGTAATTGATTGGAAATGAAATGCTTAATTTCCGACAAAAACGACTGCCTATATAAGTAGTACCCTTAAGGGACAATTTACAGACACTTTTTATATTAGAGATATTTCATTTAGAGAATTGATAAATTTTCGCATTACTTTGAAACAGAGAAATCAGCCAAAACTTAAACCTTTTTGGTACTGTTTACAAACAATTCAATTAAAAATGTATCTTAAATATTCTGTAATATGTTGCTCGATCACATCAATTTTTTCCCGCCTAAAGTCTAACTTTGAGGAATGTGCTCTCTATGCGAGTGCTTATTGCCAGCGGCTATTATGGCCGCCGTTCTTTGTATAGCTTCCCCATTCATATCCAAACGGAAGGAAGTCGTCTAAAACTCTGGAAGTGCTGTGGTCGAATCTTACAGCTTTTCGGCTTCTTCACTGGTGGCAGATGTTGTTTCCGTTTCATTCACACACGTAAAATATGCGTCGCACGTGTCCCCGATGATTTCAAATATGTCGGAAGCGATAGAGGCATACAGCGAAAGGGAAAAGTATCCTTGACCCTCTTCGACTGAATTACGAGCCATTTTAGAGCGTACAGAGCGTTATTGCCATTCTTCCAATTGAAAAAAATATCATACAGGTGGATATAATTCCGTACGTTTACACGGTTAAAAAGGAAAATTTAAAATGAAATATTGTTAGTCCCTCTGGTTAGTAGAAATTTTTGTGCAAAATTATGTGGATTGATTCAGTAAACTATTCAAACGGATATGAAAAATATTTGATAAATTCGACTTCCGATGGTCATCCTTTTAGGGGGTGATTCTGCGTGAAAAAATAAGTCGAAAATACAGAATAAAATTTTTTGATATCCCACTTCGTTTTTGAGAAAATTGACTTTGAATTTTAGTCGAGTACTTGTGCAGCGAAGTACAGTTTTAAGCGCCTGAGGGGCGCCCGCGTCGCGCTTTTCGTAGACGAACACCCTGTATAACAACGGAATAGTTGACAATGCTGAAGTACCATTTTTTCCTGCTTACTGAAAATCTAATACTAAAGTTAGAGTTTAAAAATCTCTGCATTTTATCAGTTAAAAGGAAGCGGCAGAATGACAATATTACGTGATAATAAGTACGTACACGGAAATATCGCAGAAATCAATCTCAACACGTAACTGATAAGGGTAAAGTACTGCTTGCATAAATGGTGGAGGAAGAGTTCACTTCTTTGGTCGATTGAAAACTTAGAGTAATATGTAACGATATTTTCATTCATGTAACATTTTCTTTGTATAGAATTGTTTAATGAAAAATTAAATTCAAGATTAACGCAATACTTTAGATATTAACATAATACTTATTTGAGATTTTTTAAACTGTTAAATATATCTCTCAATTGATAGAAAATGGAATATTCTTGGTAAATTAATTTTGTATTATTATTGCATAAATATTCAACACATTTTGTCACGATGCATCCATGATTTCGTTCTTAACAGCCCATTAGAGCAAAACAGATTTCTTTCAATCTTTCATTTTCACCGGTGATAAATATAAAGTGAAATTGAATTCCCTAACCTCCACACGGTAAAGTGATGACCTTGCAATATACAGGGTGAAAGATGAAAGAAAGGTCAATATTTTGGAAGGTCATAGTGTCGGTCATTCAAAATAAAAAAAGTTTCTACGTATATATGTCCTATTCCGAAGTTTCTGAGATAGAGCTATTTGAATGCCCAGTTTCAGAATTATTGATAACAAAGAAATATTACGTACCTACCGTTCCTAATATTTATTGTTCAGATGACAAACCTATTGCAGTTTATGGTAAATTTTCAAAAATTCCATCGTCAACATCACTGCTCTTTGCAATTCAGCTGAAAGCATGGCGTGTTGCTTGTCTGAGATCGTCTAGACTTATATTGTATGTACATATACAGGGTCAGCGTTTTATCCTGCAACCCGCGTTCGCGCGAACAGGTAAAATGGCAACAGCGCCTCACGGACGCATTCCACTACAACCATCCAACCGTCCCGGCGTTCGCGGAGAGCTGCCAGCGACCGCTGGCAGCTGTGATATGCCCGAGCTTCGAGAATTTTGGGATGGTCTCTTTCAAATTAACGTTGCAAAAAGCTATTCAGAATTTCCCGGCCTGAGTTGAAAATTTTTGGGCCTTTTTCGTATAATTTTTTAACTATAAAAGATATCGGAATGCAATTTGTGCCGCAAAATGAGGAAAAATTATTCCCTCTTAATGATGGATAATTTAACATGTTTTACGTTTACTTAATTTTTCTTCAATTTCTTAACCAGAATTGTTGTAAAAAGCTTTTGCAAACTGTTTATTCGATACTGTATTTAATGCTGTTTTTAAAATTCATGGTGTTGATTAACAATAGGCTAGTTGTTTCTGTATCATTACTTTCATAAATTGAGAAATTAAATTATTTAATATAGTGCTTAATTAAGTGTTAGGTATGCAGGCCTCAGAATCTATTGTTCTGGTTTTCTTTTTTATGATTTTATCCTTAATGCAATGCATACCTAGATCAGACGTAAGAGGTAACTAATGGGACGTGTCTTTGATTGTAGCAGTGTGTGAATTTTTCTTCTAGAATTTTTGTGTCTGAATGTTTTAGCTACTCAACGCCACGCCTATATCGGCTTCCGTTAATGTCATTTTTTGGAACGATGCGCCATTATTGTGACTTTTACACGCAGGTGGCGACAAATCTCTCCGTACAAGGATATAGCTCCGCGGTCAAACATGTCGTAGCTAAAATTTTTGAAATTGAGACGAGTACGAGATCAGTCGACATTATTTTCAAACCTCATTACAGTAATCTGAGGTGCGAGTGGTAAACCGTTCATAAAAGCGGAGCGCGCGGCTCGATTACCTGCGCCGGGAAATTCCCAATACCTAGCTCTTTGCGACGTTCAGTTGAAAGAGACCATCCTAAAATTTTTGAAACTCGGGCATCACTGCTATCCAGCGGTTGCTGGCAGCTCTCCGCTGGGCCAGTGCATGGTGGTAGTGGAATGCGTCCGTGAGGCGCTGTTGCCATTTTACAAGTTCGTGCGAGCGCGGGTTGCAGGATAAAACGCTGACCCTGTATACCTTTATGCGGGCAACAGTATCCATTATGTGACCGAGTAGTTCGTCTCGTGTATCCACTTTTCTTTCATCCACTTTACCCTTCATCCAACCAACCCCATAAGCAAAAATCAACAAGGTCTCAAAGTAAACAAAACAGCCAACTTACAAGGCATGCAACATCAAATTGAAAATATTGCACGCCAAGTACCAGAAACCCTTTGCAATAAGATACATAAACATATAAACTTATTTCCTCAGAATCACCGATACCATGACCTACATTATTGACCTTTCCTCCCGAGATATCCAGTATAATAAAAGCGGCAGGCAAAGCAATAATCGATTAGTCCTGCGAGCCAATTGAGGCCATCGCTAACGTTCCATCCCAAATACGCTCCTTCTGTCGAAGATTCCGGGCTAGAGGCGTTGCTGCAAGCTGTCGTCTCACAGGCGAGACGTTACCCATTCACGTTATCGAAGGAACGCGGTAATTTAAAGGTCACCGACGATCAACTGAGAATTGCACCAGGATACGTGATGGAACCGATAAATTAATCATTCGAAGGCGCGGCGAGTCCCCCCGTCGCCGACGAATGTGTAAATAAAAGCTCGAGAGAGCACGTGCCCACCGGTAACGGCGGAGTGGCTGCGCGCGCGCGCTCCCCCCGAACAGAATAATCAAGCGTCTCCTGTCGTTCGACCTTTTCCTCGGGCATCGCGAAAAATCTCTCTCATCCGCCTCGAAATGCCACAAGTGTTTGCTGCGAATGACAGAATCTTCTCATAGAGGTAACAACGGCAAAAGAGAGAAATCCTCCAACAGCCGCCGCGCGGAGGTTGGGCGCGATCTCCTTGCAGCTCGCTGCTCGCCTCTGGCCGACACCACTGTCCCACGAATCAGCTTGCACTACGTTGATCCTGGTACACGAGCAAAAAGGCTAGCGAGGCTTCTATTAGTTTTTATCGGGAAGCATTTGAAATTGAAATTTGACAGGTTGCACGTGAGGCAAAGGAAATCGGCGGTTTTTGTATCCTTTGCATAATTAAGTACGCGACGCTTCCTTGACACGTGGGTTTTTCTCCGCCGCAAAAGAACGGCGCTCGTGATCGACAATGCGCTCTACGGCGGGACCGCAAGATTGATGGTCACGCGGTTGGTAAAGCAGACCTGGAACTTTTGCAAGGGGGCGATCATCATTATTTCCCATGCAATCGAGACATTATTTGAGTCATGATAATGCTTGCATATCGCGCGTTAAATGTAATTGGGATTTTAATTAGTTAGTTTATTTTTCCTGTTCGAGAGTAGTGAGGAGGAATGTGGAAAATATTTGCAGGCATCCTGTGAATTCGCTTTAGTTCTTTGCTTATTATTCATTCGCTCGTAGAAATCGTGGACGCGTCTGCCGTGTGGATTCTTTTTTTCCATTTCCAAGTGAGCTCGCTGGTTAATTTGAATCGATGTCGGCGAGGATGACCATCTGAAACTGAAAATATTTACGATAATGACGCGAAGTCTTATTAAGTAACAGGCATGTGTCAAGACTCAAGACCCACCTGGTACTTTGGTTTCCTCCTCGATCCAGCCTTGATTTTTATGTAACTCGCTCGTTGTCTTGCTTTCTATTTCTATTTCTACCAACTAGACAAACTCGACTTCTACCGAAACTTGAACGAAGTACAGTTGTTCCCGGTTAAGTTGATAAATTCAGGGTCCGGAGAATATCTTTTATTCAGGGAGGTAGGCGAATTTCACACCTCCGATTTCATACTTCACTGAGTTTTATGCCTTTTAGAACTCAAGAAACAAAGATAACGCTAGCCATTAAAAAGTGAAAATCTCAAGTTCCGCATTTCTCATCGGATCTTCGCGAAAATGGCACCAATCGATTCCTTGCGTTTCCCGATGAAAATGATACTAAGCACGACATAATTCGAGCTATAATTAACAAAATTACACAAAATTAATTTGCAGAATTTAAAGCCAAGTTCGTTAAAAATAGTCCGATTTATACGGTATTTTGTGTCTTTTGAGCGGGAGAATACCAGGAATCAATTACTGTCACTTTCATACCGATACGATGAAAAATAAAGAATTTGATTTTGTGAATTTAATGCTCGAATGACCCTAGACGCGACGGAAGCATCTTTTGGCCTCTTCGCCGCGCACCGACGCGACGCAGCGCACGTGTGCGACATAGTGGTCGCTTGGGCGATGTGTCATCAATTTTACAGAAAGTCAAGTTCTTTATTTCTTATTATATCGATACGGACGTTACACCAATGGATTTTTGGCAATCTCCCGATCGGACTATTTTTAATGAAGATAGCTTTAAATTGTGTAAATTAATTTCAATATAATTTCGTTAATTGTAGTCCGAGTTAGATGGTATTTAGTATCTTTTATTCGGGAGAATACAAGGATTATTGTCACTTTGGTGAAAATCGATGAGAAATGCGGCACTTTCGACATTTTCACTTCAAAATGGCTAGCGTTATTTTTGTTCCTTCCCGTTCTCTATTCTCAAGAACTGATTGCATCAAAAAATTGTAGTGCATAAAAATAAATCTTCCCCAAAACGAAGCCCTGCCGAATAAAATTCCATCCCCCTTATGATTCCATTCCCAATATCGACCAGACAAAATAGCCGAGGAATAACCTTGCGATCAAGAATTTTCAAGAATTCTCAGGCTTTCCGCGGAACAGGAGGTGAAAACATTTTTGTCTTTTCCATTCGTACCGAAAATAACGATGCAATACAGCAGCAGAGATGAGAGCTTCCCCTCCCCCCCCCCTCTATGTCTCTCTCTGTGCTTGTCCCCATATCTCGCCTTGTCCTCTCCTAAACCGAGGGGAAAAAAGAAGGAATTCCTCCCACGATTCTCTCGGCGAGTCGGCCTCGGACACACGCTCTTGTTTACGTGTCGCAGGCTCGGCGTCTCGGAGCTGGGGACTCTCTCGAATCCTCGTTCCCATCCTCCTTCTCTTCGCTGCCCTGATTTTAGCGAAGTGTTGCGATCGGCATCCGGCGGTTTCGTTTTTGTCCCGCTTACTCCCACACGCTCGCATCTCTTTGTCACTCGCCTTAAGGTGCGTTTAGACCGGTTCAACAGGGCTACGTGTAACTCTGGGCAACTGGTCGACGGTGGCTTAGCGCAATAAGGTCTCTTTCGGTGCACTCGACTGCGTTGCTGTTCCCTGGTGTAGTATCGGTGATTGTTTGTGCTTGCTCTATTAGCCTGCTTAAGTTTTATGAAGACGTTGATAACGCGAGACATTTTTAACCGATTCTATACGCCTTTAGAGTAGATATTGCAGTTGTGTGGCAGAGGTGGAGAGACTGGGGTTTCAGGAGTGTCGTGTAGGAAGTTCGAGTTACAAATTTTGTTGAAATTGTGCGCATAACTACTAAGGCAGTTTGGATGGTAGTCCAAATCGTGCTGACGTCACATATAGGCACCTGTCGACTTTTTAAAAAATATAACTTTGATCTGCATCTTCTCGAGAAATTTTTAACAATATTCCCTATAACTTTAATATACTATTGTACACTAAGTACGGGCAAAATTTGAGTCAAATTTATGATCCCAAAATTATTATAAAGTATATTGAAAGTGCAATGAAAATCAGTGGCAAACAATCCCACTACTGTATTCAAGCATAATACCGCAATGCAGTCGAAATAATTTCTATTTTCTCTCGCTAGAAGTTTGTGCTTCCAACGTTCAATTTGCGTAGTGACGTGTAAAATATGAATTGGCCAATAAACCCTGAGTGAAATGTAACATTTATTGACACGTTTACATTAAATTTGTGATATACGGTTTCGAAACCGGTTAATCTGGTCTCAGTGTATGTCTTTCATTAAAATCGAATTGAATCCACTTTACTAATCTGGAGTAGGTATTCGTGCACTACATTACATTTAAAAGTGGCGCTTTAAATATGAAAGATAATCAACTTTTAATCTTAGAAAAATTTAATGGCGCATATTTCTTAATTAGGTACTGAATAGAACACGAAAATGTATCGCAAAAACTGAGGTTTCTAAACGAGATATTGAACTTTTAGAGAACTAGAAAAAATTTAATCAGAATCACTTTTAGTGGGAAACGTAATAACAGAAGATACTTCCTCTTCTGCTTACAGAAATTATTTTAACCTTGCTCTAATTTAGCTTTTAGATTTCTTTAAGAGGCTTTACATTCCAAATTTGGCTCGCTCACACGACGATTGTTATCCGGTGCGACTATTTTGTATGCGCCTGGAAATGTACACAAAGGTGCATACACAAGAATGGTGGTAACGATCGAAACTGGATTTGTTAAATCGAGGTTCATATACGAGTTCACGGTGTACCAAGCGAGGAAAACGCGGCTATTATATGTCGACGCGCCAACGACCGTGAGAGGCCCATTTTATCTCGTACAAGGATTCCTCGCTCGATATTATTCGCCTCCACCTCGACACGCATCGGTAGCATTAGTCGCCTCCTCGGTTTCTGTAAATGGGGAAATAGCCTTTAGGCTAGTCTCTCCGAGAATGTGATTTCAAAACAATCATCGATGACTTTGTACGTAAGCGAGGGAGATAGTCTAACAAATTATTTGTAAAAATATAACGATCCCTTTGAAGCACCTAATATTTTGGTGTCTATGGAAATTCTTCGATCTTCTGTTTAATTATTATGAAAATCATAATGTAATTTCGGGTTTGAATGCCGGGGGAAAAAGTTATTGAATTTTAAATACAAACACCATTTAGTTGTGTAAAAAAATTTCCTTTGACCTTATGAATTAGGTCATTCTTGAATTATTTTTTTGTAGAAACGATGCACCTACTCCCGCTGTATGTCGAATCTTTAATCTTCCGAATACTTGGGCGTCTCTGACTACGACATTGACCCACTTACAGTTACATTTTTTAAAAGAACACTGTATTACGGGCATCACTGGCATTGCAAGCGTATGTCGTATATTCAAACATGGTCACCCCGATTAACGATTCTGAGACAGAATTGAGCCATTTTTAATTCGTTAACAAAACTTAATATATAAAAATTGGTGTCATATAAACACTTGAGAAAAACACTTATTTACTCTCGAAACAACAGTATCATCAAACCTGTTATAATTCATAGATTAAAATGATATTAAAAACAAAAATAGAATTGTCCCCGCGGGGTAATTGACTGTTTCGGTAAAATCGGCGGAGGGTATTTTGAGTTGCCTCTGGAGCGCGTTAATAAACGGCGGTTTAATGCGCTTCGTATTCAAGTTCCCGCCAGGCGTCGCGTTCGCACCCGTAGACGGCACGACTCTCGCCGTTGCATCCTCTTCTAAACGCGCCATCGAACGAATCACGGACGCTGACGGGCCTTTCTTCCTTTCTTTCTCTCACGCCAGCCGCGCAAGCTGTGTGTAGGGGCTTTTGTTGCGTGCCGAGTGGGCTCTAGTTGACGAAATATTGACATCCGAGAATAGAAACCCGTTGCGGGCTTTACAGAAGGGGCCCCACCCCGCCCCCAGACGCTGTTCCAAAGGGGGAAGATAGGAAGGGGAGAAGGAATATACGGTCAGAATAAGGGAGAACAGAGACGATCGAAGGGAAAAGGCATATATAGGTTTGACGGGTCTCTTCTGTCCTTTCTCTCGCTCGCTCTTTCCGTTCTTTCTCATTCTGCCTCTCTCTCTCATTCTGCCTCTCTCTCTCGCGTTCTACTCCAGCTCCCCCTCTTTTACTCCCAAAGTTGTATTCAGCACGAATTTAAAGGGGGTGGGACTGTGGATGACGTCAACCTTCGAAATGCTCCCTGTACGTACTATATCTGACCGTAAGTACGTTACGTGTATACATATGTACAGGGTGTCTCGGAAATCTAATACGGGACGATGACGACGATAATCTATCGAGAAGGAAAGTAACTGCAACGAGTGAATTATTCGTGATCGTGATCGCGACGCGCGCGTTAATGGTGGCTTGTTTATCGTCCCGCGCTAAGGGCGTATTTTTAGGGGATTCGGCTGCGGTTGTTTTGCGACGGCGTTAATCACGCTCGACTGCGTGGACGTCATCTGTATTGAATCGTAGTCTATAATAGGATACTGACAAGGGAAGTTCGGCAACTCGAAAATTCAAAGATTCTGAAACTTTGCAGAAATGTAGCTCAAGTAATGCTAATAACATAACTATTTTTTAATTCGGCAATGAAACGGTCCTAAGGGTGAAAACACCCTATCGAAAAAATGGTAAGTTTTGTAGATTATCGCGAATATCTATGGAACTGTGCAAGATATGAAAAAGAAGTTAAATTCAAAATTGTTTAGGTTTTTATGTCCTATAAAGCGGCGGTAAAGAATTTTCGAAAAACATTTTTTCAAAATTTATCCCCACCACACTTTTTGGTCGACAATTCTTTATCACCATATTGTAGGATATCGAAAGCTATAAAAATTTTAATTGAACTTCCGATATCTTTTACAGTTTCGCAGATATTCACGATTATATGAAAACTTAGAATCTCTTTGAGGGGGTGTTTTCATCCTTAGTGTAAAACCAAAAATAGTTACGTTATTAGCATTACTTGAGCTACATCCCTGCAAAGTTTCGTAGTAGTGTATAGTAAATGGAATTTTTTACGAAAAATATAATTCTGTCCTGTAAACAATAAAAAGAATCTGTTTGTCAGAATCTTGCACCAAAATATTCTATGGTAATTAGTGTCGTACTAATAACTGTGAATGGAAGTCGGCCAGAATTATCATTAAAATAAAAGGCTAGAATACATTAATTTTTTGCATTGTTTGCGGGGTTGCAGCATATATATTTCAAGTCAAAAATGTTATAATGAACTGAGGCGATTATTTTGAACATGGCATTAAGAGGTTTTCGTGTCGGACAGCTCCCACAATGTCCTCCAGTGGGTCCATTTACGAACACCCTATATGCTGACACACACGTATCTGCAGACGTGTGTATACAAGCGACGATATGGGTGGACGACGACGACGTGTGTTCCTCTACCGCCGGCGTATTGAAATCGAGCGAGAGGCTATTATTCGAAATTTGTTTTTGCGATGCGCCATAATCGCGTCTCGAGGACACCACGCGCGGAGAAGGCTCTCTTTCGCTCTGACGGCGAGAGCTGGCGCGCCTCTCTTCCATTGACTTTGAAAACCTCTGGAGTCAAGCGGGCGTGAAAAAATTATTTAGCAAATGATTAACGAGATCTTTATATCTTTCTTTCTTTTTCCTTTTCTAGTTCTAAAAATCGAGGACGTCCGGTCCGCCCCTCGTTTGTCAACGAGTTTCTTGCACGCGACCGTGGCAAATTTATCTTCAAAAATACTCCGACACGTGTGCAAGAAATTCCTTATAATCTTCAATTTTAAGTTTGTTTAGTGATCGTCATAAAAACCATGCTTAATTATTTTGAAAATTTAAATAATTCTTTTTTATTTGAATAGAAAGTCTTATTTACACCAAACGATATTATTATATCGTTTATAATTCCATAGGCAAATTATCAAATAAACAATGCATGCACCTATCGCAAATCTTGTTACCGAAGTTTGTATTTTATTCGCAACAGCTTCAAGAAGGGGAGTTTTCAAGTACAACGGACCAAGGAGAAAACCTCGTAGAGGGCGCCACGCGCGCTCGAAAGCGCGCGCGAAAGAAACACTATCCGTTTAAATTACCATCCGGTGAAAACTACGGCGGATCGGAGCTCTTTAAGCGATGAAATTAAAGGGCACCGATACGTCTGCCTGTAAACAAAGATTCTCTCCCGTTTTATAGAATTTCCACGAGCACGCGCAACAGAACCTGCTCGTGCACGTGGTAACGCGATATCGCGAAGGATACGCTACGATACACACGGTGCACTCTTTCACGCGGTTCCCCGAGTTTCGAACATTACGCAGAACAATGGTCATCGTATACCCTGATGCGGAATTTCTTTCACGTTTCTGAGTAATTTCCCCTCGAGTCTCATCGGTGTTTCTAACTTTGATTCCTTCTCATGTTTTGCATATAACGTTGGAGAAAACCGAACTGATGATATGATACAAAGGGGGATGGTTCTGCATGAAGAAATAAGTAAAAAATAGATAATAGCATTTTTTTACGAGGCTTCATTTTTTTTAGAAAATTGATTCTGACAATTCTTCTGGTACGCGTCTATCTGAATAAAAATTGGCAACAGCAAATTTAATATGGTGCAATTGCAAAGTTGAAATGAATCTTTATCGAAAAATAAGTCAAAATTGTATAATAATTTTTTCGAACGGGCCCTTGTTTTCCAAAAAGTAGTGTTTAAAATATCCGCCCGTATGCATGCACTCTGCTGATAAGAGAATCGATTCTCTCGGAAGTAATGACTCGATTTGAAAAACGTTATCCTGCAATTTCGACTTATTTTTCCACCGTGATTCGTTTCATCCACAGTTATGCTATATTTGTTGCTATATTCTGCCAATACTTAATCAGATATATGGGTATCTCTCAAATAGTTCATTTTTCTTGAAAATTAAATACAGTAATTCCTCGTAATAAACCCGATGAACGGGGCTGGCGGCGGACGTACGACGTGATGCGGACACTATTCGGGCGACCGAGAGGGAACGAAACAGTTGACACGAAGTTGCCGTCGACTCTTTCGTTCTCTCACTCTCGACCGAAGGATTCCAAGAAATGGTGGGGATAGGCACCGGGCATACTACGCATGATAAAAACGGGACTATAACGAGGATTGACTGTAAAATGTTTTCGTATATATTCTACTTATCCCTTCACGTAGAATCACACCCTGTATAACTCCCACGCTACTTTCAATTAAACACTGATTACCCCCTAAAAGTCCAAATTCACCATAGAAAAATAGTATCAAGTACTGGAACAACTAGTGTAAACCCTGGAGAAACCAGCCACCTAAGTGATACCACCGTGAGCGTTAATCAGAACTAAAAGTTTAAAACAAACAGTTCCGTTTATCCAGCTTCCTAGGATTTTCTCTAAAGTCAGAAGTCCTTCGAGTGAACAACTATCTCTAAGTCAAAGATTCTACTCACTACTGGAGGGGGTTGGCGGGCGGAACTTTGTCGAAAGTGAAAGGGTTAAGAGAAAGTGGCTAAAGAAATCAGTTCGTTGAGAAACGAATTGGGCAAGCTTGTTGATCCTCCTCTCGAAATGCGCGATATCCCCGTTTGCAGAGTCAAGGGTCGAGGAGTCGGCACCCTATTGAAACTTCCACGCGAACGTCTGACGAGTCGAAAATGATCGTGTAGAGCGCGTCGGTTCCCGGACGCGATTCCACCGGCAAGCGGTGTTTGTAGCAGAACGGTATTATAAGCGCAGCACGGTGTGTGAATAGCGAGCACGTGCATTTCCCACAGAAAACCAATAGGGGCCTTGGCCAGCTGGGAATATGAACGGTGCGCGCAGGGTTCGCTCTCAGTCTTTCGGTCTTTTGGGGTAGTCTCGCGCGCGCGCGCGCGCGCGCACTTCGTGCGGGGACAGCAACGAGGCTACTATTCGATAGCTGCGAACGAGAACAGTATTCAGACCTGGGTATATTGATGAAAGGCCACGATGAAGGGAACCGTCTTCTATTTCTTCGTTCTGCCTGGAATGTATTTTAATTCTCTGCTGCTATGAGCCAAATGACCTCTGTTCTGTCTAGTTTATTTCTTGCTAAACACTTTCTTAAGGTTCCACTTCTCATCTTGCTGGCCAGTAATTCTAATTCAATATGGTGCGTGTGCTACCTTGTCTCCCCACTTTTTCAGTGTTTTGTTATTGTTTTTCTTCTTTACAGTGGCGATAAGAGTTTTATGCGCCAGCTTAGGCGATCAAATCTAGTTGTAATGTAGGTAAGGCTGAAGTCGTGCGGTCTCCTTTGCCATTTTCGCTTTGTAATTTTTTGTTCAAGTAAGCAAGAACACTTACTAGCCAGCTTCTTTAGTGTAATTGCAAGTCAGTTCATTTTTACGTGTTACACAATCAATATTATCGATAGTCTATTACAGCATGGCGCGGGCACAGTTGCCACGTAGTGCGCGATTTAAGCTGACGACCTTCTCAAATAATTCAGCACTCATGAATATCTGTCATATATTATTGCTGCACCGCGGAAAATAGAGAACGTTGCGATACAATCGATTACTCGCACGGGACCGTTCGAACACGAATATGACCTACAGAACGGTATCTATATTTTATTCGCATCGATGTGTTTCGCCTGCTACTAAATTCGGTCGTTAAAACTGTTTCGAGTTACGCACGCTGGGCAGTAAATGGTTGTGACCACTGCCGAGTCTTACTTTCATTTTCCATTTAGCTGAAGTATTATAAATACACCAATTTATTGCGTGATCCAATTTTAAGCATTCTCAATTACATACAACCGGGGATAAATTATCTGAGAACACGATCATGGCAACATTTAACACCTCTGACTCCTGTAACCTGTTGCTTGATCCAGAAGATAGATCCTTCATGAAAATGCAATTTTATCTTCATCTTGTTTCAGCACCCCACTTGTCGGCGAAAGGTACCGTGCGGCGCGCAATCATTGTCGTCGTTTTTCTCGAAGTTGGCAGCAAGAACACCATCAACAACGGCGGCGATCGGCGTTGGGGTGCAGCCCGTGTTATCATCCGGCTATCATAGCACGGTGCCACCCCAGAACGGGGGTGGTGGTTCGACATTTAGTGCCGCGGCGATGGTGGCAGCTGCCACCGCTACGGCCACCGCCACTGCCAGCGTGGTGGCCATGCAGGACCGCCAAGACATCCCCTCGCAATTCAGTCAGGTACTGTCTCGTCCGTTTCATTCGATATCATCCCGCAGCCCCCTTTCAATCGCCACCGACTTCTTACCCGCGAATGAAACTTATTTTCATTTCAAATATGTAATTCATTGTGTGGAGGTGGGGGTGGTCGCTAATAACTCCAGTGTTGATGCGACCATCGCAAAATAAAACCTTACCCCCCCCCCCCAAAAAAAAAAATATTTTCATGGGTCCCGATTCTCTCCAACCACATATTCCGTTCGTCGATTGCAGATGCAGAGTCAACATGGAATACCCCACCAAACGTACAACGCAGGGTACGCCCAAAGAGGACCAATGGCCGGAATGGGGCCAGTCGGGATGAGCAATTTCAATAGCATGGGCACCATGAGCCCAATGCACTCTATGAATTCCATGAATTCGATGAACAGTATGAATGGCATGAACTCGATGAATCCTATGTCAATGGGAGGTATGAACGGTATGAGTAGTATGAACGGGATGACGCCCATGAACTCCATGAGTAACATGGGTAATATGGGCATGAACAATATGATGGGACCTAACAACATGCAGATGAACAAGATGAGCATGCAGGTAGGTTAAGTATCATATTTACTCTGGCTTTGTTTTTCTCGCTATCTCTCCAGTATGGAACTACCGAACCGTTGTCTTCGGTACCAGCCGCGAATCGACGCGAACACGTTCACTCTGGAAGCTCAAAGAAACTCACGTTAATCCCTTCGCATTCCCCAGGCTCAACCACACCAAGGCTATCCAAGGAGATTAGCGCCCTACCCGAACCCCGCGATGCACATGGCGCAGAAGAGGCAACAGGGCCCGTACGCGGCCCCGAACCCGGCCGCGATGCAGCCAGCCTTCAACGGCATGGCGACGTCGCAGTACCCGACCAATTACCCCGGCGCAGCGAGGCCGAGCTTCCAGCCACAGTATCAGCCGATGCAAACCATGAATCCCTCGGCTGCTGGCTTTGGGCCTAATACGATGATACGGACTACCACTATGAGGCAAACTGCGCCCTCGTACAACACCGCCAGCCAGGCGGCGGCTAGCCAGTACTACGGTAGCAACGGTATACCAGTTAGCATGGGACCCACCACGGTTGGCAATCAATTCGTCGGCCACCAACCGAACACGGGGTACGCCGGCGGCGCGTCCTCGTACGGGGCAGCCGCTGCCGCCGCGACCAACCAGTATCAGCAGGACGTGACGTCTATGAGAACGACAGGCACGGGGAGCCTGAATTACCAGCACAGCCCCATCCCCGGCAACCCGACGCCGCCGTTAACACCGGCCACCAGTATGCCCCCTTACATTAGCCCGAACCCAGACATCAAACCCAACTTCAACGAGATGAAGTCACCGGTTAACATTCAGAGTAAGTGTTATTCGGCATGTGCCTAATAGGAATGCGCGCTTCGCTTTAAGCTTGCACAGCAGAGAGCTGGAGATTCGGTGAGATTTTAAGCGATTAAGCGATGCTAGTCGATGAGGATATGCAGAATGTAGAGCGTCAAGGATTTTTGGCTAGTTGTTTTTATCAAGAGCGGTCTTAGACGCTAGCTTTGCCATTTCACCAGGATTTCAGCGATTTTTAATCTCTGGCGAGACCTAGGCGAGGGGGATTTATATTCTAATCCGCGTGACTAAAATGCCACGACTATCAAGGGAAGATCCCCAACTCGGAAATTCAAAAAATTACGAGACCTTGGGGATATGCAGAGGATATATATGTATTACACAATTTTTTGCTGTCCAAATTCACTCCAAGGGCGTGAGATTTTGTGTTATAAGTCGCGAACTGCAAGAACTACAAGCTACCAAATGATAGTCCTAATTAAAAGAAGTGACTTTTGTCTGAAATTTTTTTTTCTATCTCTTACAGTTCGCGAGTTATAACACAAAATCGGAAATAGCCGGATTTTCAGGGGAATTTAGCAAGCAAAAAATTGCGTAATACATACCTACTTATATATCCTCTGCGAATCCCCAAAGTTTCATAATTTTTTGAATTTCCGGCTTGGGGATTCTTCCCTTGCAAGTGATTAAAATGTGAAGACGTTAATGTAATACCTCTCTTATTGTTATTGCGCAGAGGACGATGAGTTGAGATTAACATTCCCTGTGAGGGATGGCATCATTCTTCCACCCTTCCGCTTAGAACATAATTTGGCTGTAAGCAACCATGTGTTCCAACTGAAGTCTACGGTGCATCAGACGTTGATGTGGCGGTCCGACTTGGAACTGCAGCTGAAATGTTTCCACCACGAGGACAGGCAAATGAACACGAATTGGCCGGCGAGCGTGCAGGTCTCCGTGAACGCCACACCGCTGGTTATCGATCGTGGCGAGAACAAAACTTCTCATAAACCCTTATACCTGAAAGACGTTTGTCAACCAGGAAGAAACACGATACAAATCACGGTATCTGCGTGTTGTTGTGTAAGTTTCACTTTCAATAATAAACTTATTAGCAGTAGCTAATATTTTAATTTGATTGAATACCCAATGTTACAATACTTCTGATTTGTCGTTTACAGTCGCATTTGTTCGTGCTCCAATTAGTCCATCGACCAAGCGTGCGAAGCGTGCTTCACGGTTTGCTACGTAAAAGGCTACTCACGGCGGAGCACTGTATAACCAAGATCAAACGGAATTTCAGTAATACGATTTCCAACAATGGTATACAGTCGGAGAAAGATGTCGTAGAGCAAACAGCACTTAAGGCAAGACACATTTAACACCACATAAAATATTCTACTTATGTTTCTTTTTTTTTTAATTGATTCGTTAACGTGCAACTTATCGTTACAACAGGTATCCTTAAAATGTCCTATTACTTTTAAACGTATTACACTGCCAGCAAGGGGACATGACTGTAAACACATACAATGCTTCGATTTGGAGTCATATCTACAGCTAAATTGCGAAAGAGGATCTTGGAGATGTCCTGTGTGCACGTAAGTAACCATTTTAATCGTATCGCAAGCAACGCACGAGCCAGTCGTCGATGCTGATCGGTACGTGAAATCAATGTTACGTTATATGCTTCATAGGAAACCTGCACAGCTGGAAGGTTTAGAGGTTGACCAGTATATGTGGGGCATTTTGAATACGTTGAACACTGCAGAAGTGGAGGAGGTGACGATAGACTCGGTGGCGAACTGGAAGCCTGCAAAGAGCATGGCTGGTATTAAATCCGAGGAAGAAAGCGATTGCAAGAGAATGACCAAGGCAATGTCGCCTGGAAGTATGAACATGCCGACTATGAATAACTGGGATATGAATCAGGCAATGAGCCCGTACATACCGCCAGATATGAGCAGCATTGTAAGCGGCTCTATGATGAATAATACAACGCCGCCTACGTACGGAAATAACAATATCAATCATCGGAATTCATCGGGAGGATCTTTCGATATTAATTCCGGAACGAATACAAACACCAATAATGATTACACCAACGGAACAGGGCCTCTTTCACACTTGAACGAATCGGTCAACTCCTTAGATCCTTTGAATGCTATGGAGAAGTCGCTTAACGACCAGGTAAATTAAAAGCGCAGAATTTATAGCATTCTATGGTTATATATAATAATCCAATGTACACCGATCGTTGGATAATAGTGTATAATATTTGGTGTAATAATATTTCTTTTTGTACGTTCCAGATGCCCCACACACCTCATACACCTCACACTCCGCATACACCTCATACACCAGGCGGTGGAAACAGTGGTCCACCAAGTGTTCCTCCTGCGTCCCAAGAATCCACAGGAAATCATAACACGTCTGGTGGTACGAGTACAAACATAAATAACGACACTACAGATATACCATCGGATTTAAATTTCGATCCGGCTGCGGTGATAGATGGCGAGGGTACAGGTCAAGAAGCATTGAATGTGAGTACTTGAAGATGAATATCCTCGGGTATAAGGCTTTACTGAGACGTTGGTTCGATATTAATTGATCGTATGCCTTGTGTTACAGCTCTTGCCAGACAATGTTGTAGATCCAATGGAATTACTTTCGTACCTAGATCCACCAGATCTGAATACACCTCCTAGCAGCGGCGCTAGCAGTGGTAACCCCTCATCGAGCGATGACATATTGGCACTCTTCGAATAAAAAGATAACGGGAATCTTTTAGAGGAATAATCAAATCGCGACCCCGACGTTAAGAAAAAAAAAAAAAAAAAAAGAAAAGCGATCGGCAGGTTTGCATATCTTACTACAAATATATTTCCAATCGGTCGAAAATACTTGTAGTGAGGGATTTCAAAACGTATTGGGGTCACTGTGGGTGCTTTCACCTAATTCAATGGTACAAACAATCTTAGCTCTAATTATAATATTCCTATTAACGAAGTTAGGGCATATTACTAGATTTAAAGACGATGACTTTTAATTAATAGCGGAACAAAGCACCACATAGCGTGCTTCTTTGTAAAGATGTTATTGCACGGATTGTGTTTAGTCCTTGACGTTGGGAACCTTATTTCCAAGAGAGACGCGTTATAACATTGTGGCGGGCATATGTTCCAGAACTGATCACTGAGTACCACAATTATATTAATTGTGTTCAAATGAAGGTAAACGAATCTTTTAATACCGAATGTAGAATAATCTTTTTCCACGAGGAGTTTTACATACAGATTAATACTACGAGGAATATTTGTTTGATACAGTAAATGTGCGATACGATTGAGGAACTTATATATATACATATATATATTTTATACGCATTGCCATTTATCTATTTCTTCATTCCGAAATAAGTTTTTACACGGACAATATTTGTAGAACAGATTGAAACAAGTTAACACGATTACGTTTGATAGACAAGCTGATAAACCTTTCGTCAATGAACTTTACAAATCGTATGGCACATTTATAGAGTTTTATATCGAAAATGAGGGCCCCGAGCCCGAATATCTGCACCATATTGGAATAATTTTAGAAAAATCATCATTCTCAGTGTACCTTCGACACGTAGACATTGTTCTAAACGGATTTATGATTTTGGAATATTTGCTTGACAAAATGTGCTGTGCTACTTCAAAGGCTGCGACTTTGAAATTCTCCCTGCAATACGATCTTTACCTCAATACCGGTCTACTCGCATTCAAGGCTATGATGGACCTACATCACAACAGAATTACAAGTTGTACAGAAACTTTTGTAAATAAGTTTTAATCGAATATAGATAAGATGTTCATCTGTTGTGAATCGCCCTGCTTATTGATGGATATAGCGCATATAGTGTTCCTTTCCTTTAGATGATTAGTAACAACAGATGAAGAAGAAAATAATCGAGGGCATATCGGGCTTCACACTGGAAACTAAGTAATATTTCATACGGTGTATCTTCTGAGCTTTTAAGTTAATGTAAAAATATGTTTCGGTCTTATTAGTAAACTCTCTTCGTTTGTTGGAGGATTTATTGATTTAAGAATTTTACGTGTCGTTACTGCACTAACAATGTTGCGCATATGAGTATCGCTAAAAGGATTATAACAACTTGCGACTTAGAGGTATAATTTAACAGAAATTCTATATCAGTTTAAACAATTTACCAGGATGTCAAATATCTCAACAGAATATTTTTCCTAACTCGTAAAACCTCTCGAGATACATCAAAACCGTTCACGTATATAGAGTTTATTTTCATATTCTGATATAAATAATTTAATAATTGGACTTACAAAAGGGAAAAGTCACCTTTTTTATTTATTACTTTTCTGAGAAGCAAAGGATGAATGGTTGAAAAACTAATATCGAGCTAAGATCCTAAGGAAAGAAACATATGGTAATAAAATAGGAAACGTGAAGTTTTATAAACGAATCAAATTTTACACACAGTAAACATACACAGGAACAATTTTCCAGGATCTGCTAACAAAGTAAAACATATGAGAATAACGATGCACATTTGATCAGCACGAGAGAATACATTCTATGTGACAATTTATTATCATATATTCTAAAAAAAAAAAGAAAAAAGAAACTGATTACTCGTTTATCGAAAATTCAAATATTCTAGAATTATTTGTATGATATACTGCCGGAGTGACACCGCCTATGGCCCCGCCGCTTGCGTAGTAGTTATTACATTTATATCTTTTGTGATTAAAAGAGAAGATATACTTAAAGTGATTCATGTAGATTATACAAATTTTATATAAAAATGTATTTATATTCCAGTGTGCGACACTAGTGCACATTGAATGATTAGATGCGGTCAAGTTTCTATTCGTATAACTACTATAACATTATTGAAATTAGGATAAACAACATTACTTATATTAAGCGCGACTACTGTATATTATCTGTATATATGATAAATAGATTAATAATATAAGAAAAGTGGCAGATACTTATTGGCCAGTTATAATAGTAAAATGATTATCTTAAATATGTCTCAGAACCAAAACATACAAGCATTGTATGAGAATACTTTAAACTAAAAAAATGTAATATGTAAATGGCTGCAGGATAAATTAACAGTTCAGATATTGCACTGTTATTTCTAATAGAATTATTACTTACTTATTAAAGACATAATTATCGAAAAAAAGTTTATTCAAACTGTAAGCTTTACTTAGGATTGCCAGAAAGTAGGCATAAGCAACGTTGTTGCGATTGTACATAGGCAATGTCTACCTATACCTACCTAATAATATCCTAAAAATACACGATACATGGTCTTGGTTTATAAGTTGTAGAGCTTTGTAAACATCTGGTATGATAACACAAATACATTAATATAGTTTTCTTTTGTGAGGAACATGTGCATATGCATAACAAAGTAAAATTGTTTTCAGTAAATAAGGATACTAAATACCAAATCTATTGTTATTACTATTGATTAATATTTGACAATTAAATTGTATGAAACATTTCGCAAAACGAAGCATGCTTATTTTACTAAACATAAAGAATTTTATACTGAAAACGTGTTGATAAATGCAACTTTTGCAAAGGAAATACTGGCAATAACGTTATCGACAAATAGTACGAATTAAACAATAAATACTACATTACGCGTTTCTAATATCTGTTTTTAATCAAATTTCAGTACTGTTTTAATAGCATTTCGGATTATTATAAATCTCTACAACTTTATGATTATATACCTATTTATCTATTGTTAGGAGGCCTATGATTTGATCCTACAGTGCGCCAATGAACACTTTAATGATCAAAGATTATGTGTGTTGTCTTGTCCGAGGCCTGAAGAGCTGCACTGAGAAAATAAAATATTTTCATGTAACATGACACAGCTGTACCTACTTATGGCAAATTCGACGCATACAATGGATCAAATAAAGCACAGAGTATTTAAGTAAATAATAAGCATTTACGGATAATCGATATTTTCATTTCCTTATTAATTGCATATAAACACAGTATTATTTAATAAAGTTTACTGAAAATTCCATGTAATTTAGATGAAATGTATCAGTTTCAAATACTATATACGTTTTAGATATTTGTGGACTTGAATTACCCATCAAACTGGACACGGACCAAATTGTACGTGTAAAAACGATTTTTGGAAAGATTTCAATTTTAAATATTGATCGAATGTTTCGTACGTTTTTATTTTAACATAGTTTCGTAAATATTATCATGATAAATGTTATCATGACTCGACTATCTAAAACATTGCCAAAGAAAATTAAAACTGAAAATATTGAATAACGGAACTCAGTTCTCAATGGAGTCCACGATGTAAGCAAAAACGGAAACGGTCACAACATTTCTGTAAATTAGAGTTTGAACCTGGGAACTCTTGTTTTGCGCATATTCGACAAAGGAAAATGCCAAACTGCAAGTCCCGATCCAATAAACTAAATGGCTATGTTCTTTGTCTCCTTATTACAGCGTTTTTATACTGATAAAGCTTTTATAAGTTCACTTTTTTTAAACAATTGGTAAATTCTTCATAAATCGTATCAAAGTTTCGTCGATAAGTAACGAATGTTACATTAGTCAAGCCACGATATGTATACATCTATCATAGTCGCCATAAGTAGTTAGTACAGACTTGTGTGAAATAATGTAAAGAGTGCGCATTATGAAACAACATTGATATCATTGGTTACATTTACGTAAGAAATTTTAATACACAAAGACCAGTTTATAATATGTATGACAGACACCACATTGTTTCTCAATAACAGTTAGAAACATTCAATAAAAAAGGCATAAAATATTGAACACTCGTGTCATTCTTAGACCATTTTTCCTATAGTTTGATTAATCGTTGATAAATTTGTTGCAGCGGTATATAAACAGAATCTTTGTACAATATACATAAATCATGGATGGGAGATGAACAATTCACCTAAATTTTCCTTTGAAATAATATAGTAACATTGAAAAGCCTTAAAGCGATAAATATGAATCTAAATCTATTCAAACTTAATTTCATTAATTCAAAGTACATATGTAACAACTACAGAACCAGTGGCGGATTTAAGGAAAATGGCCTAGGTGGCAAACGTTCTGGGATACCCTGTATACATAACAGAATTACTAATAAATTTACGCGCTTGTAGTCTGAAAATTATGGGAAACAAAAAATATAGTGTTTAGATAAAATCATAATTTTTTTGCAAGACGGGGTCCTGTGAAGGGGAGGGGCCTTCTGCCCAGACGGCAACTGCTCATCGACCGCCCGTTAAATCCCTCGCTGTACAGAAATAGACTTTCATAATTTTGCAATGGAATGGATACGTCTTCTTCCATTAAAATTAGAATGCAAATGAAATGATTGTTATATATTAATGTCCGTTGGTTTTCCTGTTAAAAAATTGAAAATTTCCATGTATGTAGCAATTCACAGACACTGAATATTTTGAAGGTAAGTGGAAATAATATAGAACATACATGATTCAAAAATGTAATTACAATTATTCCATATACTAGACTGGTGGAATAAATTTTAAAATAAATATTAAATTTCGTAGAAACTGCATTCAGTATATTTATAGTAGACCGTATAACACGGACGAGTTAAGAATGCATCATCCTATTAGCAGAAAACAAAGTATGTACATGCATTATGCATAGCTAGAAGAAGCAGAAGCAACATTTTGTAGTCCAGCATGTATTAAATGCAACATTAAAAAGAATAGGTCTCTTAGTAGAATATGAAAAAGTAAACGCCAAGAATAATATCAAACATTCCATAGCACATGATTACATAAATTATCTTAGTTATACGTAAAGTAAAAATACAATCGCATCGTTTCCGTTATTCCGAAACGTAAAAAAGATGCTGCTTCGTTATATTTTTAATTTTTACCGCTGATAGCGTTGTAATCCAATTCCTTTCTAAATCGATAACGTTCAACGCGACTTGAAAATGATAAGAACTGATACAAATTTAAATTGAATGTTAGTTCACAGACGAGGTATAGAACAGACCTAGCATCATCGATGAAATATAGGATAGACCTATCATCTTATGGGAGTCGTGTCACCACAGACGAGGAGTAGGACAGATCAGGGGTGGCGAACCTATGGCACGCGTGCCATAAAATTTTACTGGCACGTCAATGATTTAATATACATATCTGTATATTAATCTAAAATAATTATTATATGGTTAGATATACTAAAATATTTTTGGCCGGCTTTTACTATACGATAATGTGTATGTCAAGTTATGAAATAAAATTCTGTGTTAATTTTTAAACTTGTCAAAAAAATTCTGCAATGATTAATTCATTTTTTATTCATTTTTTCCCCTATTAAAAATTGCCCGGCACGTCAACAATTCGATAAAATATTTTTTATAAATTTTTGACACGTGCAGATAAAAGGTTCGCCACCCCTGGGATAAACCTATTAACTGAGTGTGTGTTGAAGGAACAGTTGGAAGGGCAGGCAGGCGCGTGAGGGGGCCCTACTGTACAGATGAGTCTGACGAATCTGTATAATGCACTCGAAATACGGGAACTACACTCGAAAATAAAAAAATGTATACGTATCTTACTAAATTGAACATAAAACTACTCCCGATATCCTGAATAAAATATTTATTGTTTTGTATCATTTCTTTAATTATGAAATTATACATTACCAGTGAAATGCACTTTGTCACAGAATAGTTATAAAAGCCATCGTAATTTCCTACTTAATGTATTTGTTACGAATGGGTATAATTAGCAACCTGACTCTACTTACTTATTGTTAGTAATATCGTGTGCGAGATGATAGCAGAGGAACGAATGAGTTTGACGAGAAAAGGGAAAGCGAAGTACAGCGGGCCTGTAGCGCCTTCTGATCGCCGAATTGCCGTGCTTCAGGCGTTTGTGGCCCGAATTTTTAAACATTAATAACTAACACCGGAAGTTAGGCAACCCGGAAATTCAGAAAATTATGCAACTTTGTGTGCAAGTAGAGTAGTTCATGCGTAAGACAAGTTTTTTTTGTATCTACAAAACTGCCTAAAAATAATTATCAAAATATCCATACTTTTCAAGTTATCCCCACCACCACAAAAGATGCAGCTTTTGTTTAAACTTCTTTCCAAGATCTCTAACCGTTCTCGAGATATTCCACGAAAAAATTCTGCATATTTTCAAGGGGTAATTTCACCCCCTAAAACCGCACTAGGGCATCAACAAAAAATAGGTTTGTCTTACATATGAACTACCCTACTCGCACACAAAGTTGCATAATTTTCTGAATTTCCGGGTTGCCCAACTTAATTTATAAAAAAAGGAAATATCCACCGTGATTTCGTTACTCTTGATTTTCATTTTATTTTGTCACGCGGGATCGCCCATTCCATTTTCTACCACCTGTTGCCGAACACCCTGTATATTCTGTTATTTAAAAAATGTTACGCTATATCATTTTTCTAAGCACCGTTTTTTTATTCTCTCTTTTATAATATTAATCAATACCTTGACCATTTTATATTTTGGGTAACTTTTTCTGTAACCAACACAGCAACCAATATACAATTCTATGAAGATGTGCTAAAATTAGTACATTTTATTCATTATTTCATTAGCATAAAGCAACGTTTCTGTACTCCCATGCTATAAAAATGTATCAGGCCATTGGCATCAAATTTTTTACTAATATATGATTTCGAAAACAGCTGCATCCAATGTGTGTAGGAACGTTTATATTGCTATGAGTCTCATTTCTTTTAAATCATAATTAAGAAATGAATGTTTTTTTTTCCTTGAACAGTCTTACCTCTAAATTACATTTTACCAAATTCTATTTACAGTTTATCCTTATGTTAAGCTGTGTAATGTATTTAAATAGTTTTATAAAAAATTACTACATACCGAAATGCTCAAAACTGTATATTAGTAATAACAACCTGTATATAATACCAACCAATAATAACAATACTTGAAGCGCACAATGTTTCTGAGTGATAATACATTATGTATCGTATGAAACGATTATAGTATTGAAAATATTTTGATACTTTAATACTAAATTATAAAAAAACATTCACCATATTTACATCATTCTAACAGGGATCTTCAAAATGTACACATTGTTTTTTAGTTTTGTGATAAGTGCATTTAACAAAGAGAAATCCTCGAATGTAATTCTGACTTTTTCATAAAATTTTGCACAGTTATAAGGCTTAAGATCTTGAAGATACTGATACACGGTTTTGGGGACAGAGGATTAATAATTTATGAGATACCCAATGTTACAGTTTTACTATGCATTATTTTCAAAACTGTTACCATTAACATCAATTTAGTTAGAGTGACTGGTAAGCATGACTGGTAAGATTGTTAGTTCCCATTAGGTTGATTTTCTGTTATGGAGCTAATTTTTTTGTACGAATATTCTGTTACTTAATCAATATTTCCGTTATAATCAATACATAAAGTTGAATTATATTTCCTGTAATGCCATATAAAATATTGCAAATATTTTTACACTTGAGAACAATAGATATTGCACAAGATGTGTTACTTGATATAAATTGTACGAAGCATTGATATTTCAATGGAAATATTTTGAATACAATACAAATGTATTTGAGAATCATAAAATTTTTTAAAATTTGAGTCTGAAGAAAGAAAGGGCTTGGACCTACACCGAACAAAAATACTTAATTGGCAGTTAATTATCTTACCAACTACACTTATTAGTTACACATTTGTTGATATCCCAAAACAAAGCATTAACATTGCATATCTCATAAATTATTAACTGTCTGCCCCCAAAACTATATACCAGAAGCTCAAATATCTGAAGCCCTATCAATTTGCAAAAACTCAGAAAGTTAGAGCTACATACATTTGGGGAATTTTCCCATAAGTAGCAAAATTAATGTCTCGAAAACAGAGGTTGTTAAGAAACTAAATATTTCCTTCGCTACATTTTATAACTTATTTACAGAATTTTATATAAAATTAAATACTACTTAATGTTTTTTACTTTTTTTTTTAAAGAAATTCAAATTATCCATAAACTCTGGGAATTTAAAGAATTGTAAATAAAATGATAATAAAATATAAAAGTATTTCTTAACTTCTAATCTTTAATCGACATCTTTGATATACCTGCACTGTTGATACGGGAAACAATTTGTATGTACTAAAAGTCACAAAATACAATGTTGATTTACATTAATATACAATATATTATACGTGACTGGAATGCCATTATAGTACTATCAATATTAAAACCTAACTTCCGTATATTCATGGGATATGATTTAGTGAGAGACAAGCAATGTAACCGAGTACGTTGTACGCATGCCTGTGGTTTGTGTATCTACCTATGTACAAGGTATTCGAAAATATTACCTCACCATTGCACTGTATCGAGTCCATATGCTTAAGAATATGGAATTGAAAAAAATCTCTTTTTCTTGCAAACAAATGTTTTTATTCATATTTCTCAGTCTTAGCTTAACAGAATGATCTCTCTGTCAGACATATTATTTCTTAATTTCTCACATAAAGATTCTTTTGAGTTATGCAACAATTAGCAATGATGAGATTAGAATGTTCTTATATTACATAATTTTTATAAACGAAATTTCCAACAAACGCGAAACACACAAAATGAAAGGTTGCAATAGAATTTTGTAAAAGAACGCAGTTGTCTGCTTTTCGATATGTAAAAGTCCAAAAATCGTTCCCAATCTTGATAGCGTCGCAATTAACCCATAGTTGTTTTGAATGTACACAATAGTATAGTCAGCTGTATAACGTAACTGTTAAATAAGCTCTGTGCTCTGTGATTCTCTGACTGCGTAATATTATTATATTACATCGTAAACATGATTATTTTACATAAAGATCTATAATTTTATACAATAAACTTAATACTACAAAACCAACTATGGGTTAATGTATCATTTATAACATCATACATTAAAGATTAATAGGTACATGTTACTGATTTGAATGTGTCTTACTTAGCTAAAAATGAATATACAACGATGAAGAAGCCCTACTAGTGTTTTGTGTGTTGTGTGTGTGTGTATATATATATAATATTACCCTTTTGGCACCGTTAAAGCCCAATTATTAAAGATAAAATAATCAGCCAGCCTTTTACTTGCTCTGATAAATTGCGATTGTGAATTATGGGCAATATGTGAAATATAATTAGGCCTTATATTATTACAACACTTAATGCACATAATTATTATCACAGTTTATAGTGCAATTATATCATTTTTATTACATCGAGCAAATTTAGTTTCGTGAAGTACGATGGCATCAACTATTTGTGAAGAAAAGCTCGTTACAATGAATCTTTGATTTATAATGCAATTTATGTCTAATTTGAAGTAAATTTCTTTATTGTTTTAATCATTAAAAGAATTCAGAGCAAGTAAAAGAAATTATATATTTAACACGAACATCTCCGAAACTACAATTTAATTAAACCTTGCTTATTTGAAACGTGCATCTTGAATGGCCACTTCATTCTCTAGATATAGTGGGTTTAACCCAGAAAATATTTTATATCGTACACTTTAGAGTATTGTTATTGAATTCTTGATATACGAACACTGAAAATCCAATTACTCGATTTTGCAGAATTGTATATTTAAAGATCTTTCAGATGTCTATATTATTTTTTGCGACTGGTATTGCCTTCTGTAAACGTTTAATCGTAGTATTTCCAAATATTTCTCTAATAGAATATTCAATCTCATTGTACAGTCTTTAATATACATAAACTGAGAAGATATTGAAAATTTATACAACATTTTTCATACCAACAGAGCATAACACAGTTTTCGATACAACTTATGCAAAATATATATTAGAAAACATTAAATCTTTATTCTCTTTTTAATCAATATTTATTACTGTTAATCGATTCAAAGTTATTTCGATAATAGACATGCATACATACTAAAAAAGAATAGAATTTAATTAATTAAAAAAGTAGAATAAAGTAAAGCATGTTACACTAAAATGAATGTAATGAAAACGTTTCTGATCGAGCATTTGATATCGAGACAATTACGTAATATTGGACTGTAGAAAGTTGGTTCAAGTAAGATGCTCCGTTTCTTTAAATATTGTTAATATATAAATAATATATAATAATTACGTATTCAAGACTACATGTCCATTATATGTACATTGAATTCAAGACTCAGTTCGAAAGTAGATCGTGTATGTAGTAACCAGAGAATCATCTTCTTTGCCAAAACCGTATACTTTTATAATAAAAATTAGCACATTCGAAGTAAGATATACAAGGAAGACCGTTACTTCGCTTAATAAAATTTAACCCATGAACTTACATATACCGTCGATTTTGATTATGCAATATATAATTCCTATAACGTGTAGTATTTCGAATCAATGCCACAAATTATCTTTTGTTGTAAACTCTATGTACATATATAATAAATCATAGTAAAACATTCTCAATTCAATATCCAAGGTCTTACAAATTCATATGAATTTCAAAGTGTCCAACTTTTATTCTCCGGTTTAAACGAAAACATTAGTAACTAAAAAACGTTCATGGAAGAAATCTTATTCTATGAAGTAAGCTAGTCCTCTTAAATATTGTTCATCATAAAATGCAAAGTAATTATAATAGCTCGTTTATTTCGTGTGAGAATTCTAATAAATTCCTCATGGCTTCCAATCAGTTAACTTGACTGCTCCTACCAGGTACTTTGTATAAGGTTGTGAGTCATCTTTTTTATAACAATTCACATATGATACGATTTTATAGATAAAAAATCATCCATTAAAATCCACTTGGTTAGTGTTTCTTGTCATCTTGTTATTTCTGAATAATCATTGCATTGTCGCTAACATCAATGAGGAATGTAATCGGTTGGTATTATAAAAAGTGCTTTCGAAACTATAACAGTAAATATGTTCGTTCTACGCGGTGAAGTGTAATTTTAATAAAAAATGGAAGAGAAGAAAAGAAGTATAAATCTCAGTTTTTATATCGATCAGTAATACTGCATGCATGAAAAGGTATTAACTGGTATTGCATTTTCGGCAGTTAATAGAAATTCATGTGTGAAATATAAATATTTTTCTTGTGAAGACAGAAGAGCTAGGAACCTTTGGCAATAAAACCTTTCTCATACTATTAATCCTTGATATACATCGTTAAATATGAAGACGAAATGTAATATTGATTTAACACATGATTGTTCATTCGTATGATTCAGTGCTCCGTATTTCACATCTTCAACTAAAAAACTATTAATGTATAACAAACTAAATAATTGATATGTAACGCTAATTATATAATGTACGTAATGTTACTGATTTATACATATATAAATACTCGCCCGAATACGAGCGGCATATTAATATCTTAATAACATCGTGATAATACAACGCTTACTAACAATAAGTAACAGTAATTAAAAAACCGTCCTTGTAGAAATATTTTTACTCGATATTCTGTTATCTAGTCCACAAAAAACATTAAATAATCATAAGTTAGTTATATATACGTTAGTTTGAAATGTAGGATTCTTATAAACGATTCTATAAACGGAAGAAAGGAAGCAGAACGTAATTATCACAAAACGACGTGTAACATGTTTTAGCATTCCTCATTGATGTGTGTATGTAAAAATTATGATACAGAAAATGGTTGTGCAATTTAACTAAACATATTATACATGTAAATTAACTACATACTAGATTCCTTAGTGGTGATAGTCTCGTTGGTGTTATCAACTCTTATTAACGTCGACGAATTTAAAACAAGTGTCCTACTTAACGTAGCAACTCTTTCCATTACACAAGAAGCTGAGAGGCGTGCTTCAGCATCATGATCCCAACACTCTTCCATTGTATCACAAATTGATTGAAGTCCCTGAAATAATAACAGAACAATTGATTAGAATAGCAAATGTAAACAAGCCACGTTTACGCGAAGCATGAGATCAGTATATGAATTTACATACATGATGTTTACGCCATGTTTCTAAAATGAGTGGCCTCTCCTTTTTGTGCACAACACTTTCTTGCATGTCTTCCAAGGTAGGATGAAGGCCCACTTCATCCTCGAATGGTAATCTATATTCCCCAATTGGTCCCTAATACGAATAAAAAGGTGAAATAGTTTGTAACATTTCAAAGAGATGAAAAATACGCAAGTAGATGTTTACATCTTGTACGGTGCATCGTGAAGCCAATTCCCAAAGCACTAGCCCACAAGCGTACATGTCGATCCGTAAAAACGAGTCCCTTGTAAAATTAATTGCTCCTTCTAAAACTTCTGGTGCCATATACCTTCTTGTTCCAACCTGAAAGCAATAAGACGTAAATATAATGTTACATACCGCGAGATTTGCTGTTACACGAGGGAAGTACCTGTCCATGCGTATCGCCACAAGGTTTTCCAGGATGAAATATCAGTGCCAAACCGAAGTCTGCTATGCAAGCACTCATGTCGGCTTTAAGCAAAACATTTTTCGACTTAAAGTCTCTATGAGCTACAGCGGGCTTGTAACCGTCTGCTTTATTGGCGGGAATTTCTTCGTGTAAGTGCATCAACCCTCTGACAAAAATAAAGTTATCATTGTAACGAAAATTCATGGAGCGTTTCTGAAATATTCTTCGTGGCATTACCTTGCCATGGATTCTGCTATCCTACACATCTCGGGCCACGTAACAACATTCGCCTTCAAATAATCACATAATGAACCTTTCTCGTGGTACGCGGTAATTAACCACAGTTCAGATTGTAAAATATCTCCTCTCTTTTCAACGCCTATAAAACGTAATATATCTTCGTGATCCATATGTGCGAGCTTAAAAATCTCCTGCTCAGTTTGCCAAGACTGCTTGTCTTGTATAGGAAATACTTTAACAGCGACAATCTCGTTCTTCAATTGTGCTTTCCAAACTGCCCCGAAACGACCACGAGCTTTGATCTCTAGAAGCTGAATCGGGCGCAGTCCCAGATTAGGAGATGGTTGCGGTAATGGAAGAGGTTCTAACGTTGGTACCTACAAAATTTACATGATAATTATATAAGAGGCACGATCCATGGTTTGGCAGAAAAAACAAAACATTTATAATGTTCAATAATTTAATAGATCTGTACATATGTCTTCCAAACCTCGTTGAAATATCCCAACTTCCTACGTCGATAGCACCAATATAAAAATGGTAAAATGAAGGCAAGTAGGAGCATAGGTATCGATATTGATAGAACGAGTGTTATTATCTGCTGTTCTGTGTTTGGAACAGGTTCTGATTCTAAAACACAATCTCATTTAACGATCAAGAATATGGAGTGACTATTTGCTACGCGAAACAAATATGTACCGTGTATAACAGAAGGTTGGATCGGTTTAGAGGAGGACGTCGGATGGGGATCCCATGTAAAATTTTGGTTGCACATGTTGCCATCGCAACAGCAGAAAAATAATTCCTTCTTCCTTTCTGCACTGTTTTCAATGCAATGTGGCCTATCATAGCAGTCGTTACTATCCAAAAAGCATCCCTAAAATTCATACGCATTTGAAATAATGTATAACCATCGACTGACGCTTAATTTAGCTACAATAATAGTTTCTGCATCTGTACCTTCAACTTAATTATGGACTTTTTAGTAGCATTGTCAATTTGCCATAATACGTAACAGTGGTTACGTTTGCCAGGGTCATGCGGACCACATTCTTCTCTTCCCGAGCATTCTTGCTGGGACTCTGTACATAATGTTTCGTTATAAAATTCACAAACCGAGGACCCTTTGACATCGTGTCCTAACGTATGTCCTAGAAATTATAATTATTTAGAGGTTTCTAAAGTCAAAAGAAATACTTATAACTTATGCTAGCGCTCTTCTGCTCTATCACGGTGCTGAAACAAAAACCTAGCGATCCGTTTAAAAAACACAAACTGACCTCCATATGATCTTGACAAATTCAAGAAAGAGTTTTTGTTTCGTATCGCTAGATTCCATAGACCTTACAATTTTACTGAACCTCCTATCATTTAGAAATTATTTTGGACGAAACTTATCTACAGATATCCTCTATATAAAATTAGGTAAAATTTGAACTAGAAGCATCTTATATACTAGATGCCAAAGTGAATAGAGATAAAATAATGTTTCACGCGTAACAAAAAATATAAAGAGTAAAACAATTTTATTCAATTACGCAAACAGACAATATCTTGGGGTATGTTAAATGTTGTAATCTCGTAAAATAACAACACTGAATATAGGATCCATTCTGACCTATTATAATCAGTGATGGGATTTGAAGCGCTTTGAAGCGTTTCGAATCTATATATATGACGAAAACTTCGAAGCACTTCGAACATGATTTGAAGCTTAAAACTCTTGAAAGACTTGATAGGTCTTGAAAGTCTTGGAAATCTTGAAAATAAACATCTGGTTGCCAAAAACTAGCCAGGTTGATCGGCCAGAGGGTCTCGCCAGGGTCGCGGTTTATGACTGTATTGTCCCGCGAGTCGGCGGTGGACATACATACGGGTCCGAAACCTACCAAAACTTTGAAGCAAGAGTTTCAAGACTTCCAAGACTTATCAAGATTTTCAAGAGTTTTAAGCTTCGAATGATGTTCGTAGTGCTTCGAAGTAGTCGCCTGATATTCAAGCCGGTATCGAAGCGGTTTGATGTGCTTCGAGTCCCATCACTACCTACAATATAATATATAATCTAATTTATATATGTATTAGAGGAGCCAGACAATTATATTGCATTTTTGCAAATGGAAAGCAGTATGTGTTTTTGTTAATAAAATTCATTACTTATTCTACAATACGACCACTCTCATTTTCTACTATGATCACCCACTAATGCACTAATTATTCAATACTCCTCTTCGAAGAGGCTGAGTAGCTTTGAATCAAAAGATTTGGTTCAAAAGGTTGTGGTGATCCAAATAGCACTTATGCTTCTAAAGTTTGTCCCCCGTAAGAAGTGCGCCAATGATCAGAATAGATAATTTGAAGAAGCTACGTTGGGAGAAAACGCTAAATGGAGGAGGCATTCCCGTCACGATTTTCTTATTTTTTTCTTGTGTCAATTTAGTCGCACAAGGTCGAGCACTGTCGTATGGGAAGATCACACCTTTTCTATTAAACTAAGTTCGTGTTCAGCTATATTGGCCGGTGAGTTTCATGAGGGGTATTCTCCCATCATACCGCTTGCCTGCCTCGGTGCTCCTTTTCTCAACATTTTCTGACTCGTTCTCACCTTCATAGAATAAGAGTGAGCTAGAAGTGGTGGGGATATCGCCAAGCTCCTGACGTGTAGGCCAAACCGAGTTCTTAACATAGAAATACATACATCAGAATAGGTGTGCGTTAGGTCCGGAAAATTTCAGGAGTTTTATTGGTCAGAACATTGATTCTTTCTCGATAGCTTCAGCTCGTATTGGGCTTCTTAACGCACACAACTATTATGCTAAGAATAAATAACAGCCATACGGCTACGTTCAGGCGGAGCCGAGCAGCGCTCCCGTTACCCCACCATACCCTTCAGGGGCCACGCAACTCCAACTGACAAATCCACGATTGTCAGATGGTGGTGGCTGATTTCTCTTCGATCGCTGCTCGCAAAAACGAATCGACCGGCCAATATATCTGAACACGACCTTAAGCTTGGATAGTTTCATTTTAAGAGCACCATTCAGTCAATTGAACTGGTTAAGTGTCAGCTGACATTGTCTGACCCTCTTCTGCTACTTCAAAATGCACCGACTTGTATCACATAATATGCTTAAACTGTTGTTTACCGACCTCTTTGCTTGGCATCGTAAACAAAAGCACAAACGTGACGACAACCAACCGTGTCGCTCACCACCCTACCCTTACTTATCTACCTCATCCTCGCCAGCATTGACATTTACAGGAAACTCAATGCACAAGCCGACATTAGCACATTGAAAAAAGCAACACTACTTTCCAGCACCTCTGATACATTTATATTAAATTTTAGTCCTTGTTTGTTTAAAACAGTGACCCTAATAATAGTTCAAAGGAAAAAAGAAGTATGTGTTTACGAAATACAAATAGGTAATATTTATTCCAATTTAGACAATGTACACATATAATACTTTAAGCTTTTATCGTGTAAGAGTTATGAATTTGTTTTGACGTCTGTTACACTTTCAAGCAGTTTTGTATTGTTATCGAGTTTTCAAAAATTTCTATTTCTTTTGAATTTTTAATAGCACTTTCAATAACTTTCTGAAACTGAGTATTGATTTTCAAATGTAATAGCGATAATAGAAAAATGTAAGCTTAAAAATATTATGCAAACAGGGCAACATAAAAGTGAAAGAAAAGATGTAACGGTATGGTATAATTTAATACTTTAACAAACTGAAAATATAACTCTTACTTTTGTCGCTACGCTAAATACTGATTGCTTTAATTTTAGTAGTAAAAATGTATGCTCATTATTATGACATAAATACAGCTAATATCTACCAGATAAAGGTTAAACATTACTCGAATTTCTGCTTATTTTGTATCAAATAATTCCCATGTACATTTATGTGCTGCTTGAGAATATATTCTTTTGATATGTAAGCATGATTTTCGTGATATATAAAGTGGAATAAAACAGATTTTTTAGGTTGATGTTCTACAAAATATTTATATTTCCAATTTTATCTGGTTCAGAACACTTTTATCCTTATTTTTATATTCACAAAATATATTAAATATTTCGAGACTAAAGATATACGTAATATTTCTCTGGTACTTTAAAGATATAAATGGAAATAAGGTAGAATTATTATATTCTGTTATTTTAGTAAAACTATTTTATTCCGTAATTTTTCATACCACACTTGAAATATTATTTTATTCACATTCACTTTGACGTCGAATATTTAAAATAGTATGCGCGTTTGTAATAATGTACAATGAAAATGAAATGAAATCATATTTTCATAACATTACAAATAAAACAGTATTTAATTGAAAATTCTAACGAATCGAACTTCGTAATAGAACGAAGTGTTTGTTGTTGTTGATTCGAAGAGCATATCTTATGGTCACCATCATTATACACACGAGTATATAATGAGTCAGAGTGAGCTGCGTTTGTAAACATAGAACTAAATATCGGTCCATAAAGTACACAAGATTTAGTAACGATCTGAACGTCCAGTAAAAAAATGGTATATCCTATGGAGGCTCGAGGCGGGCATGTAATTTACGTCGCGGATAGAAGTGCCAAGTGGAAGATAATGGAATGAGCAATTACCTAACAATCCTAGGATGAGATATGGCAGTATCGTCACATATGCGGACATCGTGAGCGGGCCGTAAAAGCATACCAGAAATTTAAAGTCTAGGAGCACGGTGTTTGGCGATGTGGCTAAAGCGCCGGACTTTGGTGCGCAAGGTCCGGGATTCGCGCTTAGCCGTCACATCTGGGTTATTTCTAAGTGATCTGCACCATCACGTTTCACGGTTCCATGTTCCCCCCGAGCAGGTCGAAACCACGGTGAATTATAAAGAAAGGAATTGAGTCTATTAGCTATTAAGCAAATTGTAGTAATTCATCCACCGACACATCTCTCTTCCTCTCCCCTTCCACGTTTGTGTAGGCACTCGCGCACCATGGATTTTACGTCACGTTTCACCGTTAAAACACTTGGATTCTGGTCAGTTTCGGTCGATTCAGGTAGTCCCAACGGACAGGCGATCGAGTCCAATGAGTACAAACACACCGAACGCGTCACGTTCCGAGGAAATTAGTAGAAATTAACTGAACTCGCGGATTCATAAAAGCACGTACGTTCCAGGCTCACATAAAAATGGATCATAAACTAATAGATTACGGTAGAAAGACAACATCCACGCGAAACTCATGGGTGCATTTGCAATAAATTTACAACGTTGCTCTCGCCTTCAATTTAGAATTAATGGCATAAACAGATAGCATATAAAAGCCGAGTTGATGCGTATTACAATTATTATTATAAATTACGAAACCAAAAGTGTCAGGAAATGAAAGAATTTTATTTTAGAGGTATATAAACATATGTTACATAGAGAAATAATGGTACCATTATCGATGATGATGATGATACTAATAATGCCATAATAATACAAGAGTTTATCTCAAATTTGATACGTATAGTAACTCGTTCCTTTTGGAATCCTCTGTCAATAATATAGGAAGACGCCTTTACCGACCGTGTTCATTAATTCTTGAAGCAACCTAACAGGACGTATCGATTAGTCGTAATCTTCCCTTCAGCGGAGGTGGTGGAGGTTCTTCGTAGATTGTTCGTTAATGACGAACTTGCGATTTGAACTGTATTTGAATTGTACTCGAGTGTGATCGGTGAATAGTACCTCATGATCTTATCTTTTACTAACCTAAGGCAACCAAAAGCTGTATATGATAATAATCTCGATGGCCCTGACAAAAGATTCTGCGACAGGGCTCTTGTAACACGTTCCTTCTCATCAAACTTTTAAGGTTAAGTGAAAAGTGCCAGTGTCCCGATATCTATATCGCAACCGGAGTTTTTTATGAAGTGTCATAGCGATTAATTGACTTCCCATTTTCCTCGAAGCTTGCAAGACTGACTACAAAGCGACTGGCTGATTATAAATGACAAGCAATTATGGCAATGTCCGATTCTAATAGAAAACCAAGAGTCATCATTTTAGGAGGTGAGTGGCTAGCCAAGTATACATTTCGTATGATAGCACAACGGAAGCGATAAACGAGGAGGACTAAAAAAGTTTTATCACTGAAACAGGATGCGGTTTCATAGGACGTAATCTTGTGGAATATTTGTTGGATAATGATCTCGTGTCGTTCGTACGTGTCGTAGACAAAGTACCTCCGCAAACTGCTTGGCTCAATGCTAAACATCAGCAACTCTTCGAGCATCCTTTGCTCGAGTTCAAAAGCGCAAATTTAATAAACGCAGGTACGTCGAATGTCGATAATTGTTATCCCCAATGCGAGGCCTTTAGGGAGTGACTTCCACATGTGTTTAAGCTGGCTCGCAAATGTTGAGATTTACAAGGACTCCGACTGAGAATAACCTGGGTTAAAAGATTTTCGCCGATGGTTAAACTGGTATGATGGGAATTAGGATTTCGTCTTAATTATTCAGTTGACTAGTCACGGTGGCGACGTAGATGAGGTATATGATAGACCTAATATCTTACGGAAGTTTGTGTCGCAGAAACTGAACTACAGACTTTGCGAAAGATCAATGATTTTGTTGTATACTCTATGTTCAAGACTGGAAATCATATTCAACCTAATCACCAGAATCTGTAAAGTTAACAAACTTGAAAGTCTCATCCCCTGCTGCTATATCAACAAGAGAAGCTTAATAACTACGTATGTAGTTATTCTTTAAATATATAAATAGTAAGCAGAAAACGACAATGATGCGGTTACATTATATTTGTTACTCCTAGACATCAAAAGTTATTATCTTGACGTATTTAGTTTTAATTCTTACCACTAATAGCAGTGTAATTTTATTTCACTTTAAACCAATATGGTCGGCCGCAACGTGAGACTGGTGATAGGGCTCTGAGCCACAGAATTGTGTGACAAAAACTTACATTAAATATTGAGACTGTATTATACCTCATCTATGGTGGCAATGGTTGCCAGACCACAAGCAGACAACTAATTTTTAATGAACTTATTGAATAACGAAGTATTAGGTTGCTTAATCCATTGAAGCTCAGAAATAACTTATCCTGACCAATGGTGTTATTAAGACTTGCAACTCTAATATTGTATTGGTAGTCGATGTAAAACACACATGTGCTTATTTAGCATTTCTCAGTGCTTTAAACCAGTGGTGGCGAACCTGGTGACCCGCAGGTCAGACACTGACCCACGAAGGCTTTTTAAATGACCCAAGCGTTGATTTTTATAAATTTGTTTTTTATATCATAAAAGAGAGAACAGACAATCGAAAATATTAAAAAAATTTCAGTGATTCCAAATAATTGGTACCCTTTTTACATCACCCCTTCAAGTGACGCCGCTGACTTAGTGACCCACGGGCTAGTATTAAAAAAAATAATGAACAAAATTTGACCCACTTCTCAAAAAGGTTCGCCATCACTGCTTTAAACCCTTAAAACGAATGCCGTATATTAAGCTGTATGGTATTTCATAATGTTTCCCATTAAGTTACTACGATATTAGTTAGTTTATCATTTGCACAGTTTATGATGACTTCTGAAATTGTTTTTAGTTTCATGTCAAAGCGTATTTATATCAGACGATCCAATCGATTATGTGATTAATTGCGCTGGGGAAACAAAGAGTGGTCAAACCGACCCTGTATACAAAGAAGGGATTTATAAGCTAAGTATAAATTGTGCTCAACAATCGGCCAAGTTACTAATTGACCGTTATGTAGAAATATCTTCTGGCAATTTCAACGCTTCTGGAAAAGTAAGCGATGCTTAATCCGAATTTTTGTATTACATTATTTATCGCAGAATCAATGTGAATAAATGGATAATATTTTCGTAGCATCCTCTTAAAGAGGAAGATGCTGGCGAACCGTGGACGTTTGTTGCGAAATATAAATTGCAAGTGGAAAACGACTTGAAAAACATACCGAATTTAAAGTACACAGTACTTAGACCAGCCATTGTTTATGGTTGCGGCGATAGAAGTGGCTTAGGTAATGCTACTCTTAATCTTATCATTCAAAATAAGTGGATATATTTTTAAAGTGATATTTTTATGCGAGCTTACCATGGATGCGAGTTATATTCAATATATTGCGTAATGTACTCAGAGGTGGGCATTATTCGAATAAATTTTTGTAAAAAATTATTCGTTATTGTCGAATAACTTGATTTTATTCGCAATTCTGATTCGAGATCATTCGAATAAAAATGTATTCGATATTCTCGAATAACTTCATTTTATTCGCAATTCTTATTCCAAATTTCGAATGAAAATGTATTCGATATCCTCGAATAACTTCATTTTATTCGCCATTCTTATTCCAGATCATTCGAATAAAATGGTATTCGATATTCTCGAATAACTCCATTTTATTCAAAAGTTTTATTCACTGAATGCCCAACTGTGATTGTACTAATCGTGCTCGTCGAATGATAATATTGTAAGTAAAAGACTCATTTTTTTACAGCACCACGTCTGGTAGTAGGAGCAGTTTATAAACATTTAGGAGAAATGATGAAATTACTTTGGGGACCAGATCTTCATATGAACACTGTTCATGTGAGAGATTTAGCTAGAGCGATCTGGCATGTGGTAAATAGGCCGGAAACTATAGGTCAAACGTATAACGTTGTCGATGAAGGTGATTCGACTCAAGGATCAATCAGTGCTATGGTCTCGGAGCTGTTTAATATCAATCATGATTATTGGGGTACTGCTCTATCCACGTTGGCCAAAGTATGAAAAAAACTCATTGCATTATTTCTGATATACTTTGTCGTCGCATAGTGGCGGATTTAGCAGGGCGGCCGATGAGCAGTTGCCACCTGACCCCCTACCCAGAAGGCCCCCCCAGGGCCCCATACATAAAAAAAAATTATAATTCTATCCAAACTATATTTTTTCTGTATTATAACACTGAGCCCGGTTTTAGTAAACTACCGCTTTATTTTCCCGAAAAATGGGCCCCTCCTCAGAAGGCCCCCCCTAGGGCCCTGTCTTCAAAAATACATTCTTATTTTATCCAAGCACTATATCTTTTTTCTATACTTTTCTGTACACTTGCCCGCTTTTAGTAAAGTAACTCTACATTTTCCCGAAAAAATGGACCCCTCAGAACGTTTGCCACGCGGGCCTTTTTTGTTAAACCCGCCACTGCGTGTGCATTTATATATCTCTAAGTATGTGTACGCGTATAAGTACATTTGTGTACGTATCACATCTATTTTTCATTTTCTATTTTTTCTTTAACGTAAAGTTCGAGAAAACTCGATAGAAAAATTATCAACTGCATTATGAAATTAATAAAATTAATATTATGTGCCATAAATTGCCTTAATACCAAGTTATTGCATATCTTAGACAGATATGAGTTCTGTAGTTGAAGAAGTTAACGACAAGCATATGGGACCCTGGGCGGAAGCTTGTAATAAGGACGGTGTGGAAAACAGTCCTCTGTCTCCGTATATAGATCAAGAACTTCTTTACAACAAAAATTTGCATTTACTGCCTGGAAAATTGTCAAGTACTGGGTTCACCTATCTTTATCCAAAACTCACGAAGGACACTCTGAAAGAGGTAAGAGATTGTTTAAATAATTACCAACATACAGATTTCGTAATTGGTAACAGCTGTTACTTTATTAAGATCTTTTTATTACTTTAATCATCTTTCCCGTAGGTTCTCGATGATTACGTAAGCATGAAGATATTCCCACATTCCTTGGTTCTGTGAATTTAAGTAACGCAGAAGGCCAGAATCAAAGAAAACCTACAATAATTTGTATAAATAACTTTGGAGCGTTTCACCTTGTGCCTAGTAATCTATGCAAGTTACATACTCTATTGTATATTATACAATTTACTCGTATTTTATCTGCTAACAAGTACTGTTAGTCCAGTTGATGGAGTATACAGATGGAATATGAAGATTTCATGTATAAGCCTAATGCGAAATGTGATAAATTAGAAATTAATGTACTTAATTTTTACCATAGTTTGAAGTATGAAATTTTTGCACCTTCAGGTTGCTAGTCAAGATTGGACGCGTGAGAGTAATACGAAATTGAATAATATTGGATATAAAACTAGGTATTTACATGCCTGAACATAATATATATATTGTAACGTGTAGAATTGTTTGGATGAATATTTTAGAGAATCATGTACACCGCCAAGAATGCTTTTTATGTTGCATTTGTTTCAAGACTGGAAATGTAAATAAACTCGTTAAAAAAAAACTATTGATATCCATGAAAACGTGAAAAAGAGTTTGTGTTTTTACATCTACTGCATTCCAATATACATACATATCTTCCAGTATTACATTACATCTTCCAAATGCTGCCATTCAAATTCAGAAATCTTTTTATTCCAAGCAAATAATGGTTACACACGTTTGTGTAAATACCAGTCCTATAATATGTATATTAAATCAAGTACAAATAATAATAAATAGGCTAAGAAATGTTTCTAAAAGGCCAAATAGAAGCAAATAAATAGGTTTATAAGATAAAAGTAAGCCTAATTTTACAATTGATTATGACAAAAATGCATGTCAAATAAAATAAACTAGTTAGTACTATACTTTTGAACTTGTGATTATTAATCCTTTAATAATAAAGCTATTCGTTTACGTGTTTGTTTTTAGTGTACCTTCCCTACTGTTTAAAGGGTTAACTAAATTTTTCGGAGCAGGGTAGTAGCTTTCGTACTTCGAAACAAGGAGCATGGATACACTGTCTGATTTTTATTTAATCATTGGTTACAACAAGATACTGAGCTCAGAAGGGTCAACAATATCATTAAATATTTTGTGTATCGCTTTAATTTTAATATTTTAAACAATACGATTATAGTTTGATGTAGTTTATTATACATAATATATTAAAATATATACCTTTAATATTTTTCTGCAGATAATATATATGTACACGTATAGGTAAAAATATTTACAGAGTACCTGCACCCGAAAAACAGCGTAATTGTCACAATAGTTGAATAATATGGGCGTCGGTAAAAAAAAATGATAGGGTTTATGAAAAATAAATTAACAAAGTTTTCTTAATACATAATAATTACTATAATTAACGATAATAATACAAACTTCAGTTTACCGGGTGTTTTTCATTTTCATATATATCTCGTATAAAATAAAGTATAATGTCTTGGCTATACCTACTCACGGCGCGTGAGAATATATTTTCTGAGGTAAATTGTATAAATCTAAATTATAGTGTTGTGTAATAGGTACTGAGGTTAAGTTATAATTAAGTAATATAAAATACCTGCCCTGCATAGGGTGGCAATTATGGAGGTATATTTAGTTGACTAGAGCCGCCGTACATTATAATTAATACTTTGTCCATATATGGCCAATACTATTGGATTGCGCATGCTTAAAGCGCTATTGCAAATGAAACGAAGTAAAACTATTTCCTTTATTATTTAATAGAATTACAAGATTTGTATGAAAATATTATGCAGTTAAATTTGACATATGAATGAGAAATGCTACGCAGTATGTATTTCTTATGTATGTGGTTAATTGAAATATAGCTTAGTGTAATAAAAATGTAGAAGTACACATAGAAAGATGATTAAGAAAGACCCTACCCATCAAATGTTTCTCTTAAATTATAAACCATTTCTATATCAGCGTATGTAATAATTTATGGGAAATAAATATTTTCTAATAATCTGTGATTAAAATAGCCTCAATTCCACATATTTTCCTTTCATACAAAACATTATACTTTAAATGTGATGATTACAATGCTTTCTTTGCCTATCTGCACTCTAAAGATAAGATGTTTATTGCTTTGTACTTCAATACTGTAATTATAATCCGTTTCTTGAAATTAATAAAATACTTAGTTAACGCTTAGCACGGCGACTCTATTTTTCTCATTTTTTTTTTGTTTAACGAAGTCTACAACTTATCACATCCACACAATTAGCTGGAGAAATTGTAGTATGCACGAAAAGTTTTACAGATTTCACACTAATAACTCGTTTTGCCCTAAAATCGCAGTAAATGCTCTGTGAAATGGAAGAATTTTGTATAAGGTACAAAATCGATCCAAATAGGAGTTTTCAATAGAATTGTATCGGTAGCAATCACAACAATACCGCACTTAAATATAGTACATTATGTTACTAAAAACGAAAATTTTAAAACAATTTAAAGGCTACATTCATTCTTTTACAAAACCTATAAAGTCAATCAATTGAAATGCGTACACAGTACAAAAGAAAGTGTAATTTTTCAAGGAATAAACACGTAATATTTGTCGCCATACTCGTATCTTTCCTCTGTTATATACAACGTTTTTTGAAGAATTATTCATCATTTCTTCTCTCTCTCTCTCTCTCTCTCTTGTTTCTTAAAATGAAAACAATAGTACGTTTTTCTTCATAATTTTTCAAACATCGTCAATATTATAAAATTTTGCAAGCTTCATAATTAACATATGCATACAGTGCGAAAGATAGAAATATTTCAAGAGCTTGATGCAAATGGAAAACAAACTCGTGGGTGATCAGTTATCAATTACCTACTTATTATACATACATCAATTCTTATTTTCCATTCAACTCGAGGAAGAGTAACAGACACCTTCAACAAATATAAAAGTATTCTACTATACGTCAGTAACGTAAAATGTAACAGGTTGCTTTAAATATGATAACAAATGAAAAACAAATTATCTAAACAAAAATCACAAAACAAGCTTCCTATCCGTGAAATGTGTTACAACAAACAAAACTTGTAAAAATGTTACGAATAAATAGCTACGAATTGTGTATTCATGAGATGAGATTCTAATAGACATGATCATAGAACGTAACAAATTCCATGTATGATGCGCAAGTAAAATGTCTTATTCTTCGTTTTAAAACTGCATCAGATCTTGTAATTATTTCACGCGATAAATAATCTGTTGGTACAGAGTTCCAATAAAGAGTAAGTAAATCATGATGTGTACTTATAAAATTATTGTTCCGGAGTATGTACTATATAAAAAAATGAATCTGTGTTAATCAGCAACATTCGTTTGATACAAAGCAAAATCATTTTTAAGAAACAATTCCAAAGTATATGTATATTTAACAAAGTATTTCGTATAAAGGCGTAGAAAATCTATGCAATAAATATATGATAAAATCTCTAGCATGTGCAGATTGAATTAATTCTATCTTTACATGGTTTTATACTGTGCTTGTAGTGACTACGTTATTGCGTAATTCAGTGTAATGTGATCATTTGAAATAGTATTGAATGTAAAATGTAATAAATAACAATTAATGGAGGTATAATAATAACATGACATATTTACGTCTCACTCTAAAAGATATAGCTTATTCTATCAGGTACTGTTCTGGGTTTTTCTGTCATGGTAACATTCACCAGTCTGGAATATGTTTGTAGTTCTCTTTCTTTTTTCCGTTTGTATGTATGATGTAGTTAACTTTAAATATCTCATATGACATAAAACTTGTCATTATCGTGTAGATCGGCATTGCGAACAGGAAAAAATACATAGAATGTAATAAATACATGTCCGATTACTAAATCAATATTTTAGTCATATAGGATTTTTAAAACTACTTAACTTTGTTATAGATACTTTTTTTGCACGTGTTGAAAAATTTAGTACTTTTAAAGAATTCTCGAATGTCGTGTTTTTTCCCGTTCTCTTCTATGCTTTAATAGCGTATGATACAATGATCAGACATTTAATGTAAGCAAGATTTTGTTAAATGAATCTGAACATTCCGATCACTTTTTCCCCAAATTTGTTTCATAACGTTCTATTCGTTAATACGCGTGGGCCGAAATTTTTAATGCTCTACGCGTACTTTGTCGTAGTGTTTGCAGTGAAAAGCAAGTGTTTAAATTATACTTTGAATGCATAAGATCTGATTACTGTTTCTTCCTTAATCTCATAAAATTTCTTAAAACCTTCCCCTGTGAATTTAAATGCAACTAATGGAAAACTGAGAAATGTGGAATGATCAGTACTATTGCTCTCCTCAAAAGCAATACATATGAATTAGATTAGGCCATACCCGTACTCGGATATTCAATAATTTTGTCTTCCCTAGTGTGAAGGAATGCATATTTACTTATCTTTTGCTATTATATGAAACTTAATATTTTATAAACATATTCACAATTAATAATTATCCTATTTACAAAAGTATCAAGAATCTTTTTGCTATGTTATCGATCGATTCATTCTCAATTTCATGAAACTCGTCTACATTTCCGCATGCTTTCGTAAACTCAGTAAATATATGAGCAAGTTATTACTTAATGAATATTAAGTATCATCTGCATCATCTATCAGTGCCACGGCATCATTTAATGTAAAATAAAACTCTATAATCACCAGATTCCTGACCGAATTGTTGTTAACGCGGACACGTTACGTCGTCGATGGAAATAACTTGCTTCCGAAAGATTATTTACAACACAATAACCGAAGCGTCCAAATACCATACATTTTTCATGACACTATTATTTACATTATTTATATACGTATTAGTAACTTCGTATACAAGTTCCACCATATTACGTTTGTAAAGTGTAGTGGCTTGCATTGCTTCTACTTCCTTGAGAATCTCATTTCTGTTATTCTTAATGTATACATATATGTATACGCGTGCACGTAATACACGCGCGCGCGTACGTGTTACAATCAAGTAACTCGAGTACCATGAAAATATTTACATCCTACCTGTTGCGCATTAGCATTAGAAAGAAAATGTGAACACTCAATTACATCCCTTAATGCTTTCATCCATTTGGTTCAAGTGCTGGAACAGATATACACATAGATTTTGATAGGGATGCGTCTCCGTCCTGACATCCTGAGTTATTATTTAAACTGCTACTCCTACTGCTACTGCCTAAAGTACAATTGACCATTGTCAGCTGCGTGCCTTCCAAATCTGTTTCTGGTTCTCCCTCCTCACTTTCTTTCGTTAAGACAACGCTGTTCTTTATTCTACACTGCATTTTAAGGTCCACGTTAGTTTCAATGTTTTTAATTATTCGTATTCGTCTTTAATTGCTACTCGTACCTGCGAATTCTTTGTTGCTTGTATATCTTGGAGTTCACCATTCGCTTCCCACGATGGTAATAGAGGTTCTTTTGCACCAGATTCAAGAATTCCATTGGATTTTCCACCCTGTGAAAATACATTTTTCTATGAAATTCTGTATTCGAATGTAAACAAACACCAACCCTTACGTACTTTCGTATCCAAATGCGGATTATTTGTTACCGGGGATGATGGACAAAGAACCGAAAGTTCAATTTCATTGGGCGTCACTCTAGTATTCGTTTGCTGGCTTACTGACGTAGAAGACTGATCTACGCAACATCTGTTTCCATTCCGTACTAATACACGTCCCTTTGTAGATTGTGCATTTTCTCTTAAGATACGTGCATTTTCGCATTTCCTTCGGCAGTACATACTACATAGACAGATTGTAATGAATCCAATACTTATGCTTACGCCGAGAATTATACCTGTGCGTAAGGTTAGCGTGTTATTAAAATGTGAAATTTTACGCACACAAATTTGTAAAAAATGAAAGGGCAATGGAAAGAAATGGCCAAATTTGGACCACGTTGCCAACGAAATGTTTTTGCAAAACGTTTGTCCGTAGCTTCTAAGGAATCCAAAAGTCATAGTTATAATGACGAACTGTCATAGTGGGTCACCTAATTAATGTGTTTCATTTTCGCTGTGTTCAGATGACGATCCATTTACGAAATCGTCAAAATAATCTGCAGACAAGTTCCTGGTACGTTAATGTCGATCAAAACCAAAATAATCGTGCTATGTGCCAGCAACAGTGAATTGTATTCAGATGCAGTAGCAAGAAATGGTTGATTAATATTCTTACCGAAAAACTGCAATTATTACGGAACATTTATATTTGAGATTTCAAATAACTAGAGGTGCCTCGTCGTTTACATTCATAACGTACAAATATGAGCAAAAATTGTAGAATAACTATTTGGTTTTCACTAAAGCTGTTTTCGAGAAAATTCGCCTTCAAATATTGGAATCAATACTTACAATTAGCCAGTTAACTCAATAATTACTTGATATTTCTTTCAAAAACGACACCCCGAAATAAAAAAATGTTATTCTACATTTTCGACTTATTTCTTTGCGGGATCATCCCCTTTGTCGTTGTGTCATTAATAACGGACCATTCCACACATCTGATTATTACAATTTTTCTTTGCATCACTAATTTAAACATCAAACGTTTCTAGTTATTCTGAAGTTCAAATATGAATATTCACAGCTCTAGAGACGCTGATTTCAACGAAAATGTTTAATAAGTCTAAAGGTAGGCTCTTACTACGCCTCGCCTCGCCGCAACTTCTTTTCGCACACACATCTAGGCTCGCGTCGCCTCGGTTTTCCGTACCTGAAATTATCTGAGCTTACCTCGGTTCATGTGTTCGGTTAGTTGCTCAGAGAACCTCTTCCTGTGCGATGGCATTGCATCCACTCACACTACGCCTCGCCTCTCTTCCTCAAAATATTCTCGAGGAAGAATCCGCGGCGCGGAGTCGCGCCGAGGCGAGGCGCAGTGCGAGTCAAATTGTCAAAGCATAAGAAAAGCATAGGAAGAATAAAATGAGCTGAGGCCAGGCGTAGTGAGAGTCGACCTTACAACGAAAATAAGAAGATTCCCCTTCTAAGTCAACTATTTTCTGCTATTTCATCTGAATACAAGATCAGCGAATGGGCTGTGATTTGTTGCTACATGGGAACATCGTATGATATTTTTGTACTGCTCGATATCAATGTACCAGCAACTGAATATCCACTATAACATTTCGAACTTTTACGTATTTATTATACACGTTATTTGGTAATGTGGTTCCAAACCGGTGAATTCTTACTAATACCCTCTTACAGTGGCGTGCAAAAGTATTCGGCCGCCCTTTAAAATCGCATAACTTTTTTAAAATGAATCCAAACGACTTGAGTTTTTTTTAGAAGCTAGAGGGATTAGTTTGCTAAATGATGTGATTCGTCGTTTAAAAAAAAAATGCACTTGGTCGGAATAGCAAAAAAAAATAGTAAAGGTCGTTTTTTAAACTTTTTTTTGTGAGTCTGTAATGAAAAATCAAAAAATCCGTTTGTACATTGAAGTAAGTTATATAAGTGCTTAAAATTTCATCAAAATCGATTAACGTTGCTCTGAGCTACACACGTTTAAAGATCGCAGAATAAGGTCGAAAATCGCTTATTTCGGAAATTTCAGCGATTTTCGCCCTTATTCTGCGATCTTTAAACGTGTATAGCTCAGAGCAACGATAACCGATTATGATGAAATTTTAGGCACGTATACACCTTACTTCAATCTACAAACGGGTTTTTTGAATTTTCATTACAGGCTCCCAAAAAAAATTTAAAAAACGACCTTTACTATTTTTTTTTTGCTATTCCGACCAAGTGCATTTTTTTTTTTAAACGACGAATCACATCATTTAGCAAACTAATCCCTCTAGCTTCTAAAAAAAACTCAAGTCGTTTGGATTCATTTTAAAAAAGTTATGCGATTTTAAAGGGCGGCCGAATACTTTTGCACGCCACTGTATATCTGTAATTTAAAGAATTTTATACAATCCATTACTTACCGAGACTTTGATCTGGTTTTGTGTTTTGTGGTGGCTTTTGCTCGTCAGGTGGCTTTGGTGAGCTGCCACCGGTAATAATAATTATGGGATCCGACGGTTTACCAAAGCCCGCTTTTGTCGTAGCTTGTACCATAACGAAATATCGTTTCCCCGGAGTTAAACTGGGTAAAGTTGTCGAGGTTTTATTACCAGCTGTCGTCACATTTCTCCAGGTTGTAGCTTTATCTATTAAATCCATAGTGTATATGACAAAGTAATTTTGTATTATGCCGTTTACATTACTTGGTTCCTTCCACGCGATTCGTACTTTCGTATTATTTATCAAGAACCATTGTACTTCTTCCACTTTACCAGGAACTGAAATTAAGTTGTTACTAGCTTTCCTTTTCATATGCAGAAACTTTACAGGAACTTCATATAAATATATACTTACTATCTTCATTCGTATAACATTCTATAGATTCACTGTAAAAATTGCTCTGGTTTATATTATTTTGAATGGCTCTTACTTTAAATTGATATAATGTAAATGGTTTCAGTTTATCAATGCTCGCCTTTGTATCGTTTCTGTGAAATATACATCGAGATTATTTCTTTACTAAGAGAAAACATTAAAGTTTCAATGGATCTAAAATTAACTTTCATACATACAATATAAAACACTTAGGACCATCTAAGTTTATTATATGAATTGCATAATAACATAATTCAAAAGAATCCACTTCGTGTATGTCACTCAATGACCATGTCACGTTTATAGAAGTAGGTGAAACAGGAATAGCTTCTAGAGACATTGGTATATTATCTGAATAATAGATAGAAGTGTTAATTACACATATACAAAATTAGTATACATATGTCATAATAATGTTCGCATTTAAAACGAACTTACTTGCATCAGTTTGAATAGTCTCTATTTGTTGTGTTAGACAACCTCTCGCTGTACCGGAACTTACCATACATAAGCCCACCGTATATGAAATGTTTACAGCTAGGCAGAAAATATACCAATCGTTTCATTTTACAAAATGAGTAATTGATTAAAGAACAAAAAGGAGACGCCATCCTTAAAACTTACCAAGATTAGTAAATACATATTCAGTAACATTTTGTGGTAAAAAAATAGTTGCTAATTTATGTCCATTTTGATTTTCACAATAGATTTTCCAAACGTCGAATTCTGATTCAATTTTATCATTTTCTTTGACATTTATCTTCCATTTCACCTAGTGCATAAAATTTGATATAATGCTATGGCTTTGTAACATAAATATTAATTTCTACTGACCTTCACAATTGAAGCATTTACAACTAATACTTGTATATCCACGATGTTTTTTACAACAATTGATTCAGCAGATGGCATAGCTACAGTGGTCCATTCTAATTGCGATTCGCTCACATTAGGCCAGCCTTGTTTCGTCTTCGCTAATACTCGCACATCGTACTGTGTTCCAGGCATTAAATCTAGAGAAATATGCAATAGTCATTTAAAGTCATACAGGGCTAAGTTTAATAAATATTATCGTAATAATGAGGTTTACAAGCATACCAGAGAGTACATAGGATTCTACGCTAGCAGGTAAATGAAGAACACGAGAAGATGGATGCTGATGCGGTCTGCATTGTAATTTATATTGTACCACAACACCACGGGACTCCTTTTTAGTTAGCGGCTCCCATGATACATTCAATTTTGTACTACTAATTATATTCACATTTGTTTTTGGTGCACCTTTAGGAACTGGAGAAGAAACACATATTTTTCACCTTCTTATTGTGCTCGGAATAGAAAATATACAAAATACTGTACCACTTGGAGCCGTAGAACACAAAATGCTGGCTGATTGGTCGCTAGCACCATGATTGTTCCACACTCGTATGTAGAAGGAATAATTCGTAAATGGCTCAAGAAGCTTCGTCACTTCTACTGACGTAGAATTGCCCGGCTCAGGCGGAGAGACTTCTTCCTTGCCACCTTCTTTTTAATAAACACAACACGTAAACAGGCATTACACAGTCTTCAGCTATTATCAGTACTCTTATTTGTTTGAATTGACTTACCTACGGGACTGTAATGGACGGTATAAGCAGTAATACTGGTATGTGGTAGAGACTTTGGTGGCTCCCAAGAAATAAAGATTTTAACTGGTGACAGAGCATGACACTTTAGGGAGGTAGGTGCTGCGGGACTGTTACGAGATGTGTTCACTTGGAGCCGACCTGCGGCCCAAATTTCTCCAGCTGAATTTACAGCAACACATTGATAGATACCAGAATCAGAAGGAACCGTCGCTGATATTGCCAGCTCCATTTTATTATATTCTTTAACATACGTAGTTCTACGTCCTATAAGTAATTTATTTCACCGGTTTCATATATTAGTATACAAGAAATTCCATCACAAAATAAGGAAAAGAAACAGAAATAAATATTTTCACAAGTGGCATTACCGTTAACTGTAATATTTAGTGAATCTTTTAACCAATATATTTTAGGTGCAGGAAATCCCTGTGCTTGACACTCAAACCTAGCAGTTCTTCCGTTTGGACATATTTGGTTTGTGGGTGTTTTCAAAAATGAAGGTGGTATCAATACATTCACCGTTATATTCTAAAAGAATTTTTATAAAACGTTATTAAAGTCATTGGCGGGTAATCCTAGCCAGTAATGCACTCCAATAACAAACCTGAATCTCTGAATTATTTGGAAGAGAGTTTTTCGTAGAACATTTATAAACTCCTGTATCGGATACACTCACGTTTATTAATGACAATATACTAATGCCAACACTAGAATTCAGCAATATGCGAGGTTGTGCAACAACGTGATTATCTAAAAATTAATACATCACGAAATATTACATTTTCATTCCCATTAAAAATATGTGAATAACGGCTACTGGTTCTGTGGGTTACCAGTATAGCGAGGCATAAACGTCCATGTTATAATTGGTAATGGATATCCAGATGCGGCGCATGCTAAACTAAGATTTGTTCCATTTAGCAACCAATGATTGTGTAAAACTTGTGGATACAACGACGGCGGCGTATGCGACCCATTACCCTCCGACTGAGAAATAACAGTTAATTTTGCCTCTTTACTTTTTTTGGTTTTCTTTAGGAATTCATTGTTTACTATGCATCTATAAAAACAGACATACATTTTATTTAACTCTGACGATTCAAATTTACGAATTATTAATGTACGTAAAATATTTAACGTTTGAAAAATTTCAATGCACACGAATAGGTTCATTGCACTCTTTAGTCTCATATGCGTAGGTATATATACATACCTATATGAACCAGCATCTGATAACTTCGTTGCTTTTATATACAGAACACCTGGTGGTACCGTAAAATACCTACTACTATAAAGCAAATATTAATTATAATAATTGTACTCTATAATAAGGATCAATCTGTTATATTGTTAAAAATTTCTTACTTTGAGTTATTCTGGTTGGACAACAGTATCTTTCCATTATGCTGCCATGTGATATTAGGAGAAAAAGGAACACTATCTATGAAGCAGGACAGTCTTGCTACTTCACCCTCTTGTACAGTTATATTTTCAGGTGATTTTTTAAATATATGGGCAAGTTCTATGACGAATAAGTACAAGTATGAATTTCAGTAATTAATCGCTTCGCGACCATGGACGAGATATCCCGCGACACGGTATCTGTCGTACGATGCCACGGACGAATTATCCCACGACACAATATCGTTCGCACGACGCCACGGACGAGATATCCCGCGTGTTTGTTTACCAAGATACGAGTTCTAATTTGAAGAAAAATTAATTTACAAAACATCTTAGCGAATAATAAACCAAGCACATGTTATTCTTTGTAAATTGATTTTTCTTCAAATTAGGATTCCTATCTTGGTAAATAAACATGCGGGGATAACTCGTCTGTGGCGTCGTACGAACGACATAATGTCGCGGGATAACTCGTCCATGGCATCGTACGACAGACACCGTGTCGCGGGATATCTCGTCCGTGGTCGCGAAGCGGATAAGAGTAAAGTTAAATAGTTGGATACTAAAATATCTTGTAGGAAGCTTACCTGCTATTTGTATAAATGCAGGAGAGGATCGTAAAAGTCCAAAATTAGTATGCGTTACACAACGGTACTCATCTTTACTATAATCCCTAAAGTTAAGTGTAGTATTCTTTTCTTTGAACTTCTGCACCATCTGTAACGTACAAGAATAGGATAAATCGCATCGACGTAAACTCGTATCTCTGCGTTGACGTATTAATCTTCTATGTAATCTTAATACCTTATGTAAGTGAAGAGAGCCATTTCGTAGAAGGGTACAACGGGCGATACCACAAGGTGGTGCTGGTACTCCATTGTGTAACCAAGAGATATTTTGATTTAACCCCGCTATACAACTAAGTGTAACTCCTTTCTTTCCTAATATCACATGACCACTAGGTTGAATTTCCAATGATATACCAGAACCTTTGGTTGGATTAATGTTGAAGTTTTCTGGTTTCGATACGTTTTTATTGTGTAAACCAACTGCAACTTCTTTAACACCTAAAATATTTGAAACACGATAATATATAAAGGCAAATATTATTTCGAGTAAGTTTTTTATCAGGTTTTATATGTAATTCTTTTTTGCATTCACGGTACATTCATAATAATTCTTTGATATTAAATTATTTCATTGAGACATACAAAATGATGTTTAATTGTGAATCATAAATTGAGAAGCTTATATGAGGGTAACGAAAGTTTCCCAATTTATACTCTCATATTTTTCCAAATTTGACGCTTTACATTTGGCAATAATGTATTATAATAAATTCAGGATTTAAAGTTCACATAAACATAAAAAAAAGTGGATTTTTAGAAAGAAGTCGTAAAGGACACTTAAAAAGAATTGTAACCCTTCCGTTCTACTGTATTTTATTAAATTGGGAAAATAAAATGACTGGATTATTCAGAGAAATATAAGAATTACATGAGAACCATTTCTATTAAATATATGAATTTAAAGAAAAAATGATGTGCCTTTAAGGTTTTAATGAAAGCATGTGCTCACACCTAATGTTCAATTAATGTTATCAAACAAGTCCTACATTGAGTGACAATTGAAAGAATATTTCATACGCGTATAATGCAGATTCGGTAGAAAGTGGATTTTTATTTTTACTCAATAGCATGCATGTTAAAAGAAAAGCGTAGTAAGAGATCATAACCACCAAGAGGAATACAAAAAAAAAGATCGTTAGCGCGTGGTCCAGTGTATCAGTTTAGCGAATATAAACAGAATAGATGGAACAGGAGGGAGACGCACCTGCGGCACAAGCGGGCTTTAGCACTTCTGTAAACAAAATACTTAGTAAAAGTACTCGCGCCGCCATATATTCACACTCATTGGCACTGGTTTCACTGACAAATCTTAGCCAAAACTCGTCGTCGGTTTGGTAGATTTTTCTGCGAAATTCGTCGCCGCATGTTTGACATCGTTTGCAAGAGTTTTCGGCCGTTCCGTTCGCCGAACTCTTACCCCCCTTCAAGCTTCACGTCGCCTTTTCACATCGTCGTCAAGCGAAACAGTATATCGCCACCAAAATCTTAAGGACGTCACAATACCGAGAATCAGACGGTCGTTGCGAATAATACTCGATTAGCTTCGTTTTCATTAGCACGCGATTCGTTCGTTTCTTGCCATCTTCTACCGCTGCTACCCCCATTCGTAATTCTTGCAGTGAGGAAGGAGATTCAAAATTCTTGATCTTTACCTACAGCGCCGCAGACGACACGTTTTTTAAGCAGTAAATATGTATTTTGTAAGAACGTGCCATAATCCTGTATTCGAGAAAACACGCACAATCTTCGTGATTTTCGCCTTGAATAACAATACTGATCTTTCATGAAAATACAACACAATGCATTGTATTATTTTTATATTTCCACTGTGCATTTTAAAAATATAATTCATTCCATTCTTTAGTAGAAAATGTCATGTACAATTGTTTAATATTTATTAAAAATATACCCTCAGCTGAAGAACATAGCTCCAAGTATCACAAATTCACGGCGGAGAATTCCACTTACGCCCAAATCGCCCGAGAGTTTCATTAGGGTAGATTTCCTTATACTAGACTGGACGCACCGTCAAGAATTTCAAAGTCGATTTTCTCGAAAATGAAGCACAATATCAAAAAATTTTATTCCTTTTTCTCGACTTATTTACTTGTTATAAGTCGAAAAGGAAGAATAACTTTTTTCATATCACGCTTCATTTTTGAGAAAATTGACTTTGGAATTCTTGACGTTGCGTCCAGGAAAACCTAGCTTAATGAAAAGCACGGGCGATTTGGGCGTAAGTAGAATCAGTGTGTACGGCAGATCCTCTGCAGTAGCAAGTGGAATGTTCCCCCTCCATTGTATGTATTCAGTGGTACATACTGAGTGGAATTCGCCCTTATGGGCTTGTTTTAGACCAGTGTTGTCAGGTTTTTGACAACAGTCTCGTAAACCGAGTTGTGTCAAGTCGCCCAAAGTCGCCCAAAGTTGCAACAATATTGACAATCCCAGTGAGAAAATATTGAAGTTGTTTTTAACGCGGGAACTTTAAAACTAAGTACTTTTGTCAGTATAATACGTTTAATACATATACACATATCTAATGAAGATAATGTATTTAATATTTTTTAAAATAAAAGAGGTAGTAAATCATTACAAGAAGAAAGGATTTTATGCTTTTGTAAGAATTACTTATTCTTTACTTCCATTATCCGAGAGTATATTGACAAGGAGAATTTCCTAGGTGTTCGTCTCCGATTGCTTTGGTTTTTGAATGTGTTTTAGAGGGCCGAAATATAAGAAACAGGTGTCTTTTTATTTTGGCCTGTTTGCATGTTTAGGGGGTGAAACCACTCTTAAATGTTCATAAGGAGTACAAAATTGTGTTGAGTAAAACTTCATATGAAAAAACATACCCAAAAACCAAAGCAATGGGAGGCGGGTACCACTTATTCTTATGAAATTTGAGGGGTGGTTTCACCCCCTAAACATGCAAACATGCTAAAATAAAAAGACACCTGTTTCTTATATTTTGGCCCTCTAAAACGCATCCAAAAACCAAAGCAATCGGAGACGAACACCTGAAAATCTTATAACTTTGAGGGGTGGTTTCACCCCCTAAACATGCAAACAGGCCAAAATAAAAAGATATCTGTTTCTTATATTTTGGCCCCCTAAAACATCCAAAAACCAACGCAACCGCGGAGACGAACACCTGAAAATCTTATAACTTTAAGGGGTGGTTTCACCCACTAAATATATGAAAACGGGCTACTACAAAAAAACACGTATATCTTATTTTTCGGTCCTCTAAAATATATCCAAAAATCAAAACAATCGGAGGCAGACACCTGGGAAACTCTGCTTGTAAGAATCAGAGTCAATGATATACCAATATACCTACTTAAAAATATGTATACTGTATAAATTTGATATTTAATTCACTGAAATACTAGAGTAGTTTTTAAATGTATTATACTGAAAAAATATTTGGGGGGAAGAACATAAATTCACAATTCGTAAATTCTGCTACCAACATAAAATGTTAAAACATACAATTTACCAACATAATAAACATTCTTCACCAAGCCCACATAAGCGTGTATTGAAATATTAAATTGCACTGAATTTGTTCTAAATAGTATCAGAATTTGAAATCGCCCAATTCCAACTTCCGATTTCATCAAAATCGCCCAATTTGCGACCTGCGAGTTCTTCAAAATAGCCGTCGCAATTTTGTAACAAAAGTCGCCCAAATTGCGATAAATCGTCCAATCTGGCAAGACTGTTTCAAACCATATTCATAAAATATTGTAGATAGTACAATTTGCGAAACGAATGTCAACGATGTCAACTGTGTGAAGTTGGACAATTCGCCGTCGAGCATTTGATTAGGAGTATATTGTACAAGTCATTTAAGAAGGAACCCACCGACAGACAAGTTCAGACCTGTTCTGCGCATGTTGGCGCTCATTGGTGCCGAAACAAGTTACTATTGGCTATAACCCAACCAACGCTCCCTCGGAGCCAATGAGCTCATTCTACATGCGCGAAACGGGTTCCTTCTAAAATGACTTGGAGTATAGAATTGATAATTATATAATCCTAATCATCTCATAATTTCATATCGATAATAAGGTTTAGGTTTAGGTTTATTTTTTTCTTTGGTACAGTCGTATATATATCGATAATAAGGATTGTCAGCATTGGTTATGACACCATGATATGATTCCTTGGAGGGGGTGCAAAATGCAAATACCGCAAATACCTAACCGTTGAAGTTTGAATCAAATATGGCGCATCAAAGTATTAACGCAGATTGTGACAGAATGCATAATTTGTTAGATACTAAAAATATCGATTTAGACAACTGCCGGAAATTAATTAAATCATACATTGATCTAGTAAGCTCTACAAATTCATCGAATATTAATAAGGATACTCATTAAACATTATGGAAATCATCAAAGAAAATTCACGACTATTTCTTTGTTTACAGCATCTATACAGCACTGCTTTATTTTGGGCAGATAAAGTTGTTTCGTTAAGTAACGAAAATACCAAGGATGTGTGCATGCTGGCGCATTGTATGTATCTGATGAAGCAATATCACAGAGCCGCACATCTTATTAGAAGTCGGGGACTCGAGAAGGTAAAATTTTGTGTTATAATTCGTGGTAGGATCGCGAGACTGTTACGTACTCTTGTATATTGTATTGATATTACTCCTCAGACAGATGTAATGTGTCACTATTTGATGGTAAGAAGCCTCCTCGAAGCAAAAGAATATAACGAAGCGCTTCAAGTTATCAAAGAATCCGAGATATGTACAAATGTATCACAGTCGGGTGCTAGTTTTGCTGATCACGCACACATGTTGGAAGATGCCTCGAAAAATGTGATTGAGTATAAATAATTCTTCATAATTACTTTTAAACATCATCGTTGTTCTTCAATGACATTTACCTAATTTGTTGGTATTCTACTATAGGTACAAAGTTCGATATTGTATGTGAAGGGTCGAGTGTACGAAGCTATGGATAACAGAGCAATGGCAACGGATTGTTATAAGCAGGCTCTGCATTGCGATGTTTATTCTTATCAAGCATTCGAAGCTTTAGTTCAACATCAAATGCTTTCAGCTTCTGAAGGTATGGAAGTGTACATTCGTGCGCTAGCGGTAGGAAAAAGAAAGAAACTTATGTATTACTTTGTTAGAGAAAGAACTGTTGGAATCTCTTCCATTCGGAGAACAGTGCACCGAAGCTGAAACTGAGCTTTTACGGTTACTCTATGAGAGTAAGCTGAAGAAATATCAGGAACCAAATAAAAAACAAACGCTTGCAACATGTAGCGTGATGGGAGTTCTAGTTACAGATAGATTGTTAGGTAATTTAGATATGGAAGTTTCAGAAGCAGAGAGATTGCATTATAACTGTGATTATCATAAATGCTTCTTGCTTACAGAAAGGTAATTTTGATTCGACAGTAATGTGCACATTACATATATCTTTATATTGTATAAGTTCGCAACTAAAATGTAATTTTTATTATGTATTTTAGAATACTAAAAAAAGATCCATATCACAATTTGTGTTTACCGGTGCATATTGCTTGTTTAGTAGAATTAAAAAAGACTAATGGTAAATATACGATACTTTAATAAGAAATTAATATTTTAATGTTTCCTATATGATGTAATAACTTTTTAGCTCTGTTTTATTTGGCACATAAGTTGGTCGACTTATATCCAGACATGGCGTTAGCATGGTTTGCAGTAGGATGCTATTATTACGGTATAGGTAATTACCGTTTTGAAGAAACAGTTTCAATTATTGATACGGACTACTTAAACTTCCTAAATCGATTCCTTATAAAAGTGTTTTGATTGTAGGTAAAAGTGATCCAGCAAGGAGATATTTGGTAAAAGCTATAGCCTTAGACAGACTATTCGGCCCTGCCTGGTTAGCCTATGGACATTCTTTTGCTATAGAAAATGAACATGATCAAGCAATGGCTGCTTATTTTAAAGCAGCCCAATTAATGAGAGGTTGCCACCTGCCACTTTTGTACATTGGACTAGAATGTGGTTTAACAAATAATCTAAAATTGGCTGACAAGTTTTTCCAACAGGCTCAGCGAATAGCTCCAAATGATCCATTTGTTATACACGAAATGGGAGTTATATCTTTTTATAATTTAGAGTAAGTAGATTCATATTCATTTTGACATTATCCCTGAGAGAGTACTTCGATTTACTAAAAAGCTTCATTGAACAGTTACAAATCTGCTGAACGCCAGTTTAAGGAAGCCATGAAAAGAATTCAAGGTGGTCTGAAGGATATCATCCTACCTAATAAGTGGGAAGCACTTCTGAATAATTTGGGTCACACTTGTAGGAAAATGAAAAAATATGAAGAGGCTTTGGAATATCACCGACAGGTGAACAAATTTAAACATAGATATATTGCTTTTTTTGTAACAATTATAGTATGTAATATATATACATATATAATTTGCGTGACGTTTCAATGTAAAACTTGTGAAAATCATACAAAATTTTTCGCTTTGATATAATAACAGGCTTTAGTGCTGAATGCGTTGAATCCATCAACATATTCAGCAATAGGATTTATTCATGCATTGATGGGTAGTACCCAGGAAGCTGTTGATGCTTTTCATCGGGCACTGGGTCTTAGGAGGGATGACACGTTTACAACAACTATGTTGACTTATGTTATGGAACAGCTTATAGAGGAATCACCTCCATATCCTGGTATAAAAAATAGGTTTCAACGTTTTCGTATATTGTTCTAAAGGATTGTACTGTATCTAATTATAAATAACACTTGATAGATGCGCACACCGATATTCCAAAGTATAAGTTTCCTGAAGTTAGACTTCAAGAAACAGAAAGTACGGAAACTCTGGAGAATGCAAACAATACGACTGAATCGGGTAATCAAGACATCGATAAACTAAGAGTGAATTTATTTTCTGGTTGGGGAGAAGACTCGAGTAAAGCCGAAGATAATATTCCCGATAAGATGGAAAGTAATTCGCAAGATGTAGTGGTAAATTACTCTAGTGATATTAGTTCCGAAGTTGAAATGTTGGATTCATCAACTGCGCATATAGAGTATAAATAAAACCCGGAAATTCTTTTATACGATAAATCGATTTGTATATGTACGTAATGAAGCAACTTGTTTTGCTTCAGACGTTCCATTATTATGTATATGTAATTCTATAGAAGATACAGTGTGGTCCCGTTATGGGGACTGGTCCTCCGTTCCGCTAAGAAAACATTTCTATCTCCGCTCCTTCTTTTGTAGTCATTGCAGCGAGTGCGAGAGACCGAGAATGAGCGAGAGAGCACGCGACAGCGACAAGCCATAAATTTCGATCGAGATAGCAGCGGCATCATATTACTAAATGAAGACGGCAAAGACGAAAGCGTCAATTCGGATATACCACATGCATCATAAAAAGACACAACGTTCTACACAAGAAGGTCCGAGTTCGAGAGAGCAAAACACAAATACATAAGTCATTGAACAGCTTAAGGAGTCAATGGTAGCCGAAAAGTGTACTCCGTCCAATGAAGTAATAGGTCTAAGTATATCCATTCAGAATATACTAAAACGATGTCGCAGAGATATAAGTGTCGAAACAGATGCCGACCGAATTGAAAAGCAATTTAGGATGGGCGATACAGTATCGATATTTAGAGGTCCGATATTTGTAACGATATATAACCTACCAGTATCGGATTTTGATATTTAAATGATACTAGGAAATGATGATAGGAAACTTCAATTGATTAAACCAAATTAATATTTTAAGATTTAAATTATGTGTATAAATAAACAGTTCACATTGAAGTATATGTAAATATATCGTTTTCTCCATTTTTTCAAAAAAATGGACTTACACCACTTTCAAAATTAATGGTCCATATCGTAAAATAAAACTACTCCTATAATATATAAATGTACCTGTATAATAAAATAATCTAGTTTTAATTAAACTTTAATTAATTAAATTTTCAGTTTCTTATTTCTTATTTTATGTAGCGGAATGTATCGATATTTTTATTCCGATATTTTGAGTGTATCGATATTAGGGCTGTGGATACGTATCGATATTTTTAGAAGTATCGCTCATCCTTAAACTGCACTACCATGGCCGGCACTACCGAATGGGAATACCGCGCTAAAAGTTCAAATTACTAATCTTGAATGACAGAGGTTCTTCAAAAAGCATGAACAGTGATTATTTATTATTACATCTTCAGTTTTCGCAAATGTTCGCGGACTTCTCACGAGCGCTGTTCCCGAAATGTGTTCCGGTGAATACGCACCTTTAGGTGCTACGATCCCGTATCTTGGCATAGATCGGCATAGATGTATGAAATTCCACAAGGGCGCGTTCGCGAACCGCGCCGGCGTTTACTGGCGATAGAACTTACTATATAGGCGAAAGAGGTAGTGCGAGAGGGAGAGGGAGGGACAGATCTTCAGTTCGCAGAGTGGAGCAACGTGAAGAAGAATGAGCGTTTCGTCTCGATCGTTGCTGCATCGACATTAAATCGAATAAGGAGAAAATAAATTTTACTTTCGTAGAAGCAACGAATCAATTATAAATGGGCGATTCTGGCAGTTGAACCGGCTCAAATATCATCCCCCGGTGAATGATTAAAAAACCCGGCGGGATTGAATATTCCAAGCATTTAGTGTAACACAATAGTTAACTCAATAATTCATTAAATTCGCGTATTTAAATCTTCGCGTTCGTTAACTTGAGAAATCCTGCTAACGATATTTACGCGACATCAAATACATTTCGACTTGTTTAATCGCGTTGTAAAAAGTCACGACGTTGAATTTAGTGGAGGACAACGATCCGACCAGTTGAAGAAGTCAGCGAGACGCAATAGAACATCGATATGCTTACGCTAATGCAACCGGTAAGTTACTTCATTATAACTTTTATTCGTTATTCCATTCCTTTAACGTTTATCTTCTGACACTTCCTCATTCAAATACCTTGATTGTATGTCACTTTTTGTGGCCCTAACTTATCTCACTTCTGACACGGTCGATTGATAACCTACTTTAGCATTTTATTAGCGCTATGCCATTGTTTCGAAGGAGAAATTTGCCATGTAAATAGTGTCGCTAATTATTATTATAACGTAAAATCTGCAGTGTCAAACATACGCAGGAATGTCGTGTGTCCTTACTTGTAAACAAAGACGATAATCGTACGTTTCAGCCGCAACGCGTCGTCCACGTGTAAAACACGTTGCGTTTCGTACATTGATAGACCTGCCCTTCATACGGTGCGCCCTCTGAACTCGCCCTTAATTGCATACCAGCCACATTGACCGAAATGAGAGAAGGCAGAAAAGAACTATTTGCATTTGTACTCGTTTCTTTTTACTACTTAAATGCTTTCCATTATTTCCGAATTTGATGAAAATCTGTGAACATAATATAATGTGTTTTATATATACATATATGTGGCACATATATACATTTATATATATATATATATATATATATATATATATTAGTATGAATTGAAACGTACAAACCTAATCTGATGAAATGAATACATTATTTGTACATGAAAATATAGCAAAGTAATAATGTAAATTATGTATCACTAATTTGTGTTACGATATTACTAATATCTTTTGACTTGAACGTAATATATACTTTGAAATTTCATGAAATCGATGTCTTGTCTATTTTTCCTAATGTACATATATATGTATATCTATATATTTTCCTGTGATACATTCGACGACTTTCGTAAGAACAATCGATATTGGTGCAAGCCACGCGTAATTCGGTGACTCAAAGGGTTACATGGGTGTTTCGAAATATACGTATTCAAAACGATATAACGCAGAATATTACAATGTACCTGTGTATACAGTTATATACTTAGATACCCATATTAAGCGTCTTTAGTTTGCGTGCGCCTTTGAATTTGGCAGCGCTGAATTCTACGAAATTTGGAATTCTTGTTATAGAAGTTGGAAGAGGTATAACGGAGTCGTAAATTAAGCCATCGAGCAACGGTACCGACTGATGTAGCAGCTCTGATTGAGGCTTCGAGTCGTTATCTAATATTTCTGTCAATTCGTTTGTGCCGACGCTCGAAACATGTTTACTTTAACGCTCCACCGAGTTTACGGCCTCACTATACCCTTTCCAGCTACTATACCTAAGTTTCTAGAATGGTACATCTTCCCCGCCCTACAAATTTTTTTTCCGAATTCCGCGAACGCAAACTGCTAGGTGGTGTCCTTCAGCACTTGTATTTGTTATTCTGTACCGAAGCATCGGGACACAGTTTGCTGGTATCGCTCGCAGTGATGAGTTCAAGGAATTCAACGGTAAGCGACACGTATTAATTAAGGTTCCCGATTTTTCATTATCATTTTATTGTTAGTGCAGGTAGTATAATGTAGCATCGAGAGAAATTGCGGAAACAATTCCGTTACTGTGACAAACGACAACTAATCGAAATTGAACATTTGTTCAGGTGCTCGCGATTAAAATTCTCATAATCTTTTTTCGACATTTAATAATTGTTTTAATCTTCTGAAAGGTTTCGAAGATATGAATTTGTTTAGAAATCGTTTGAATAACCTATATTATAATAACTATATTCGTATTTGGTTTCGCTGAGGAGATTTAGATACAGGTTCTGTCGAAAGTAATAATGATAGTGATTCTCGATCATCGATTGGTCACATGTTATACCATTGTACATTATTATCGCGATATTAAACAGGCAGTTCGTACTGAAACGTAGTTCGGGGTTGCGTTAACAAGGAACATCACCCAACTGTGACACGTCGATTTCGATAAAACTTGGCATAGAGGTGGAGCATGTGAAAATATCCTACGCGTATTTTTTCGTAGCATCCCATATTCGTGTTAAGGGAGGTGAAACTATCCTTCACAGTCCTGACCTAAAAAGTTATTTTACTACGGAACTAGAAGCTTAACAGATATAAAAAAGATATTAAATACGAAAGTTTCTTGGTTGCACTTAGGCAATAATGTGGTATAATCAGAATCTCGAGAAAGTCAAACATGAAACCACTAGGTATAGTTTATTGTGACATATTTTTATTGATATACAAATCTTTTTCGCTGAAACTTTGCGAGTTAAAATTGTGGACTACGCTGATAAATATATATATTTCTCCAATTTTGGAAAAACACTGTGAAACAAATCAAGGATGCTCGTCGTTTGAGCGTCACCTCTGCGTTTCATGGAGCAATTCAATATTCATGAAGTGTCATGTATGTATGCACCTGTAAGAAATTATATCCTTTGCCGAATTTTCTTGGAATGAGAAGGGTCACGCGGGGCGAATGTGTATACCTTGGACAGGTATAACTGAACAAACTCTCAATCAAAATAATCCTTTATGGCTCAGTCGTCTTTTATTTTATACAAAATTACTGCTCAGATAGTGGCGGCCAGATACATTTATTGCAGGTGTACGAATTTTAAGACAATCAGGTCGTCATAGGGGTTGTTGGTACGCAGTCACCGATGGATCAACGGTCATAAAATAAGGTCGAAATCGTACAACGCGTTAAATCAAAATAACATATTTCGAGCAATGGCGTAAGGAATTACCCTTCGTAATTATCGTAAAAACGGCAACTCAGGAAACATGCTAGAATGTGATTTGCACCACACTACCGTAAAATTCTGTTGTTACATTCTATTAAGATACACGTCAATTTCTATATATATATATCTACAGAACAAAATCCCACGAATCGTGGTAAGTACGTTACTCAGATTTAACGTGTTGTGGTATTTTGACTTTATTTTATGACGGTTGATCCAGCCGTGGCTGTGTACCAGCAACCCCTACGATGACCTGATTGCCCTGAAATTCGTACACCTGCAATAAATATATCGTTAGCATCACTATCTGCGGGGTAAAAATGTACAACGCAAATGAAAAAAGTAAAATGAACTGTGAAGGACTATTTTTATTGAGATTTTATTTAGTTATAACAGACCAAGGTACATACACGACGAGTGGCCCTCCTGATTTAAAAAAAATTGACAACAGAAGTAATTTTTCCCCATAACTTATGTGTGTTGGGTACTAAAGAATTAATACAAATGTAGACTACACAACTTCTTACAGAAACGAAATAACGGCCATCTTTTATGTTTCACAGGGTTTTTCCCAAAATTGGAAAAATAATTCTCGCAGTTCTAACTTGCAAAGTTTCACCGAAAAAGATTTAATTTAAATATATATACAGATATATGCAAAAATAAATTACAGTGGCATCACCTTCGATTTTCTTGAGATTCTAAGTATACCATATTATTCCTTAAACGGAACCAAGAAACTTTCGCATTAAAATGTTTTTCTAAGATTATTGTGTTTCTAGTTCTCTGGGTAAATAACTTTCAGTTCAGTGCCGTGAATGACAGTTTCGCCCCCCTTAACATGAATAAATATTTCTTCATGCTCAGGTTCGACGAGTGGGGGGAGGGGGGATAGAATTCCCCGGGGCCGTAGTTCTTAGGGGCCCGGGCATGCTCCAATATATTCTTTATTTTAATAAAATTTCTATTTTTTTGAAAAGAATTTTTTAATATACAGCAGTGAATATTTCACGTTCGATCGCGCGGTGTCATCTTATCGGCTTCGCCGAGTCGCTCAAGTGATGGTTCACAGAAATTTTTTTGTAAAAAAATAAATATTTATATACATTACAATTTCAACTAACCATTTTTTAATTCTTAATTTCAAGTGCTTCAATTTGTAATTTTCTAAGTGCTACTTTGTGTAATTTATATTTCGATCTCTAGTCTGATATTGTTTTACAATTCTTGTGATATTTTATATAAATAATTTGGAGGCCCGGTAAGAATCATTTCCCCGGGCCCGGCGTTGGCTCTCGACGCCTCTGTGCATGCTCTACCTCTATGCCAAATATTCGTGAAATTTGGTGTGTTACATTTGGATGTTGTTCCTCGTAACAAGATCTATCCTAACAATAGACGACCATCTTATTTGCAGCGTGGTCCTGCGTGCTGGGTTGATGGAGTAAAAGTAATGGACATTTCTGATCGAAATGAATCGTCTTACGGCTTGCAATCGGAAATTCCACGAGACTCAGCAACTCAGCAACGGGACAAGGACCAGCTGCAGTATCAGCAACGCGACAGAGAGCAACTGCGTTGCAATCGCGAACGTCAACGGGAGCAACTGGATAAGTTGCAAACGATCAACAACTTGTTCCTAGAGCTGCCGCCAACAACAAATTCCCAAGGGGACTCGCACGACTCGCCCTGCGCGCAGTCTAACAAGAGCAATAATATCGACGGTAGAACCTTCTTTTTTATCATTTTCTCACGTGATTCTCTCAATCTTCTTTGCCTTCGTGTCATCTTACGCATTACCACTTAAACATTTAATAGAATCTTGTAATTACAATCTTAGATTTCTTGAACTGAAAATTCCATTGCGAGGGAATTTTATAAAGCATAGTTATAGTTTGTTAAATTAGAATGAACCAGTTTCATAAAGTTATGAAAATCTTAAATGTATTCTACATTTAGAACACATTTTATATTTGCGATAAAAAATTTACTTGTTTATGCACCCGTTTATTTTATCCGCGAAAGTCGCGATATTTTGCCGTCGCATCCGGCATCGTTAATAGTTTCCTGTCTTTTTTTAACCGACACCCGGTATGCAACGAGAAATTCGGTCTAATTGTAACCTTCGTTATATGAAAATTATCGAGCGTTCCGTTTGTCGTTTGTCAGCCGATAGTCCTCGCGGCCGTGTTGTATTTTCGTGCTTTTAAAATAGTGATTTGTTTGCTTCACCTCAGGAGACATGTCGATTTCCGATTTATTCGGGTTGGGTTTACCTCGGGGTTCGCTGATGGGCAGCCAGTCAACAGCTGGATCTCCCGGTTACCGTAATTATCAATATCAGAATCGCAATCAAGGATCCTCTCAGCAATATCAGGTAATGTTCACTTTTACTCTATGCCATGCACAAAATTTCTCGAGCGTCTAACAAGAACCTTCTCACAAGGGGAGCGCGCGAGCTGTAGGTCATCGATTTTGAGAGAAAATGGAGTTCAAAGTTTTGCTTTTTTCCGGATGCCACACTTCTATCTATACGTAAAGGCAAAACCGTAAGTAAAGAGTGATGTAATGGTAGCGCGCCGAACTGCGAGTGAGAAAGTCCCGAATTCGAGTCTCTCGTGGACCTAGGCAACTTATTTCTTATTCTATCACTTTTTTTTATTTGATGTTGGAGATTTTTTATGAAATCGAGAAAACGATGAGGGCGGGAGCTGTGTTATAATTCGCTGGTTTCAATTTTTTTAAAACATCTAATAATTTAGGAACATGGATTTGACATTTGAAATTTTAGTAAAATATAAAGAAAAAAGTCGATTTTTTAAAATTCGTGATAAATAATTAAGGTCTACAGGTTTCATGATAAATAATTAAGGCCAACTTACTTTACTAAGCATAAAAATAAGTAAAAATTAGAAAAATTGAACACATGCATGTGACCACTGCAAAGAGTTGTATCAAACCAAAAGAGTTCGGAAATTTCCGTCTCGTAGTCTAGCACGCTGCCCTTACACCACTTTTTACTTATATTTCTACGCCCACGTTTAGATATCTACAAGTATGGCATTTGGAAAAAGCAAAACTGTAAACTACATTTTCTTACGACTTTAAAATATTATTGTACATACGTGGCACGCGCTAGCTACAGTTGTGCGCGGGTAAGTTGATAATTTTACCCCGGTTAGGTTGATAGAAATTATCCCCACTACCTTCTTTTGTTTACTTGTCAAATTCCACATTTCTAATCGGATCTGCGCGAAAGTGACACCAATCGACTCTTTGTGCTTTCCCGATGAAAGTGATACCAAACCCGCCATAATTCGGGCTATAACTAACAAAATTACATATAAAATTAATTCGCAGAATTTAAAGCCAACTTCGTTAAAAATATGTTGCCGGATTGTGATCGTATTTGGGATCATTTTAAGCAGGAAAATTAAAGGAATCGATTCATACTATTTGATCCATGAAGATCAAATGAAAATTATATAAGTTTAAATATGCGCTAGTGGTTATTTTACGCTTGGTTGCGCGGCATCTTTTAAATTTCGCCGCACACTGGCCTCGACGCGCAAGTGTGCCTAGGGTCGCTCGGGCGATTTTTCAAAAAGTCAAGTTCTTTAGTTTTCATCGTATCGATATGCAAATTAATTCTATATGTAATTTCGTAAATTATAGCCCGAATAATGTCGTGTTTGGTATCATTTTCATCGGGAAAACACAAGGAATCGATTGGTGCCACTTTCGTGACGATCCGATAGGAAATGCGAAATTTGACAGTTTTCACTTCTTAATGGCTAGTGTCACATAGGTACTGCCCGCATAAAATTCAGTAAAGGGTGAAATCGGAGGTGCGAAAATCGTCAACTCTCCCCCGGAATAAAAGATAATCAATCTTCAGGACCTGGAATTATTAACTTAACCAGACACAAGTGTGCATATGCAAAATTTGAATCAAATCGATGACACGAATTTTGCGCATTCCTCCCTATCTGTCTCATTGAGGTCACATACTTTCATCAATTCGTGTCATAATTTTCAACGATTAGTTTCCGTCATTTAAGCTTGCTTTAATTAAGTAATCATTTTCCCGCACATAACGGTGATTAATACTTTTGGTCCGTTTAAGGAAAATTGGGTAGTATACTTCATTAGACATTAATACAGTTACAGCTCTTCAAACTTTTCACACTTACGTCTGTCTGTATAAAAATTTACTCTACATGTATATACTTGTATAATGGAAATTAAAAGCAAACAATGAGAAAGTAACGTATAAAATGGTATTGTTCAAATTAGAATAATTTACTATTAAAGTAGCTTCCATTTGGAAACAAAAAATAATTAATGTATGACACAATTTTGCACATTTCTATTGATTGAAGGATATAAATATTACACACTCTTTATGTAAGTTCAATACTTTTTACGTGCTTACTTTTGTTATTGAATAGTGTGATATATTAAACCTTAATACGATAGGACAAATCCCAAACGGTGAAATAATATCACAAAATATTTGCCTGCTGCCTTTGCAATAACAGTGATTATCCTCATTGGATTCAATCCAACTGCTCTTCGAACTTTCTTTTTTAACTGTCGTGGCTAATTTTTTTCACAATAAAGCTTCTGGCTAACAGATACATCGATTTCCGATATACGTAGTTGCTACATACAGTAAGTCTCTAACACTAATTCATTATAGCACAATGATTTATTACACACGCTGTTAGTGCACTCTATAAAAGTCCTTAAATTCTACTCTTCCCGCGGCTCCTATCTTTTTAATTGCAGAGCGTTGCACACTTTTATAAATTTTTATCAGAAACAACTAAAATTATTATGGAACATGAAAATATACTCTCGATTTAATGCGTTTGGCACAAGTTTCATTCTACTGTTGAATAAATTTTTATAAATTTTTTATATTAAAATTTCAAATTTTGCAACAATCGGGAAGGTGTAATATCCATGATAACAATCTTCGGATAAAAATCTGCCAGCGTAATAACTAGTGAAAATAGTACACGTTTCGCTGCGAAGACATGAGCAATCATAAGAAAGTCGTTTCTTATCGACTAGACACTTTAATGGACATTTTGTCAAGCTTTTCTCGACGGCTTTAACGTTATTACCTTCACCATTTGCTGGAGGCATCTGTACATAAAGCCCCGCCGTGATATCGAAATGCGCGTGTTAGACTCGACATATAATGCGTTGGGCAAAATAAATTACGCATAGTCGCGCGTTAATGCGACCCGGATTCCAGAACAGCCAAGAATTTACAAGCCTGAGCCAAACTGCCCTATCGCCCCCATCCTCCCGAACTGACTTCTTCACCCTTCTTGTCCTTTCTTGACCTCAATTTTAATCTTATCCTTTTGCTATATACCATTACTTTGAATACAATTCAGCGACAGCATGTGACGTTCGTGTAAAGAAACACGATGCCCTTTCTTATCATTGAATGAAGTGTACTTATTACGAGGGTACTTATAATTAAATAGATAGACTAAGTGTCGTTCCATCTGGAAAATTTATAATCAATTGATTACGTTCATTATGTGAATGCAGTGCGACGAGAGGAACGAGATTTCCTCGAATTCATCGATGTGGGATATTCCGAGTTCACCGAGCTCGATTACTACACCTGGCAGCCCTAGCACCCCCAGTAGCCTGTACTCTAATCCGTACTCGTACTCATCTACAAACAGTAGTAATCAAACGGCACCATTGCCAACAAGCCGAGGATCTGTGCCACACGTGGGTTCACCGCCATCGCCCTACTCTCCTTATTATGGAAGGCCCATTCGTGGATCCACGCCTTATAGGTATTTTTCACAAGATTACATATAACTTCTCGCAATTGTAGTAAGATGAAAATTAATGCGTAATTAATCTCTTAAACGTTAGCGACTGCAGCAGCCCCACATATGAGTATCCTCACGTGATGGGATGCAATGGTAGCTCTAGATCAAATTCGCCTGCAGATTCGGAGACAAGCGGTATAAGCAGCATGGACGGTTCTTTATCCGATATAATGGTAAATTTTTATTTTCTTCTTCTTCTGATTTACCTTCTTCAGTATTTCCTTACCCATTTCAACGGCAATACTTCCCGTAAAACGTAATAACGTTCAAGGTACAGACGATTTGATAATCCTCTATAGTTTGTTTTTTTCTTTCTTGCCTTTATCGTACAATTGTTCCTGGCTATATGCATTTCCCACCGCTTTTTGTTTGTTTTCGCCGAACAACTAGTACATTACGCACGTCCGGGTGGGAATAGATAGCAGGGAGCGATAAGCTTTTAAATCATTCATTAATAAAAACATCAAATTTTATATTTCTCATTGAATCCTTACGGGATTATTATCTACGGATTGGTTTTCGCGATGAAAACGAATCCAAATGTAATCTCATTTGGATTACTTTCAGATAGATATAATTCAAATCACATGAGAATTCTGCTAATTAATCTCATATCACGTGTAATTAAATATAGTCCGAATGTGATCGTGTTTGATCTCGTCTGCATCGCTAGAACAAAACATTAAATAATTAAGTCCTATGCACGTCGCACATCCCCTCGATAGGGATGTGAGCGACACCCAATGGAGGAGGAATATTGTATTACGTCTTGAGTTTCGCATTCTTCCCCAATTTCCTTGCTTTCAATCCAATCTTGAAGAATGACTCCACTACTGCTCTCAGGGTGCTCATTTCGCTCATTTTTATAAGGGGAAGCTACGTTGGAGCGAGCGTTTTCGAATGAAACCGAGCTGAAATAGTAGTGAACGATAAGTATTATTATGTTACCCGCTAACGCTTAGCCATTTTTATGAAAAATGACTTTGAAGATTAAAATTTCATGCGCCGTTGTTCCAAGATATAACACTTTAGTTTCACTAGGATTTTCATTAATACAGAAATGATTCCCAACCACCATACTAGTCCAGGTATAAACGTCGTAAACTACTCATCCTCCCTATAGTTTGGGCTCATGTTTGCATTGCAGCCTCTCATTGTTAGAATTTATTCCGCCCTGTTGATATTTAATCTTCTCGGTACATGTTAAGATCGATTACCTTATTTCCCTTCAGCATTATCTGATCAATGATTGAGGAAGCAGCTAAATATTATTGTCCACTTATTATTTGTAGTATTTGTTCATTTTTCTATGTAATGTGAATCTTTTCATTTCATCCACTATAACTTCATTGCCACTTCATCTATTAAAGTCACCTGCCAGTACAAATTCAGTATAGTTTAGAATGTTGTCCAATATTATTTATAATGAGTCATAGGAGCATTTCTTTTCAGCCAAAGGTTTATTCAGACTGCATATGTATTTCTTATAGCCAAAGAAGGATATCTTAATACCTACTCCCAGAAAGGTATATTCCGCTACAAAGGTACAATATCAGATTTTTCGAATTATGTTTCCCCTTTTGTTTACCTGATTGTGCCCAACGAGTCACCTAGTTCCTGAGGTTTGTTTGTTCATTCTGTTAACGTTATTATTACTTTTCGCTGTAAAAAAATCGGGAGCCTGACATCCCAACCCTCCTTTAATCAAACTCGTGACCATCTGAGAATTGTGCACTATAAACAATTGAATTCTTTAAATAGAAGATTTGCATGTCCGATTTTGTGATTCTCATATTAAGAACTGTATTCTTTCAGAGCTGTTTATCGTTAAATTCATCACATGGATGTTACCCACAATCATTGGGTTCACTGATGTCACCGGAAGGAGATTTATATACAAACAACAGGGCCGCCGCATTTCAACAAATGGCAGTGAAGAAGTATTTATCTTCGAACCATCAGAATCCATCGTCAACTCATCACCATCATCATCCGACTGGACACTACCGACGCTATCAGTATGGCTCGAATCAGAATGGCACCTTTCTGAATTCGCTTGTATCACACGAGAAGAATTGCTGTCCCACTGGGAATCATATGATGGCACTAAATTCACCCCCGATAAATGTTTTGGATCCACCAATCACATTTGAGACTGTTGCGCGATTTTATCGAAATGCCACTGGTATGTAACGATCGGCTTAATCAGTGGAACGTAGGAAGTAAATGAGTGAAATGTGTATTAGTAATATAAATATTATAATTTAATTGTTCAGGATTCGGTGATCCGATTTGTACTTGGAGTGGCATATTGCCGCAGCGCAATCTGAAACCATCTGGTTACTCATCCAAAGTATTCCTTGGCGGTGTACCGTGGGACATCACCGAATCCCTTTTAGTCGCAACTTTCAAGCAATTCGGTCCGATACGAGTGGAATGGCCAGGTAAAGAACACTACGCGGGTCCAGGGGAATCCAACACGCAGCCAAAAGGATATGTATATATCGTATTTGAATCTGAAAAGCAGGTAACCATGAGCTTTATACTTTATTAAATTTATCCTACTTCTACACCTTCATTTTGAATAACATAAATTTGTTGCTTTTAAGATGAGAACCCTGTTGGCGTGTTGTACACGTGATCTTACCAATGGTGGTAGTTGGTATTATAAAATATCGTCGAAACGTACAAAGGCAAAAGAGGTATGCACATATCGTGTCTCACTTTAATGTTTAGTATTTATTCGCCGCTTTCTATACAACAGTCGTAATAGCTTTTGTGTGGTAATTGTCACGCAGGTACAAGTAATACCTTGGGCTCTTGAAGACAGCAATTATGTAAAGTCTTCATCGCAGAAGCTTGATCCTCATAAAACGGTGTTTGTTGGCGGACTTCACGGTATGCTGACTGCTAGTAGTTTAGCAAAAATTATGGATGATTTGTTCTGTGGAGTTGTTTATGCAGGTAAAAATTATACAAAATAAGCGATCCTTAATTCGTACCGGTGGATGACTACATACTGCTAAAGTTGAAACGTAATTTCAGGTATAGATACTGACAAACACAAATACCCAATAGGATCTGGCCGTGTTACATTTAGTACAAAACATTCATATATGAAAGCAATCTCAGCTGCTTATGTAGAAATAAAAACTGCCAAGTTTACAAAAAAGGTGCATACTGAATTTTCCACGAACTAGTTATAAAAACACATAACGAAAGATCGTGACGTCAGTCGAATAATAATGTTTCACGCTTTTTCCATAGGTTCAAGTGAATCCATATCTGGAAGATTCCATGTGCTACGGATGTTCCGTACAACAAGGACCTTACTTTTGTCGCGAAGCGGTATGAAGATCGCACTAGAGACTTACTAACTTATCTTGTTACCATCTACGCATTTCATTGTCTCCTAAACCTACTAATATACTTGTCCCTAAGCAGTTTGTTTTCCTTTGTTCTAGGAATGCTTCCAGTATTTCTGCCGCAGTTGCTGGAAGTGGCAACACTCTATGGAATCAATGTGGCATCATAAGCCTGTGATGCGTAAGTCTAAGACGAATCAAGTGGTTGGATTATCACCGAATATGAATTTCGGATCCCGTGGAATGAATAACACCACGATTTAAGTACAATCCCGCTTTCCTTCCACGGTCACACTCGCTTCTTTTTGACTATTTCTTTTCGCACGGACGTTGCGTTAGCTGACTTACTGACAGGGTGCAAGCTTAGTTTTTATCGCAGAGCCGTAGCCAGCTGGTTCGACGATATACATAGAAAGTACCGGATACACCAGCTGATCGGCAGATGCAACAGAGACTAATTGAAAGATAAAGAATCGTGTTCCATGAATAGTTCCTATTTTGAACGCGACCATCGCCGCGTTCAACAAACAGTATTTTTATTTAGTATGTTTACTTAGGGACTGGTTCTCTTGTTGATCGTTTTATTGCGAAGAATACAATTGTGCCATTAAGTAACACGTCATAATTATTATACGGCAGTTATGCAATACGAGTGTGCATTTATATTAAATTCCTATAGGCTCGATTGTGGCTTTTATAGTGACAATAATTTTTATGCGATAAAATGGGTAGCCACTCGACTGCTATAAAGGGAGAAGAGCTAAGTTCGTAATTATTAAAAATTCACAAAATATAATGCGTAATTATAATTAAAAAAATCTATCAGTGGGATAGATATTATACTTAATCATAAATTATTCGATCAGATTCGATTATTGTAGTGTTTTAACGGCAGAAGGGATTAATAATTCAATTATTATTTTTCACGAGGAAAGCGTTTGATTTAGTGTAACAAAGGCAGCGACATTCTTACGGAGTACTATCTGTACTAGCCCACGTATACTAGTCAGCCTCTAAGTTATTCTTCTATTCCGACACTTGCCAATAATACTGTCCATCGTTGTAGTTTTATGTTACGTTGTACAGTGTAAGGGTATTGCCAAATAGCCACTGTAATCAATATGCATATACTTAGCCAAAGCGCGGTAGCCTTTGCAAACTTTCGTTTACAGGGACTGTTTAACTGTTGACGAAATGGAGAAGTACAAGGTCTAATGATTCTGGAGCTGATTATAGTCAATTGATTCTGTTTTTATTTTTTGTTACGCTATTATGTTATATATTTTCTTTCAACAACATTCCGTGGTATTACTTCTGATCGCGTTTCTGATGTTTTGATATCATTTTGTTGAGTGAATTAAAAAATTTATATTTTTGCAAGTAGACTCCCATTGTTATTCCTCCTTTTTTGTTTCATAATTCTATTCCTTGCTGCTAGAAAAAGATGAATTTTCAAGCAGAATCTCTGGCCCTCTCTAAACTCCTAGCCTTAAAAATGTGTGCTTGCCCAAAGTATTACATATACTAAATGTTCCAAAAATTTAACAAGCGCGTATAATATTCGCAGAAAGCATGGATAAAGATTAATATTACAGCCACAATAATTATATTTCATCCTTTCAAGTTCTCCTTTTCTCTTCATATTAAATCTAAATTACATAATGCCTTAGAAAAACCATAAACGACACAGTTACTTTTGCGCAATCTAGTAATATTAATTTAAGCGTTTATGCAGTAACTATGATTGATTATAAATGTTTCAATGTGACTTGCCTATTTATTCACTATTAACAAATAACTATAAATTGTAACTCTATAAGTTGTTACTGGTAAATGTTCCAATGAAGAAAAAAAATTGTATAGAATTAATATTTACAATTGAAAATGCATATAATCAACTGCAGATTACTCTTCATCATACTTGTCGAGTATGAAAGGCGAAGGAGGATTTATCATATTTCTGAGACATTCAAATTTCGCTTGATTCAAGAAAATGGGTAAACAAATATATATATACACATACAGGGTGTACAAAACAGTTGGATCCAAATTTATAACTGCTTAAGGAGAGTCGAATGAAGAAAGTCTATACGAACACATTTCTAGAAATTCTTGATTAAAGCGCTGTAACAGATCAATGATTCGCTAGCAATACTATTCTTCTCAGTTTTATCAGCCCCTAAACGGGTTACTAATTCAGAAACAAAAGATTGTTAGTTATTCAAAATACATTTACAACAATTTGTAATACTCTAGGGATCTGCGTTCAAGAATCTATGCTTACAGAAGTAAAAAATTTTAAACATCTGTTGACCTAATATAAAAATGGCTAAGAAAATTAATACCAAAGTGGTATAGGGACATAAAGAATAACTGGCAGTCGTTGGTTTTTCAGTTAGCGATTCGTTTAAGCAGTTATGAAACTGCTAAGAACAGTTTTACTATTGAAACATTGATCTCTCGTAATTCTTTAATAACGCATTTTTGTACATGGATTCGTATTAACTTTTTTCATCTACTCGATCCTTTGAGTAAACAGTATAAACTTGGGCCCAAGCTTTATGGACCCCCTGGATTCAGCCGTGCGCGAGCGCACGTGGGTATATACAGTACACATACATACATATAAAATTCTTTGACTGGCATTGACGTGTTCTCACGCCGTAGCGTTGCCTCGGAGGTACAAAAAGTATTAACGTACGCACACGGAATGTTTCATTTTTGAACTTGATAGTTTTGTTCGGTGAGCTGGGTGACTTCTGGGGCCATTACCACAAAGCTACAAGCGCGAAGATCAGCTTCACAATAATCACAATACTTTCCCCGCTGGCAGCTTGCGCATAAAAAGGCCTGCCAAGTTTTAGATGGTATTATAATCGTCGCGCCTCATCGCCAGTCAAAGAGAGATACGTAATTTGAATATAATGCGAAGTGCTTTAATACGATGATGAAATAACACGTATATAATATTCTACAGTAGCTTTGAAATGTAATCGTAAAGTTTTTAGTCAACGAAAACATCGGCTCGATGATGCCTGAGAATGATTCTAAATAGAGAAACGACAAAATCTTAGACTAAAAGTTATCGAATCAACGGCAGAGACATAATAAGCCGACAGAAATTTTAAAGATGCTCTTTTATCAAAAATATCTTGTTTACAAACTTTTAATAAGTCGTGCCTTTTAATGTAATCACCATAGATTTTATTGTAATGTGAAAAACACAAATTATTTTTAAATCACTGATAACCACGCGATACAGGGTGATCTACTATTAAAGAAACAAGACTGTTACTGGTACGCATAATGTCAAGCTTTCTTAAAACTTTTAAGAGACTTAACCGATTGCGAGGCAATGATTACATCGCGCCATAGGTAGCAAAGTATATTTTTTATGTTAATATGGAAAGTGCCTCCTATTCATTTACTTTTACTGATAATAAAACCTAAGTCTATAATTATTATATAAATAATAACATACAAAAACATATATGTAGCAATAATTCAAACATTAGTGAACGTACGTATATCTAAGTATACTTATTAGCGTAAAATCAAGTAGGCTTTATCTGATAAATAGTTAATCAATAATTTATATTGCTTTAGCTTTTTTCCTACCACGTATATCCTTGTTAAAGCATAACGTGTAACACAAAACTAATGTATTACAAATAATAAATTGTTCTTCATTATGTTGATCACGTTGTATTGCTTCGATACAGTATCAAATAATACCTTATGTGCACTGTATAAAAAGACTTGATCGTAGAATCTAATTTTTCTTCCAATCTCTATAATTTATTTTACAGTTAATATGCAACATTTTCAATAGAAAAATTCTGCGATCTAACAATGGTAGAAAATAATATTTACAATACTGATTGTAACTCGTCGGGTGGTTTATACTTTTTTACAGAAAATTCTAATACTAATTATTATGAACATTTGTTTCCTATGCGTTTGCTTAATGCTTGGTACAAACCAATCAGAGAAGATAATGTTCCAAGTGCTCCAACTTGCCAAGTGTTTAATTTACCTCCCCAAAGTACGCCGAGCGGTAAATAACTAACAGCATAACTGATGTCTAATGTTAATCGTAGGCAGGACAATAATTCATTTCGACCTTGTTTCTTTACTATCCTCAAAGCTGTTTTGCTAGAACAGAAATAGTCATTTGAAACATAAATGCCCGTTAATAATTAAATTAATATAAGTTTTCGTGTTATCTGTATGTTTACCTTGTACTACAATTAGCTTCATTCAAGTGCTTTAATTTCCGTAGGGATCTAAAAGAAGATCATTTGCTTAATCTACGCATTATTGTACATGCTTATTTAGACATTACGTAATGCAGAAAGTTTGTGCTGCTTTTAAGGGTAAATAGGATCTGTAATCTTTTTTCACTTGTTATAATTTTTTCTTATTTTTCAGCCAGATTTATTACGTTATTTTCACAAATTACATGCTTTTAATGTATTTTTAATATAAAATGATAACTCAATAGCGTGATGTCCACTGAAGGTGGATGCTGTAAAATTTCCCAGCTGTTTCTTGCCACATGTGATTAAGATTTATTATGTCGGGGGAACAACTTTCTTTTAGTTTACGAGTATATGTTGTTTTTGTATAAGAATATTGTTTAGTTTGTCAAGCCATGCAATGCTTATTTGAATTTGAGTGCAACCCTTTCGAAATATATAATGCATACTCATCGATGTTCCAAGCCATTCCACATATTTCATTTTGACAACATATGTCTGGACTATTGTAGATAGTTGACACTGGAATGTTCAATTCACATTGCAATTTTATGTGTTCACATATTTCGATTGGTATTTACCAATAAACGACTGACATTGTCATCTACCATTGAAAGTTAATATAGTTTTCATTTCCGAAGCGGCACAAACTTTCGAAATGCCTTAATAGTCATCTTATCCTAATTGTAATTCTCCAATAAAGAGGAAGACTTATTTAATGTCTTCCCTTTCAACATACTTTGTTAATGACAAATGTAGAGAAACTATCCAAAACCATGTTGAAACATTATCCCACGCCTTGTTATTAATTTTAATTAATTCGTGTTCACCAGCCCAAGAAATGTGTTCTATCGGGCAATATATAATGTCCATCGTAATTTGTACCAGTTCTGCCCATCTGATCAACCAGTCTGGCTCCTATTGGATTATATATGAAATTTTAGGTGTCTCTAAATGAAAGTATAAATTTGTACGTTTCATTAATAAAGAGAAAATGAAACGTACAAATTGGAAAATGTGTTATGGTAGTCTCTCGCTGCGCCTCGTCTCGACGCAACTTCTTTTCGCACTCATATCTAGGCTCTTTTAGCAGTCACTGAAAGCGGTGGCATTGCATCCACTCACACTAACCCGCGCCTCGCCTCTCTTCCTTAAAATATTCTCGAGGAAGAATCCGCGGCTCGGAGTCACGCCGAGGCGAGGCGAGGTGCAGTGTGAGTCAAATTGTCAAAATACATAAGAAAAGCATAGGAAGAATAAAATGAGCCAAGGCGAGGCAAGGCGTAGTGAGAGCCTGCCTTAACACATATTACTTCATTTATTTTCCAGTTCATGTATAGGTACACGCATATATGCCCATACCTTCCTTCCCCATTCATATGTTGTAGCATAATGAATCATTGGTAAATCATCCAATAATCTTAAAATCACTCTACATTCGCTCATCCGACTACTAAATATCTTTAGCTTCTTTTCTGTTTCCTTCGAAGTCGTACCCAATGTAAATAATTTTGCCATATAAGATAAAGCTTTTAAGAACTTGTCTCTCCCTTCATATGTTTCTAGATAGTCTGATATCAGCGCAATATTCATTTTCGTTTAAAGTAATAATAGAGTGATAGAGTAACACTGGATCTGTAAACTTTGCCATAGGATATTTCTTTACGATGCAATTTTTAGTACATTATAATAATTATCAGCACACTAAGATACTTAAAACTAAAAATAATTATTTCCAATATAATATTTATTACATAATTCAGTTGTAAATTTTACGAAAACTAGATACGAGTTTCTTCATTTTAATAAAAGTAGCAGTACGCGCTACAGCTGTTTGTTATTTTGTTATATAATTTATATATATATCTACTATTCATTTATATGATTAAGGGCACAATTTTTAAAGAATAATCAAAAACTTACCAAAAACACAAGTAAGTATAATGCAATTAATGTAATCATATATACGTGATTATATATTTTAACTAGATACTATATATAGGCATTAAAAAGTGTTCTATTTACGGTTACTCGCAAAAGTATCTGCTCACCGTACGTGTAACAATTTTACAAATGTAATCAATGTCAAAGTAAGAATCACCAATTTAAATTCATTTTAATATAAACTTTGGGTGACATACTTTAAATTAGGATACATTCAATCGCAAAATTATATACCATTTATTAAAAAAAACGCATTGTTATCAACGGAGGTAGCAAGGAACTTGAACAAAAATATTTGCTCCAATTCGATATTCATTTCATATAAATGTGACCAGAATAAATTAATATTTTGAAGAAACGTTTACGATCTTATTGTATGCTTTAATGTATTGGGCAAAGATTAAAATCGGTTTTTGTCAAATTTACGCTTCTTTTCCCTTATTTTTCTACCAAAATTTGTTTGAGCATTTTTTTGGTAGATTATTCAAACTAAACACTAACTTTAACATTGTTGAAGTATGTAAAATCTGTTATTTGCATGAGGTGAGTGCATACTTTTTTGTGTAACCGTATCTATTATCAAATCTATTTAGAAGTGACAAACGTATGTCAGGACTGTGTGTGAAAAGTCGGGTTAAGAGATGGTTTGTCGCATTCAATAGCAAGACATGCGAGTAATTTACACGGAACATTTACACCTTAAAATTTCTAACTTATCGGCATATTTAAAAAATAAATAAATCTTTATTTCAGTTTTTTCTAATGAGTTTTATTAACAGTAAAAGTGAAATATAACGTGGATGTAAACAAAATCACGTGGCAGGACAGAGGTGGACAGGGACGTGTTGACAGGGAAGATGTTCACTGAATAAAAATTTATACAAGTTTCTAGTAATGTATTTAAAAACAATCCCTGGATACATGTTATATTGCAAATATTAAAAACTGACACTATAAACGATAATGTATGGATTTTGATCTTCTATTTGTGAGAGGCCTGTTCTAGAAGCAAAAGAATGATAGTTGAAAGTAAATCTTCATTTCAAATGTAATACCTTAAATGCACAATATTTCGTTAGATATTTTTACGAACGCCATTTATGAAGCCATACCTGCTTTACACTATAGATAATTATATTAACAATTAACGTAATTAGGAACATAATTGGTATTGCCATCTAGACCAATCTTGCCCAAGGATTGCTCCGAAGCTTGCGGAACTTCCCCCATCTTGTCACCGACTACTTACTGCATGCACGACGTAGTGACGCTGGATAATGCTGTGCCCCGCTGTGCTCCGCGCAAACATGATCGGTGCAAAGGTGGCAAAACCGTGTGTACTTAAGGGGTTTTACCCGCAGGCTAGACCAAACATAATTGCGCATTACTATGTGTAGCGACATCTTTCATGAAAGTGAGTCCTGAGTTTAGAGATAATATTCTTCGCATACGTCTCATAAAACAAGTGTTTTTCTTTCATCATTTCAAGCGCTGTGTATTGGTTAGAATTTTCTTTTATTAGACAGAGAACTCGTAATCAGATCTTAATCAACTAAAATATTTCATTTGATATTTCCCCTCTACGTAAGTGTGCAACTCCGTGGCGCAGTGGGCGGAGTGGGGGAATCGTCTTTTCAAAGCGTTGTATTCGCTCACTGTTGTGCGCCGCTTTGAAGCAACGTGATCAGTGGTTTGTAGACGTGATGACGTCAGACTTCGAAGCACAAGCCGAGAGCGCGTTTAAAGCCGAGTAGGGCGTGAAAGTGTGTATCGTGCCGCTCGTTTTCCTCCGTGTTCTTTTAACCCATCTCATCCACGAATATGTGCAAATAGCAACGCGTACCTCCGTAAAGTTACGGGACAATTATGTTTGGTGCTGTTTTAACGTGATTAATAGTGAAAAGGATACCATGTTCCGCTGCATTCCGATTTTTAAAGGGTGTAACAGGCAGGTGGAATACGTTGACAAGCGTCATTGCTCTCTGCCCAGCGTTCCTGATGATATTCTGCGATACTCTAGAAGCTTGGAGGAGCTTCTGTTGGACGCGAATCATATTCGTGATTTACCGAAGGTAGGCAAATATCACTACATGCCAACTTTCTGCTTTATAACCATATTCCCCGTGCCCCCCTCCCGCCCCTCCGTTCCCTTCGTCTTTCTATTACGTTCGTGACGTATCATTCCATCGGCTATAACGTAACAAACGAAGTATGCACTCGACGTAGCCGATAAGGTGGCTCATTGTTATTGTTGCTTATATTACAAACGCGATAGTATGTATTTTCGTTCTTCCGATTTTTTTAGAACTTCTTCCGGCTACAAAGGCTACGAAAGCTTGGGCTGAGTGACAACGAAATCCATCGCCTGCCACCGGATATCCAGAACTTCGAAAACCTCGTGGAGCTGGACGTGTCCAGGAACGGTAAGTGGTCGGGATTATTACTGTGTTTCATCGTTATGCGGTTTTGTTGTCGGTAACCGCGGAGAGTATTGTATTCTCTCCGGTTCAATGTTTCGTTAGACAGGAACGTATTCCTTCGTTTTCCAATATCCTTCTTTTCGCGCACGGGTCGACTAACAGCATCCATCCACTGCTTCGAGTAAAACACGTGTGTATGCGTTTCATAAACGATGTCATTAGATAAACAAAAACAGGACATTAAACGGGACGGAACATTAACCGAGGGAACCTTAACTTCCCTTGACTCTTTGAGCCAGATACCTACGTGGAGAACAATCGTAGTGCTGTCAAGTATTAATAAAACACTTCCTTTTTACGGGCATGTTATTGTTAACGCTATCTATTTCTTTTCCTTTTTCGTTTATTACCGATCATAGTAACCAATGCATTAATTGTGACGATTTAATAGGTTAGAGAGTATTTTCTATTGATACGATGTAGTTTTAGTCACGAAAAAATTAAATATCTTTGAAGCTAAATATTCATTTTGTCATTTCTTAGTGCCTAGAAATTAATACAAAAAGTCACACAAAAGGGCTCGTTTAAGTTTCATGATAAGTGTCTGCGAGTTTCTCCCAGAGGCATTAATAAATTTAAGGATCGATTCGAAAACGAAACACGTGTAGCGAAACGACGTCACGTTTACCTTTCAATGATGACGCCCCGTAGCTTGCAAAGAGGAAGCGTTCTTGCCCATCGCCACGGAGTTGTTTCCCAGAAAGGAAGGCATTCCCTTTTCAACGTTGTTTGCCGGATCTGCGTACCGGTTCACTTTGGCATTTTCGTGTTTACTTTATGCTTGGCCCTTGCCTCCCGCGTATGCACGCAGAGCTTCTTTCCTTCGCTAGCAATACGGCTAAGCGAGAAGGAATGCACCGTAATTGCTCCGTGCGTCGTGCTGCGTGCACGCGAGCGCCCGTGTGTGTGAAGGCGCGCGCGCGCGCGCCCGCGTTCATTGAACACATCTTTTTTCGAATGCGAGCGTCGCGTCGTACCTGTAGCGTTTCGTGGCTTCCTTCTTTACTACATAGTATGTATATAGAGTTCATTCTTGAGACAGGAAGCTTGGAATTATCGATTGAAGAAAAATGTTATGATTTACGTTAAATTCCCAATACGGGCTACATACTAATGTGGATTCAAAGAGTTTTTTTTTAAACCTGTTAAATTTATCTCCTGCTAAAAGTAAAAGTAATTCAGTAAATTTGACGTGTAGTTGTACGTAACTGTTAATTGCAAGAAGCTTCTTTACTTTTACTGTCTTTCGCCATCATCTTGTTAAAATATCAGACAAGCGAATCTCGTTACATTAAAGGGTGCTAGTTGTAGCAAATAATTATCATGACCAGTATTTCGCGAATATTGTATTAATTACTGAAACATGCGAGACTTTAAAGTATCTGGTCCAGATTGCGTGCCAATTATTCTTTTCCGTAATATGTAAAACCCCATGTATTTAATTTATATTGTATTACTTTTTTGCAATGAGGTAACACACCTTTGGAAATTTTAACGGCAAAGAATTTCAGAAGCAGTGTATTTTTATCACAGGTAAAAATACATTTGTAACTTGATTATTTTTCTTACTGTGATAAAACCATTACGCATATTTTTAATAACTGGAATGTTTGGAAACCCCAATTTACTGTTTCCTCAACATCATTATACTAAAGCTTTACTGACTTTTAACATACTTTATCTTATTTGAAGATAAGAAATTATTGATAGCACGAAATCTTTTATAGTTTCATCTCCGATTTACTATCAATATTTCTTTTAAGTACTATACACGCGAATACCTTTGAAAACGCGTCGCCGCCAGTGAAAGTGTTAACAAAGAATTAGCGACAGTCTAAACTGTACCTCATTCGGGTAAATTTTAACCGATTTAAAAAAGAAAGAGGTTCTCAGTTCGATGTGTATTTATGTATGTTAGTATGTATTATGTTTGTCCGCGAATTTCTCCGTAACGATTTCATTGATTTTCGTGAAACATATTGCATTTAGTTTAGCTTCAATCAATTTAGGTTATGGAGAAAGAATGATCAAAATCGGTTAAGTAGTTTTGAAGTTACACCAAAAATAAGAAATCTGTTTCATTATTATTGGAATCTTCCGTTTCTAGCAAACGCTTCTTTTTTTACGAGCAGCTCCTTATGTAGGCCCGCCCATATTTTTTAAAATAAATGTAGTTATACAACTTAAATAACTAAAAAAAAGTAAAAAATAGAAAAATTTAAAAAAAAATTAGAACCGACTTCAAAAAATAAAAATGCACTGAAAAGTGAAAAATAAGTTTTTTCCTTATTTAATCTATGACTCTCAATTTTTTTTTAAGTCGGCGCCAGATTTAAACAGTACAAATGATGAGGCGCCGATAAAAAAAATCGAGAGTCATAGATTAAATAAGGAAAAAACTTATTTTTCACTTTTCAATGCATTTTTATTTTTTTTGAAGTCGATTTTAATTTCTTTTAATCATACACAGTGCAGCCTTGGTTTACGGAGTTCCGTATAATTAAACATGGTCCAAATAAGATCGTGTTTGGACTCATTCCCATCGAAATAACATCGCCCATCTATTAGCAGTACCTATTACAATGATGATCTAATCGAGTACGTGCAAGTTTAAATTTTCATTAGCGTCGGCACGTGTTCAAAGCGCGGGTCGAGCTGATCAAAACTTTCCCGGCAGAAGCAATCGCTTGGAAAGCCCTGACCGACTTGAAACGATATTTTACCGAATCTTGCGCCACTCGAACTGTTAAAGGTTGATTCTCCCTATGTATGTATCTGCCTCCCCTGCGACATGCAACCGCTCATGAAAACATTTTTCAATTGATGTTGTATGAAACGGTGACAGAGAGTGTGAATTTCACCATGCAAATCCCACCGAAGGTTGCCTGTCTCTAGTTAGACGGATAGCGGGAGTCAACCTTAAATTCTCGCCCGAAGGTCGATTTTTCATTCAGAACGGTGATCAAGCCGCGTTCCAGCAACTACTGTTCACCACCTAGTGACATCATTGTCGGATTTACAGAACGTTCGTTTTCATTTTTTATTTTCGAGACTTTACCAGCCGTTCTTCATTATCCTTGTCTACTAGCTTTTTCATTGCAATGCGCTGGTACTAATTGTAAATTGTAGTTTAGAGACAGTCAAACATGCTTGTCAGTCGTGCTTGAAAATCCAGGATTGATTGTTGCTTGTACCGTTTAATTAGAAAATGGGACAGTCTAAGGTTTTAGCATAAACTCTTCAATATATCCAAATTGAAGTTATACTTCGGTGATTGCAATTTGCAAATGCTATATAAATTTAATAATTTAAAAATAGGTATTGTTTCAGCTCACTCTGGAGTGCAATAGGTTAATGGTTTTATTATAGTAGATTAGTAGCTCTGTATTGTTTAATAAAATATCTGTTCTGTATTAAATTATTTTGTCGCGGAATTGAATAGTTTTGGAGCTGGATAACAATCGTGAGATATTATTTGGTTAGATTTTTACATGTCGTTTTATTTTGTTCCAAGGAAAGGGAAATTAAAAATAGTACTGTATAACGTACGCTATGCAATTTTATTATCAAAATAACTTATTTTTATTTAATTTCTTTATTTACTATCTTTATTTCTCAGAGTAATATTATTGAGCTGATTAAGTATTTCGGTAGTTTTATTTTAATCTACATTTATTATGGGATAAACAATTTCTAACAGTATAGTTGATTAATAAGTTTGCATGAGAAAACATAAAATGGGAACGTTTGACGGCCTAAATCGTCTCGGCAGCTTCCATTCACAATTGAAACGGCCACATAAAGACGAAGTTCGAACAATGCCGAAGTGTGTAATAAGCGACGGTATTGTGTGCGCCGAATATGAGTTCTTTTGTTCCAAATCAAGTCGAAAGCCAGAGTTTCACTCAACTAAAACATTTTCGTCACGTGCGCCGCCACGATTTCTGAAATAAAATTCAAAATCGCTGCGGTCCGATGCTTGAACTTTCGTCTTCTCTTCTTTATTTCATTCCAACTGATTCGATACAGGTTTTATGTAAGTAACGCGTATAGTTTGAAATAAGTTTCCAATATTTGCAGGAAGCTTTCTGTTGACTGACCGTAACTGGAACATTACCTACGTATAATTACAATCCTGAATGCAAATTTATTCATAATGAAGTACCCCCGGATGTGCGTACACTTTTCGTCCTGGATTAGCGTCCGCGAGTCGTCCCCACTTTTTCTTGCTCAGCATCCCGACAGGCAGGTTGTAAAACCGTATTTCCGTCGCAGGCCTATAACAAATGGAAGCAATAATCTCGCGCGCTTGATGGGCCGTTTAAACGAAAATTTGTATTTTAATATTTTTCATTATTTTTTCATGAGAGTAATATCAGCGGATTGCTGAGATTTTCCCGGTGAAAATGAGTCCAAACGCGACGTACTGTAGCCTATTTTTAATAATTATACCGTGTGTGCAATTTGCACGCTGGGTATCGGGATTGGGAAGTTGGAATTAGGTCGTGTTTAGACCAAGGGTCGAACGACACTGTTAACTTTTATAGATAAAAGTTATTTATCGAATTTTTAACTTTTAAATAATTTTTTTCTGTTTTAAGATAACTTTGTACATTAATATTTTAACTCTGTTGTAAGAGTTTAGTTTTAACAGCAATTTTATGTTCGATTAATAAAAGTTCTGGAGGATCATATACTTTTATATATGATCCTCCCTAAGATTTTTTTTTAATTAGTATTATTTTAAGGAATTAAAAGCAGAATAAATATATGTAGCAGAGAAAGCGCATTGTGATTTTTATAGAATTATTTTCACCGCACGGTTTAAGGTTTCAACTTCAGATCTATCTACCCCATATTTCCAGGACATCTGCTTGTCACAACTTTAACTTTTGCGGAGCAGAATAAATGCTCGTGTTTAACTAGAACATTTTTCTACTTCCAAGAAAATAAAAGTTTCTTATTTGCACAAGAATCTGTGGAATAAAAGTTTCAGTTAGTACACTGCATTTTATAACAGTTTTCTCGGAACGGAAAAGATAATAATTATAAAATTACAGTTATTTCATAATTAATTGAAAATTGTAACACTTTCAGTCAACCCTTGGTTTAGACACATTTCCATTCAGAAAATCTCAGTAATCCACTGATGGTCCATTCTTCGATATCGCGGGAGAAAATATTCTTTAAAACTTGCGTCATAAAAAACATATTCAAATTGAGAGCGAATACTGTCAAATCTTGGACAAGTATGACAGCCCGCGCTTAAAAAACAAAGAACAGAAAATAATGAACATCTGTTGGGTAACGTGTATCGATTTATCTCATTTCATTGTTTTCGTATAAACGCTATTGTGACATTGATAACAGGTCGATTTGCTCCATAAAATCTTTTTTAACATTGGCTATTACCGTGGCCACGAGAGCTCATATGATTGCCCGTTATATAGTGTGTATTCGTTTCAAGAAATTATGGCGACACCGAGTAATAAAGCGATTGTATATAAAGGTGATTTAGAAACGATAGGGCGGGCAATAAATTTAAGGACGTGTAATACGCGCAACGATGTACCTATACAAAAATCGAGTGTTAACATACGTTCACAAACCAACCCGCAGTATTTGCCATTTCTTCTTTTAGCAGGTCGAGTGACTCATTTCCTTTCAGTCATCAAACTCAGTGCATTGGTAATCACTGATTATAATGCATTCATAACCTCGCGGGTATTGTAAAAAGATAAATATCTCACAAAACATAATAGCAGAGTTGAATGAGTAACATGTGCCTACCTTTTCCAACACTTTTTTTTTTATTAATTGCTACGTACTGTGCTGCAGTAACTTCCTTCCCTGTGAACAAATTGATGGCTTACTGCACAAATATTTTATGTCCGCTTTTAGTGTTTTCGAAAAAGAGTTTTAATAATTCAAGGGTACTTTGTAATTAAAGAAATACACAATTCCACAATTAACCCATATTGAAAAAAAATTAATTTTTCCTACTTTATATGATTAGCACAGCCTATTGGAATACATTATTGTTTCTAACTCAATTTCGCAGAAATGTAGGTTAGTCCGTTTTTGTTCTCAATGCCTCATCATTTGTGCAGTAAGCCGTCGAAATGATGTTCACCTTCTAATTAGTAACTGAGTATTCTCGAAATTGCGATCTAACTGTAGCGATAAAAACTGGTTGTTTCACAAAGCATTGGTTGCTGTCGAGGAAACTAAGAGCGAGGGTGACTTGTTTCCAGGCACAAAAGGATCAAATTATCTGTTGAATTAGCTCTGTTTCTATGCGACTGGCGGTATTTCTTTAATCCGGAAAGACCGAGTTATCGCTTTGATCAGCCTAACAAGGAGCGGTTAAAGCTTTGGGGTCGCCGAATCCAGCCAAACTTTCTATGGTGAAGCTAGAGCGTAAATAATCAGGGACATAATTTGCCCATTCGTGCCGAGATATAATAACGTTGAAATATCATGATACATCGAATTCCGGGTGGGTAGAGTGGACGATAGCGTACAATGCTCGTAATTTAGTTTTTTAAACATTACTATTAATCACTTGCTATCAAATGTAGCAGTTTGATAAAAACATTTTTGGTACGAACACCTACGGTGGCAAATTTTGGACGAAAAAAATTGAAAAAGTTTGAAACACAGAGGATCGAAACAACATTAAAAACAATTCGCTTTTCTTTCATCTAGCAATTTAGCAATAACTCATATGTGAGTTGTCGTATTGAATTAATTTTAAAATTGTCTCAACTCTTTTAAATTAAAATATTTGAGGATACATACTTCGCGGAAGGGATGGTAGACACTTTTTAGCCCAGGGGCGCCAAATCTCAAAACCCGCCCTTTGCCTGAGCGAGAGCTTATGAGTTTATACAGTAATTCCCCGTTATGAGCCCGTTTTTACCTCCCGTTGACAGCCCGGCGACTATCCCCACCATTTCTTGGAAGCCTGCGGACGAGAGTGAGAGGACCGGACAACGAGCGAGAGGAAACGAAAGAGTCAGACACGAAGTTGCCGTCGGGTACGAAAGGGAGAATCATGTCGGCAACCCACTATGAGCCCGCCGCCAGCCCCGTTCGTCGGGCTCATAACGGGGATTCACTGTAGTGTCGCTTTGCTTTAGACCATTTTTATGAAAAATTGTAGGAGAGTCGCGAAACGGATACTAACCGATTGGAGTTGGCAGTCAGAATCGAATGAGATTCTGGTTGTGTGATACTAAAAAGAGCATAAAGAAAATTCTTAAATACACTTAGATCTGTTTTTACACGACTGATACGTTCTCGAAAAAGAGATACCGTGCATATAAAAAATGGAGCATTGCAATCATACGCAATCATTCAAACAAATCGTCAAACCGCGAAGCCAATTTTTTTCTGACTGGGTCACTTACGAGATAAAGTTGGAATGGAAGACTGATTGTCGCTACACACGTTCAGATAAGTCGGAACAGTCGCAACACAAATCATTTACTTGAGAGTGTGTAGCAGCCTTAAATGCAAATTCTAAGAATTTCTTCTTAATTGAGAACAACTCCCTAGAAAACTAAGTAGGAATATTTTTTCTTACAATTAGAGTTAAGTGAAGATTTTTAAAAGGGGAAATGCATCGGACCATGTTAGATCAAAACAAATCGTGCAAAAGGAGAATTTAATTTTTTCCCTAGACTGTGTTAAATCAAGTGAAAGGTGTTGAAACAGTAAATGTGCAAGAAACTGTTTCTACACTGCGTAGAATATCAGATTGTGGTAATCGTGACAAGGCTGACGGAAAAGAATGGGCTCAGTGTGATAAAATTTGTTTAACTGGCAATGAGATTGTTCACGATATCATATGTAGGGTCAAATAATGAATGCTTGGGGTGTCCCTGAATCGATGCTTTTACCACTTCACTATATCTCTACTATCATGTACCTATACTTTTACGTGTACACATTATCCTACTATCTTGATAACAGATTTATTCATTGAACCTTTTTCTGGGATCAGCTGATTTCTATTATGTGTTAAATTGACGAATGACGTTCATAATCTACAAATAGGAATGTACAGATGAATTTTTCAATTGGTAAACAGTATGAACGATTTTTTACCGAATGCAAGATTCAATATTAATGATTATACATTGTTAAAGTGAGAAAATCACTCAAATATATCTTTATATGTAGTAAATGTATCGTATTAGTAAATAAACAGTTAGTGTTTCTTCCATCCTTGAAAAGCGAGTCTCTCTTTTGAATTGTTTATGTTATAGTTTTACAGAGACAGTTTATTATTAATAAACTTAATAACGAATAAAAAAATTAAGTAATATTCTACGATTGTATGTAATCGTGGACTCCTTAATATCTCTTAGGCCCGATTACATATCCACTTGGTTTTTACTTACAAAATTTGCCCACACAAATGCTTAAAAATCAGTTTCAGGATTTCGCCCTAATCAACCCCTTACGGGATGAAAAGGAGTAAAATGTATTTTCTCGGACTCCTTAATATCTTTTAGGCCTGATTAGGTATCAACTTGGTTTTTACTTACAAATGTTACCTACTCACACAAATGCCTAAAAACAAATTACAGGATATTAGCCTAATCAACCCCTAAGGGCGTGATGAAGTGTAAAATTTATTTTCACGGATTCCCGAAAATCTCTTCGGCCCAATTTGATATCGATATTTGGTTTTAGACTGACAACACAAATGCCTAAAAACCAATTTCTGAATATTGCCTTAATCAACCTTTAAAGGGTCAAATCTGAATCTGGTAACAGATCTTTTTGTAACGTGTACTAATAAGTGTACGGAATTGGGGCGTCTTAATTTTTTAATAGTAAGTGTGAACGAACATATACATATATAAATGTTCGTTATACAAAGATTACTTAACAGAAATTACATGAAAAATTACTTAAGACAAAACAGATACATATAAAAGTAATTTCTTTTAATTATTCTACCGTAACGAAGCACGGGTATTTTGCTAGTCTACTCATAAATGTTGGGTAGATCGAGCATAGGAAAGGAACTGAACTGATTGTCCAACTGCATCACTAAACAGCATAAAATGCGCATTAGCTTCCGTGATTCGCGTACCTAAAAAGTAGAAGCGTCAACCATCGAATGCACGTACAAGCAAAAGAAAGTGTAGGTACAGATAGCGAATTAGAATTTCTCGGACCGATCACACATACACAGTAAAGGAGCCGGCCCCTCCTAGGCACGATGCGTAAAGGCGGATTCACACATATCAGTTTCGTGGCGGTCCAGTGCCTTCGAGGTCAGCAAGTCCGGGTGAAGATTTTTGGGGCCCTGGGGCTATCAAACCTTCGAGGGTCCCACATTGGTTGAAAAGCGCAGGGCGGGGGGGGGGGGGGGGGGAAGATAAAAAATTCTAATAAAACGTACCATAAAATACGTAGATATTCAAAAATGGAAATTTATTCTAGATAAAATTAAATAACACTTAAGCATAACGAAAAATAATAATTTACAAATAAATAATATTAAAAGACAAACATCGAAAAGATATTTTAAAATAAACTTTTAGTGCGATTTCTAATTATTTTAAGAGGGAAGCAGTAAACAAAATTTTGATTCAGTTATCTTTTTACATAAATGGAAGGCTTAGAACGGGGCCCCCATGGAAAGTGGGGCCCGGGGCTGCAGCCCTCCTCAGACCCCCTTTGATACAGCCTTAGGTGTCAGTAGTGGAAATATCGTTTCCCTGTTTGGAAGTAAGACAGTTCACACTTGTCCGTGTCAGTTACTGACAGTGACAGATGCAAAGAGACTACTGACTGATGGCACTGAACCGTTGCGAAACTGACGTGTGGATCCGCCTTAACCTGCCGGCGGGCGCCTCGCGTGTACTCAGTACACGGAGGTCAGTTTTTGGCTGAAAAACCCGTTTTACCGTGATCTATTCTACCCAGCATCCCTATGTATTCTTCCAGCGGACATTTTTGCATAATCCTACGTACTTGTCAGGTTTAAATTCAGTTTGGAAGTGTCTTTGATTGAATGAAAAAGAAAGTATGCCGTATATCCTGCCGGCGAGCAGCGCGCCCGTGTACTCACAAGTTTTCCAGGTGTCCGCCTCCGATTGCTTTGAGTTTTGGATATGTTTTAGAGGGCCGAAAAATAAGATATACGTGTTTTTTTATTTTGGCCTGTTTGCATGTTTAGGGGGAGAAACCACCCCTGAAAAGTTTTCAGGAGTTCGCCTCCGATTGCTTTGAAATTTGTATATGTTTTAGAGGACCAAAAAATAATAAATAGGTACGTGTTTTTTATAGCGGCCCGTTTTCATATTTAGGGGCTGAAACCACCCCACAAAGTTGTAAGATTTTCAGCTGTTTGTCTCCGATTGCTTTGGCCAAAAACCAAAGCAAACGGATGATGGCACCACCTATTTTCATAAAATTTCAGGGGTGGTTTCACCCCCTAAACACGCAAACAGGCCAAAATAAAAAAACACGCATATCTTATTTTTCGGTCCTCTAAAACATATCCATAAATCAAAGCAATCGGAGGCGGACACCTGGAAAACTTGTGAGTACACAGGCGCGCTCGCCGGCAGGATATGCGGCGTACTTTCTTTTTCATTCAATCAAAGACACTTCCAAACTGAATTTAAACCTGACAAGTACGTAGGATTATGCAAAAATGTCCGCTGGAAGAATACATAGAGATGCTGGGTAGAATAGATCACGGTAAAACGGGTTTTTCAGCCGAAACTGACCCCCGTGTACTGAGTACACAGCGCGCCCGCTCGCGCGACTCAGGCGGGCGCGCCCGCCGGCAGGTTATGGGAGATACATATTCGGAGTGCCTAGGAGGGGGCCACCTGCTGTACTCTGAGTGTGCACGTGTGCTGGTCCGAGGGATTCAAATTCACTGCCCATACGTAGAGATTCAACCCTTAAGGATGTATCGGACGTACAATATTAGACAAAAGTATATGAAATTTGAAATACTCGAATATCTACGTCTTACGCATAGTAAATCTAGATGTAGGGAACTCGAACGCCAGTTGCAGTCTTATTTTTACTCCTAGAAAGGTATTTTTCACTTTACAAATGCTTTTTCAAGCATTATTTGCTAAACTTTTGGCAGTGAAAATGCCTTGAATTCGCAATTTTCTCAATTTACAATTTATTTCTTGAAAACGGTGTAGTGAAAATAATTGAAACTCGGTAGATATTTTCATCTATCCATGTACTACATGTACAAAAAAATTGATAACATTGGTACCATTTCTTTAACATTTTTTCAGTTGTGTTATCTGTCAAGATCGTCTCTTTCCATACGAGTACGTGTAAAACCAGTGAAAATTAAAATCGTTATAACTCAGCAACCGTTTAGTGAATTCGTTTAAAATTTGTGGAGCACAGCAGAAAGATTAGAAAGAACAATCTCGCAAATTTTCATGAACATGGTACCATTTCGAAGACAGGTCCGATACATTCTTAACTCATTCGAAGTCTATGTCTACATTTTCTTTTATGCTTCAGATTTATTTTTGAGGTATTGACACGCGGATGAAAATTACCATGCAAATATCTATTCAAAATGGTATCTCGTTTGGAATTCTTCAAGATCCCAAGAATCTTACGTGTGTTGGTATCAGAGATTTTGATGTGATGTTTAAAATCACTGAATTTATTCCAGTACCCTTATTATATGTAAATGTCTCATGAAAGAAGCCAAGTTTTTATGACAGGCTGGGTTCTTAAAAAAAAAATTTAATTCGAAGAGACATGCAAGCGAATCATGTTAGTCGTGATAGAATCGTGGATGTACACTAATTTATCGCGAAATCACTTATGTATTTCCTGGTTCCAGTTAGTTGATTATACCGGTACCGTAACACCTTGACACTCACGATAGCAAGGTACAGTTACGCGTTCACTAAAAATGTCCTATTTATATATTTTCCAGTTTGAGACACGAATATGAAATAGACGAATGACCGTGTTGCATGTTTAAGTGTATACAGGGTGGACCACTAAGAATTACCACCTTGAATATCTCTGGAACTATGGAAGTAAGAGACACATATCTCATAAACGACTCCACCTGCGAAAAAATCGTTATGACCATGTAGTATCCCCTTTCACACCAAATAACTTTTATTCGAAAAACTTTTCTTTTACTTCCATGGCTCCGGTGATATTCAAGGTGGTAATTCTTATTGGCCCACCCTGTATAACTATAATAAGTATCTAATTGAAAATTATACTTGAATAATTTGGAAAATTAACATTCTTTTTTAGCTTTTAGTGCATTTTCGATTAAATTAGATAAAATCGTTTAACTTGAAATTCTTTTTTATACGTTTTTTTTTATTTATCATCGCGCGTTGTCAAAATTTGGCCGCGTTAGACAATAATTATTGAGCCTCTCAAAAAGCAGTTTCATTTTCTGTAAATTTTTCAATTTTAGTACTTAAGCATATTTAGTACTTAAGCATATAAGACACTTCTTTTCGATCCCTCGTAGCCGAGACTTTCGCGCTGGCACATTGGTAAAATATCAATATATTGATGAACGTATTTTTGTCACATTATGATATTTTCAGCCATTTAGTTGACACAAAAAGTATAACTTTAAGGGAAAAAGTTTGAAGGTAATTAATTGTTAAATTTCCCCGCGTTGTGCCGTAAATTCATGTTGTGTCAGTTAATTAAAAGTTCTTCCTTGTCGAATTAGTAGTAGCACGTGTTTATAATGTGACGGCACGCATCAACAATAAATTGGCTTCGTGTACAGCGGCACTGATGAATGTACATACCGTCATGTGCAGAGGGTTGAGATGAAACTATTAATTAATACGGCAAAACCGTGGTTCAGCATCCAACAAAATGTAATTGCGCGCTGTCCTATAGGTACATGGTCGTTAAACATTCATTAATCGTTCCTATAAAATGCGGCATTTTCGCTATCTATGTCGAGTTGATTCAACAGTCGAGAGCTACAAAGGCTTCAGAAATCTCTTTATCGACATTATAAGTATAATCCTGTTTATAAGTACCCTTCAGTCTTTAAATAACGGAAGCTTTTTCGTACATACACAAAGGTTATCAATTGGACATTTCTTAAATATAATTTAAGATAAATGTTCGAATTGTATTGCAATTTTTTTTTAAAAAAATACTAAGATTTTTTTGTAGAATAACCCTTTCGTTTGCATGATTGCCGGACAAAGATTTCAGCATTCTAGCGATTAATTGGTGAACGTTCTCCAGTTTAATGTTCATCCAGGCTTCCTGCAGTATTTTAAAGTTCTTCTTTAGGCGTTGAACATTTTTTTCGATATTTCTATACAGTTCATGCCACAGCTATTGTATTGGATTCAATCCAGAGATTTAGGAGGCTACCTACTGCATGTTTTTATACAATAAAAAAGTAAATATAAGGAATCAACAACATGCTCTGCACAATTTGTCGTTAAAAGTATGTTTTGAATTGTTATTTTATCGTATAATATATTCTTTGACCATCAATCGTTGCCTGAGAAGATTCTGATCAAAACTGTTCCTTATGCTTTTGTACACGATTTTTGGGATTTTTTTATAAAGGAGCTATACAACTTTTTCCGTTAAAATGTGGTTCATATGTTTATCCATGTTTCAGTAATGTTTACAAATTTAATTGGACGGAAATAATTAAAATTTATGGCAGTGCAGGAGTTTGAACACATTTGCTAAAGAATATGGCTTCCACGATTCCGGCTACTTTATTTAGCTAAAGTAAAGAAACCAAAATGATTCTTGATTAGGACGGGCTTGGCTATAGCCGGTACCAGAATGAAAAAAAAATCGACAATAAAAACAATGGCGGCACTTGACTATCGATTTTTTTATGATTTTCGTACCTCTCGCGGACTAAAAAGTGAGAAAAAGCATGATTTTGAACTAATTCTGGTACCAGCTATAACCAAACTCGTCCTGATTAAGAATCATTCTGGCGTTTTTATTTTAGACGAGCAGAATAGCCGGAATCGAGAAAGCCACGGGAAGACTTTTTTTAGCGAATGTGTTCAGACACTTGCACTGCCACTTTTAATTATGTCTCTTCGATAAAATTTGTAAACATTACTGAAACATGGATAAACATATGAACAAAATTTTGTCGGAAAAACTTGTATCGGTAGCGGCTTTATAAAAAAAATACACCCTTAAAGGTTTTCGAAATAGGGCGAGATTTCGGAAGGATGACACAGTGGCTATGTCGACGTTGGTCAAGCATGAATGACACAGCCGTAGCATTCGCAGCTGTTGGTGATGTAGGGTTTGTCAGTTTGGTATGGTGCATGTTTGTGGTTGTGGAGAAAGTGGAAAATATTTGTGTACACGCGGAGTCACGAGTAGATAAGGGGCGAACACATTACACCGGCGAGCGTAAACCCAACGCGACGCTTACATCCGGAGGCATAGGTAAAATTTCGACACATAAGTACAAAGAACTTTATTCATCTAACGTCCACTGTGCTAGGGATTGCAAATTTACCGACTCGTTCAGTTACCGGTAATTCGTTAAAATTTTCATTCGAAACCGGTTTACCGATAATTTACCGGTAATTTTTTAAGGTATTGAAAATATAAAAGTAAACATTACAAAAAAAATTTGTTTTGAACTCTAATCGAGCATTATAAAAAATATATGTAAATACAACTATTTTGAATATAAAATATATGTACAATGATGTAACACAAAATAGATATATTTGTATAACTACATAGTGACATACTTATTAATATGGATCTTCACCACGAAAACAATGAAAAGAATCTTAACTTATATACATAATTAAATATTTTTTATTTAACAAGTCTTTTTAACAAATAAGCATGCAAAAAAACATAATTTGTCCAAACTTTGGTCTCCTGATAAAGCGCTCTTAGATTCTACACTTGTTGCTCGGGTAGTCATTAAGAAATCATATGCCATTTGTAGATATTTTTTTTTTACTTTTTCTACTTGAAAATACGTCTATTTTTTGACGGTTTGATTCAGATTTTTAGTTTTCTTTTGGATCAAAGTTGGTTCTTCGCGAGATACTTCGGTTTTCGTCTATATTATTAATTGAAGTTTTTTTTCACTGATAACGTAACAGATATCGACGGAATTAATGAACGCATATATGCGCTACATTGCTATACATAATTTATCGAATTACCGGTAAAATTTTGAGGGTATTTCTCGCGATTTACCGGTAAATCGGTTTGCCGGTATTGCAATCCCTACACTGTGCCTATGTATAAGCTCGCTATAAACGTTCTGATCGATTTCCTTCTCGCAAGAACGGTTTTTATTGCCATTGACCATGAAGGCTCTTCGCGATAGCGGAGTTGGCCACCCTGTACGAGAGAGTGAGTCGCGAGAATGCGCACTATACGGCGATAGAGTCCGCGTTGAGTTGGCGCACAGTTTGCTTTATAGTGTTTGTCTTTTAGAGTTTGTTCTTTCTTTATTTATAGAATTTATAGCAGTGCCTAGCAGCGGTTGATTGTTCGTACACGGTGTGTTCTCGCGAAAGGGCTAAAAGGCTACTACTCCCTCTACCTATGTACCTAGTAGTACCGACTACTAGGTACATAGTAGCCGGAAGAGGTATAGCGAGGTCGTAAATCATGTAGCGGCTCTGACAATCCGTTTCTGTCAATTGGTCAACTGGTCGACGGTCGAAATATTTTTATTTTAACGCTCCGTTACTATATCTCTTCCAGCTACTATACCACCTTGCACTTATAACGTGCCTGGAGTTTAGATCTATGAAAGTGTAAACTGTAGGTCATATTATTTGACGTTAGTTGGTCGCAATTTAAGCTGAAGATAACAATTCCGCAATTAAGTAATCTCGATCTTCATTCGTTACTCAGCCAGGAGAATTGCGCGGATTGCCGTTATACCTGATCTGTACCCTAGAATTAAGCACCCGCGACAGACGGGCAGGCGAACAATACCGTTGGGAGCTTCGGAAAGAATCAAGGTTTGAAATGTCACGAGCCCTCGAATGCTCTTTGCATTCTTGCTGGATCGTGGCTCTCTGTGAACGCGCAAACTTGGAACTAACGGAGTGGATTGAAACTGGCACAGTTCAACAAATAGCCCCTCCAGTTAAACCTACGAAAGCTTAGAATTTTTTCTTGGACGTTTATTGTCAACTGTACGCGTTAAAAATGGTTCTGGTGTTAGAGATTAGTATTGTGACCTAAACTGTATTTTTAATAAATTTCCAAATGTTACATATTCTGATATTTTTGATTAATTAAGGAGGTACATACCCTTGACAGGTCAGAAAATAATAGGGTCATTTTTATGATTTTTTTTTTTATATAAAGAAACGTCATTTTTAATAATCAAGATATACACCTTGTTTTGTATAAATTGAGCATTCTCTTCAAAAAGAAATTTGATATCTTAAAAAATGGTATCGCAGTAGTTCCTTCTCCCAAGTTATAGCCTTCTTCATAGTTACAGTATTTGGGGTACCAAAAATATCTCAGAGATTACTGGACCGATTTGAATAAAATTTTCCATGAATATTCCCAAGACTATAATCTAGTACTTGTCGGTGCCGATTTTGAAAAAAATTATTTTTTGAAAAATGGCAGCTACTCAAAGTCAAGCATGTGATTCTCGACGTAATTTTTCATCTTTTGTGAATAAACAACAAAATAAGACACTAATCGAAAAATCGTATCGACAAGTACTAGATTATAGTCTTAAGAATATTCGTACAAAATTTTATTCAAATCGATCCACTAATCTTTGAGAAGGGGCTGCTGCTATGGCACCATTTCTTAAGATATCAAATTTCTTTTCGAAGAGAGTACAGCTTAATTTATACGTAACAAGGTGTATTTCTTGATTGTTAAATATGACGTTTCTTTATAAAGGATGACCCTATTTTCCGACTTGCCAAGGGTAGGTAACCCTTTAGGGGTTAAGGATAGATATAAGGGGTGTGGTCTAGACCTGAGCAGAACACTGTTAACAGCAGTTCACTATAATTGAACCCGGTTCACTATACTTGGGACTGTACTATGATCCTGAACTTCAGAGTTTTGGCTACAGCTGTACGGGGACCGCAGCATATGCTTTGAGAAAATAAATCTTGTCTTAACTCATCTCACAACTTACCTGACAACCAGACATGTAGTTACATAATTTAGCAGTCTGTTTAGGTAGTCGTACAGTGTTCCTTCTTTATAGAATCGATACGCGGGTCCGCTACCGAGTCTCTAGGGAGGGTTGGCCGCTCACTTAGCACCTCATAAAAATGTTAACAAGAAGAATGAACGAAACATACTGAAAGTGAGTGAACCGACGCGCAGCAGCCAAGAGCGATAAGCTCCACACTTAGGATGAGTTATATTTCTCATTAAATCTTCGTGGAAGCATTACGGATGGATCTCTGTGGTTTTATCCGATTAAAATGAGTCCAAACAGGATGCAATTCGCATTTCCCCGCCCACGTCTCAACGCGAGAATTACACACTATATAGCTTTAATAAAGAATAATCCACATTAAGTCGTGTTTCAACTCATTCTCATCAGCGAGGACTTTGCCCGTCAATTCGCAATACTCCCATAAAGATTTAATAAACAATGTAAAAATATAAACTTTCACCTTTCAGTAGTGGATGACTCGTCTTATGCAACGGAGTTATCGCTTTGGGGCTGCTCGGAGCTCACGAGTCGTCTAAAGCCGGATCCAGACCAAGCACGCAGCGCTGTGCTACTCCGCGCGGCTGTGCAAAGCCGGGTATCCACTAAACGCGCATTTCTGACAAACGTTCGCGGACGTTCGCGACCCGATACTTTGCCCGGGTCCTTTTGGACCCAAGCATAACGTCATCGAACGTAGCGGTGCATAGTAATCGGGAAACCTGTGAAATCGAAAAAGTGAATTGCTTTAACAAAAAGAACGTCACCTAAAATACGTATAGCAGGCTAATGAAATGCGGGTCCAAACGGAACCAAGTACTGACGCCTCTACGGTCGCCGTCCGAGGGTTAACTACTTGCCAACTTTAATGGTAAGGAGGCTAGCAACGCGTGGCGGTGTAAGTGACGCGGATACCATTTCATAGTTGTTCCTGCTGCGTGGGTGTGTCATTCCTTGATATCGACTGGAACCAGCCCTAGCACCTTGACGAGCCAGCATTTTGTTAAAGAACCCCCATACAGTATCAAAGATGTTTGCTGACCAGTTTGTGGACTGCTTCTGTGAGCGAGCATAGTTGGCAAACATGTTTGATAGTGTGTGGGGTCCATTGCGTCAATTGGGCCTAGTTATGCAGGAAGCTACCAACCCTCAATGATCTGAAACTGAGTGAATTTAGTTCGAAAATTTTAATTGTTAAAGAAAAGTAGCTTTATTTCATTGGGTATATTTTATTTCTTGTTAATGTTTTACAATGTTTTTTTTAATGGGTTATTTAATAGCGAGTAGTGTAATTGAAGTAGTTAAGTAGTTAACATTTTCTGCAGAAACAAAAAACCCATGTCTGTTCATTTTGGCACTTACACCGTTTATCACTCGTTTATCTTAACTCGATCGTTTATCGCTATGGGCTTTCAGCGTATACCACTTTTACAGATTTAGAGGGAAATAAAAAGATTAGAGCTTTGAAGATTCCTCGCGCTTTCATCGTTTTTCATCACAGCGAAGTTGGCACTTACGATTTTAGCTCTGCCTTGCGATAGCCCCGACAGTTAAAATAAATTATTCTAGCACTTATAACTTTTGCCACCGCAGTCCGCATGGATTCTCATCCGTTTTAACTAAGAAAATTATTTTTTATTTCCTTTGGCACTTACGTCTTACCATTTCAACTATGCAATTAATATTATTTTAAATTTTCTGTAGTTTTTATTTTTCTAGCCTAAAATGGAAGAGTTGTTCTATGGGTTGGTAATTTTTTGCAAAAGGATACGTACTGTGTTCAACTAATTTTTTGTCATTCTGAGGGTTGGTAGTTTTCTGCCTAACTAGGCCCAATTGTCTCGAGGTTCTTTCTGCGATGTAAAAGTACATACGGAAACTATCTATTTTTGAAATTTTGGCAATCGCGGATCACAGGACCCAGTCCAAACTGAAGAAAATTAGTAGAAATGTGCGTCTCACGCATAGTCGCGCTCGGTTCAAATGTGAACGCATCTTAATCCCTTAACACCAAGCTCCGTAATATTACGGTTTTTGCGACAGTCTCAAAATTCCAACTCCGTAATATTACGGAGTTTGATAGAATAAAAAATAAACACTCTTTTCGAAAAAGTGTTACATCCCAGTTTGTAAACATTTCCTAAATAGTAAAATGGAAACATAAAAAAGGAGGTTGTAATTTTTTAACGGTTTTCTAAAATGTAGTGTGTCGTTAAGGGATGAACACCGACGGCAACACCTTTTGGAGCAAATTTACGCTCACTATCGATCTTTTTCAAATTTCCCAACTATCCATTGCTTTTTGAAACCCGTCAAAACAGCATATTATAAATGAAATATAAATCTTTTAATGGTACAGCTTTGTCGGTGATGAATATGAAATAAAATTGATTTGTTAGGCGCACGGAAAGTAGTAGGTATGTAGTTACATATGTAGATTGAAATCGTAAAATCACGCATGACAGCGGCCGTCAAAGTATTAAAAGAGTAAATGCTGCTGACTGTTTTAAATCACTCATTGTACTTCACTCGCTCTCGATGCATTACATTCGCTTAACTTGTCCAGTAGTTCGAGTTAAGGCGGATTCACGCGTATCAGTTCTGTAACTGTTCAGTGCCGTCAGTGTCAGTGGTGAAAAATAACGTTTCCCTGTTTTAGAATGGAGCAGTACACACTTGTCTGTGCCAACTGGCACAGTAACTACTGACACTGAAACAGAGGGACCATTGATAACAATAATTTGGTAGCAATAATTTAATAACGAATTACATTCTTAATTAAAGTATTACATTATTCATTAAATTATTGCATTATTAATTTAATTAATTTCTCGCTCTCTTGAATGAATGGATGTGTGAATGAATGAATGAATGAATGTATGGAGTATTCAAACCAGAGTTTGAAAATAACTATAATTCCGATTCCGTTTCTTCAAATAGTCACGAAGAACCGAAATAAATACATACCTAACTGTTATGGGCGAAAATGGTTCTTATATACTATACCTATCGATTTCGGTTACAATTCTATATCGGTTCCACATCAGTTCTATAACAGTCATATGTAGATTCTAGCAAAATACCTCGCGCTTCGCTTCGGGCCTCAGAGATATTAAGGACTCCATGAAAACACATTTCACCCCGTTTCACCACCCCTTTAGGGGTTGATTAGGGCAAAATACTGAAATTGGTTTTTAGGCATTTATGTGGGTAACCTTTCGAAGTAAAAACCAAGTTCATATCTAATCGGGCCTAAGAGATTTTGAGGAATCCGAGAAAATACATTTCCCCCCTTTTGCACCCCTTAGGGGTTGGTTAAGAAAAAATCCTGAAATTGTTTTTTAGGCATTTGTGTGGGTAATCTTTGTGAGTAAGAACCAAGTTGATATCTAATCGGGCCTAAGAGATGTTAGGGAGTCCGAGAAAATACATTCTACCCCTTTTCAACCCCTTGAGGAGGGAATTTCCAAAAATCCTTCCTTAGTGAGTGCCTACGTCATGAAAACAATGTACCTTCCAAAGGGTATAGCCGGTTAAGATGGTCAAATGTGCCCTTGAACCGAATTCGACTCACGATGAATCATTCGAAAGCTTATTAAAAAAGAAACATTTGTGGCAATTTTCAACTTTGTATCTCGACCCGGAGGGTAGTAAAGGGTAAAAATAGAAAATCAGGTTTTTGCCGAATTTCTCCTATACTAGGGGATGAAAATTTTTGAAAAAAATCAGAGGCATTTCTGTTATCGGGGCACATATTAGAGAATTGTTTCAGATTTTTAAATTGAAAAACCTAGCTGCGAAAAATAAAAAACGCTAAAAAATGCTGAAAAATGCCGGTTGTGTATCGATGCAGTCTTGGCACTATAATTATATTTTTTACTGTAAGTACGTATCATTGTTACTATTGTTCTGAATTTTTTTCAGATTTTTCAATTTGGTGCGACGCAGTTAAAAAAAATTAAAAACCGATTTTTTCGTCGTTTTTTCCGTGTCAGAGTAACTTATACGTCGAATTGCTTCATGAAATAAGTGTTTTATGCGATCTTCAATGTTTATACGTACAACAAAACATCATAGGAATTAAAGAAACTGAAAAACCGAATCATTTGAAACTATGTTATGCACCTTACATTGTAAAGTATCTAGCGTATTTTCCAACGGCGTCGGTGGCGCAGCGGTAAAGTGTCGAGCTGCTATACCGCTGCGCAAACTTTTTAAACGTAGGTTCGAGCCTCGAACTTTCCAAGTCCCCCCCCTTAGGCTAATTTCTTTTTTTTCGTTAATTACATATATTTCCTAACACGACACAATGATCAATATTTATTTTCAAATGTTTTAAGAATATTTGAAAAACATATTAACCTGAAATATACGTAAATATGAGTTTGGACTGCTTGTTATGCCGCCGTTTCTCTTGTCAAGTATCCTGACAAGTGTCAGATATCAATCCAACAGTCATGACTGTCTTTTCCTTTCATGCATTGAACCCGTGACAGAAATTCTAACATACATTTTGAATAAAAGAGAAAATAGAATTGTATGATCTAATTCTAATAGACGAAAAGGCTAAATAGTAGGAAAACAACAACACGATTTTTGTTGCTATCCATCCATAATTGTTAAAGGTAAAAGATTTGAAAACCAATTTCACATATTAATATAATGTAGGAATTGTTAAACAATGCCGTAATTGACAGGATACTTGACAAGAGAAACGGCGGCATAACAAGCAGTCCAAACTCATATTTACGTATATTTCAGGTTAATATGTTTTTCAAATATTCTTAAAACATTTGAAAATAAATATTGATCATTGTGTCGTGTTAGGAAATATATGTAATTAACGAAGAAAAAAAAATTAGCCTAAGGGGGGGGGGCTTGGAAAGTTCGAGGCTCGAACCTACGTTTAAAAAGTTTGCGCAGCGGTATAGCAGCTCGACACTTTACCGCTGCGCCACCGACGCCGTTGGAAAATACGCTAGATACTTTACAATGTAAGGTGCATAACATAGTTTCAAATGATTCGGTTTTTCAGTTTCTTTAATTCCTATGATGTTTTGTTGTACGTATAAACATTGAAGATCGCATAAAACACTTATTTCATGAAGCAATTCGACGTATAAGTTATTCTGACACGGAAAAAACGACGAAAAAATCGGTTTTTAATTTTTTTTAACTGCGTCGCACCAAATTGAAAAATCTGAAAAAAATTCAGAACAATAGTAACAATGATACGTACTTACAGTAAAAAATATAATTATAGTGCCAAGACTGCATCGATACACAACCGGCATTTTTCAGCATTTTTTAGCGTTTTTTATTTTTCGCAGCTAGGTTTTTCAATTTAAAAATCTGAAACAATTCTCTAATATGTGCCCCGATAACAGAAATGCCTCTGATTTTTTTCAAAAATTTTCATCCCCTAGTATAGGAGAAATTCGGCAAAAACCTGATTTTCTATTTTTACCCTTTACTACCATCCGGGTCGAGATACAAAGTTGAAAATTGCCACAAATGTTTCTTTTTTAATAAGCTTTCGAATGATTCATCGTGAGTCGAATTCGGTTCAAGGGCACATTTGACCATCTTAACCGGCTATACCCTTTCACGTTCCTAGGTTAAACGGTTTGAGCTGGGTCAGTCATGATTTCTTCTTTTATATATAGAAGAAGTATCCATCGAGCCTATAGCGATTCTATATATCAGTTCTTTTATTTATTGTAGAATCGTTTTCGTGCAGAAAGAAACTGATTGCCGCGTGTAGTGTTTGCCTATTATTTAGTGTATGGTTTGAGTGCTTTGGGTGTTTTAAGTTCAGTATAGACGGATGTATTGCAGCACGAACTCTACCGAACGTCACGAATGTAGTAAGCGTCTAAAATGACCAACGGACGTGACGATTCTTCGTACGATAATTTCGAGGAGGCAGTCCTAGTAGCATGCACGATGATTATGCCTTCGAACGCGACGTCCTATTGCGTGTAAAATATAATTCGATCAGAGCCGAAATCGTCTCCAATTAGTCGCGTCGAACACGGACATACCTACATTTGCAATCTATTCTCGATTAAGCGGGTCATACGGCAGATTTTAAGGAAGCACCATACGATTGACCGATACTACTGCATCGTACGACAGGTCCGCACATGTGCGATTGTTCGGGACAGCCGCATCTGACCTAAGTAGTCGTAATGTTCGTGGGCCCTTTAAGAATTTAGTCTGGATAATCGAACATGTATGTTAATTCTCGATTATTAGGACTAAGTTGCCCTTTGTCCTACTCGGATAATTGGCATTCTACTGTGTTGGTCTCGTTCCCTGCGGGGCAAAACTTCGGCTAGAGGCATTGACGAGCTGGTAAATAGATACTGTGTCCAGCAAGTCATTAAAGTAATTGTACAGTTAATGTATTTCCCTCCCGCTCCTCCGCGTGGAAGGTGGTACATTAGGGATTCGTTAGTTGCGTCCTAAATGGACTCGCACCAGCACTTGTTGGAATTGACTCAAGCGCTCGAGCCCGGCAGCTCATCTCTACTCAATGTTCGGAGCGGACGAACAACAAATCGTCACTCCTATATAAGAAGAATAAGATATCTATAATTTTTATTTCGTCTAAACGAGAGAGTACCTACATACTGGTTTGACAATATCTTAATATATAAAGCAGAAAGTTTATATGTTTGTGTGTTTGTCTGTCGCCTAAAAACTTTCGAACGGGAAATTCTGGGATTACGAAATGTATTTCAGCTCATTATGCCCGGCTAATCCAGATGAATGTGACTATTTTTACAAAAGAAATTAAAAAAAAAAAGAAAAAAAAACAGAATCTAAATTCCGGTCGAAGCCGAGTAGTAAAGCTAGTATTCCTGATAAAAATGAGTCCCATCACGGTCTCACATTCGGTTGGATGGTTTGGGTTAAAGTCATACGAAAACTGGGGCGGAGAACCGTATTACTATCTAGCTTAAAATTAATCCGATGCACAGAGAATGAAAATGTTTGCTTTGCCTCTACTCTGTAATCATAAAGCAGGCCTGCACAACTGGACGCTCTCGCGGGCACGGACGTCCGAGAATACCCTTAGGCTGAACCGCGGACGAGTGGCGTCGACAGCGATAAATAAGAAGTGGGAAGCGTCTTACATCTTTGCAGAGTTGCTGGTAGTTATTAGAGACCTATGATCTCTGCACAGTGCATTTATAGAATACCCCATGGCGGGGGTTAATACCTTATCGCCGACGGAGGCGTGTTATCATGCCCGAGTACGCTGGAAGATGCCCTACAGGTTGTGCAGACCTGTTATAAGGTCTGGCTGCAGTGCGAGTCGAAACGTGCCAGAGTTTTGATAATTACGTGTTGTCCGGCCCCGAACCGAATGCAACTCACGAATCTCTGTTGTATAACACTTGGAAACGCTGTACATATAATAACACATTGTAGAGCACACACTTCACCCCCAAAGGCCTTGGTACGTGCCTCCCCAAGAGCTGCTTTTTTTACCCTAGGAGCACGACTTTACGACAGGAACTCGCGATCCATGTGTTTCGAACTGGAAAATACTCGGCCGATGCAATTATGTGAATTACGAGTGCTTCATCATGGCTGAGTGGTTGCAAGTGCACCGTAATAGACGCCAAATAGGGTGTCCCCAGTCGGTAGAGTATAAGTGTGTAAGGGTTGATTATAATATTCCCTCTCTATAGGCACGTCAGTGGATATGATCATGGTGCTTACAGAAAGGGTAGGTAACCTATTTAATATCTGTGCATTTATTATTCGGCGGGATCCTCGAGTGGATCGTTCAACAAGAAGAGTCAACGAGATTGGTAGCATCTTTATGAGAATGCAATGGATTACACCACGATGAAGCTCGAAAAAAGGCAACATTGTGTGCTTTAAAAAAAGAGAGAGAGAGAGAGAGAGAGAGAGAACAAGTCATAATGTAATATTTGTTCAGTATTTTACGACTTTAACCGTTGCAAAACCTTATTCCAATCAAACAATAGGGTTTGCTAAAGTCCGATCATCAAAATAGACAAGGCAGTCGCATTGATAGGATATTTTCATAATGGTTTATCTAAAGTAAAACAATCAAGTGCCTTTTTAAATTATAAGCTTGTCTTTGTTGTGCAGCGGGGCGGATGTTTAAAAATTGCGAGTTTGATGTTTGATGCAGGTTAGAAGGAAAAGTTCCGATTTTTCAATAAGTAGTCGACAGGTTCGTTGTATATAAAAAATATTTTGCTTAACTTTACGAAAAAGTGACGCTATGCACTGTAGACAGATAAGTGTATTTCTATATAATTTGGTAGAGAATTGAAAAGACAGTCACGGCATGTGTTCAAGGCACTTTAACCGTTGGTTAGTAGGCGTCGAGATCGCAGATGCGGTTCGAAAAAATTGTATTTTCATTATTTTTACAAGTTTGTGTGTAGGCCTGTGCGGAAAATATTTTTGAAGACTTTTACTTCGCAAAATAAAATAAAACGGAAAATCCATTTTTTTCAACCTACGGTGTAACCCCTAAATGAGATATAAAAATATAAACAGTTACTTTGCATTTAGCGGATAAATCACTTAAGTACTACTACAGATGTGCTTTATTTAATGACGTGTTGAAGTGTGAGTTTAACCCCCCAAAAAACTTCAAAAAGGTAAAAAAATTACGCCAAGTACATGAAATCAAATAAATCACAAAAAATAGAAGATAAGAATAATAATTACAAAATAGAAAAAAGATGTGAAATCAGAACGAGCTGCAAGTACGTAAAGCTGCTTTCCAACTGCGCTTAAGATGACACAACTACATATACACAGCTAAAATGCTGTGTTCATACATTCCATTACCCATATCGTGGACATTTTAATTAACCCATCAAAAAGATGCCCATTTAAAAACATTGTCGTAAATTAATAGCTTTACAAAATTACTCATATACACTAATTGCGCCAATTATCACAATGGCTATTTATACAAAGAAAAAAATGTATTAAATAATATTAAGCAGATATTTATACAAATAAATATTTTATTCAAAATACTTGGCGCTGCTCTGCGAATTGGTGTTGCTAAACTGAATAAATATGTATAAATTGCAATAATCTTTTTCTTTCTGTCTTGTGCGTGCGATCGTGGATGTGTGTATGTGCATATGCTACGTATGATATCAGAATTAAATATATGTAGAATAAATCTGACCGCGTTTCTAATATGTATATGTATATGTTTATGTATTTTCGATTGTAAGGGAGTTATTGTAAATTATTAATTAATACTAAGACAATTGACATTTTTTCGGTTTCGCAGCGCCAAGTATTTTGAATAAAATATTTATTTGTATTAAAATATTTATTTGTATAAAAATATATCTGCTTAATATTATTTAATACATTTTTTTCTTTGTATAAATAGCCATTGTGATAATTGGCGCAATTAGTGTATATGAGTAATTTTGTAAAGCTATTAATTTACGACAATGTTTTTAAATGGGCATCTTTTTGATGGGTTAATTAAAATGTCCACGATATGGGTAATGGAATGTATGAACACAGCATTTTAGCTGTGTATATGTAGTTGTGTCATCTTAAGGGGACATTCTACTCTCTCGGCCTCAAAAAATTCGATTTTTTTTTTGCCGAATTCGGAATAATGCACCTTCTACAATATCCTAAATTTTTGGAGCGAAATTCGATGTGTTTTCAATGTTATAGGTATTTGTAGTGTCAGCGGCCTGGTTCTTTCAACCGCGCAGTTCGGCCGGCCGATACTGCACCGTTAGGAGAACTTTTATCACCCACATGTATACTAAGGCCAAATTTGTGCTCCTAACATTTTGCAGTGGTCGATTATTCAGTGCTTAAATATCTTTCGAAGGGACAACATCGATAATGGATGTAAAGCAAAGCAAATCCAGTGTAACTCGACCATCTCGTCCCCATAAAAGAAAGTTTCGCGGAAATCAACATACACGTGAACTTAGTTTGGAGTGTACAAGTAGTTCGGCAAACAAATTAAAGGCAAGTGACGATTTTGGAGTGAATGTCGATCCAAATTTAAATTATTGTATTATACAATTTAATTTAGTGTTTTCTGCGTTACAACAAGTATTACAGTGCAAAGAATGTAATGGTGCTGTGAGATTTTCGAAACGTGACGTACGAGGATTAGGTTTCCAACTCTGTGTTTTGTGTTCGTGTAATGAAATGTTAATTAATTCCTGCCAAAAAGATGTCAACGCATATGAAGTTAATAAACGATTTGTTTTCGCAATGAGAGTAATCGGCGTTGGTCTAAATGGACTTAATAATTTCTGCGGGCTTATGGATTTAGGTGCAGGTTTCAGCATCCGTACATACTACAAGTGCGTTGATAATATGAAAGTAGCCGTTGACGCCGTCCTCAAAATTGTTCTGAATAAAGCCGCTGGTGAAGAGAAAGACAAAAACGTAGAAGCAGGAAATAAAGAAAATGAACTTTCAGTGTCAGGTGACGGATCATGGGCAAAGCGTGGCTTCACTTCTCTTGTGGGCATTGTTTCTCTTGTTAGAAAGTACAGCAATAAAATTTTAGATGTCACTGTAAAATCAAGCATCTGTAAGGCTTGTCAACAATGGAAAGGCAACGAAAATTCAGTCGAATACGAAGCATTTTACGATGAGCACAATGAAGAATGTTCGGCTAACCACCATGGCAGCGCCGGAAAAATGGAAGTAGACGGTGTGCTTGAGATGTTCCACCGATCAGAAGATTTGCATGATGTAAAATATCAATATTATATTGGAGATGGCGATACAAAGACCTTTAAAGCCCTACTAGATGCACAACCCTATGGAAAAAATGTTGTAAAAAAAAACAGAATGCGTGCTGCACGTTAAGAAGAGAATGTACAGGAGAGCGAAAGATGCTAAAAAGTTATTAACTCAAGCAAGAAAAACAAGAAAAAGTATTGAAAAAGAATCCAAACCAAAAAGAAGATCAGGAGCAAGTCTCGAGCCTAAAAAAACACAGTTGACGAATAAATTGATGCAGGATTTGTCATTGTACTATGGTTTAGCCATACGTCGTCACCCAGAAATAGTTGAAGACATGAAAAAAGAAATTTGGGCAACCTATTACCACAAAATTTCGACCGACGTGAAGCCGCAGCATGCTTATTGTCCCTCTGGAACTGACTCCTGGTGCAAGTGGTGGAAGCATGAGGCTGCGGGTACCAATTATAAACATCCACCTCCTCTTGATAACGATGTGCAAGAAATATTGTATCCTATTTACGAGGAATTAACGGCAGGCGATCTTTTGGAGGGATGTTTGGGAAACAACACGCAAAACAATAATGAAAGCTTTAACGCTTGTGTGTGGCATCTAGTTCCTAAGCATATTTTTGCTGGCAGAAAAATCATTGAGATCGCTACGTATACCTCTGCATGCGTTTTCAATGAAGGCTTCAATACTGTCTTAAAAATAATGGAGGTAATGGGCGTTACAATCGGGCCCGCAGCTCTCCAAATCGCGCGTAGGCACGATAATGCACGCATCGCGCAAGCCGAACGCCGCAGCTCCAACACTTCCAAAGAGGCTAGAATATCTCGAAGAGATGAAAGAGCATTAGAAGTGGAAAGATATGAGGAAGCTGAAGGCATTTTGTATGCAGCAGGCATAGCTGATTAAATGTAAGTACCTTTTATATACAAAAATTAAATATTCAAAACTTTAAACGCGTTTTTCTCGAAACAACATTTTCTTGGTTGGCGGATGTGATAAAAAAAAAACTCCATGACCAATTAATCCAAAATTTTAATATGTTATTCTACACATTAGTGGCTTTCCCGCTTAGCACAAATATCTTAAGATTTATTAATATTTTCTCACATTTCGTATCTATTAAACAGAAAAGAAATGCCCTTTTCGGTACTTTCAACTTCGATCGACCGCCATTTTAATAATTTTGGTCCAAAGTTGTTCTTTCGTGGTAAGCGCGATAACCATACTCCTGCGAATTAAAAATATGTTTGGTTTTTTTATTTCCGATGATTCGGTCGTCCGAAATTTCAACCGCCAGCAATTCTGATGCCGCAAACTTAACTGCGAAATATTTGTGTAAACAAATGAAATAAACAAAGAACAATGATTTTTTCTTGTGTTTCAAGAGTGGTAAAATATACCCCCAGAAATTCGAAAACATTAAGTGTTTACTTCATTATAAAAACCATCACCGAAAAGTGGCCGATTTTTCGGCCGAGAGAGTAGAATGTCCCCTTAAGCGCAGTTGGAAAGCAGCTTTATGTACTTGCAGCTCATTCTGATTTCACATCTTTTTTTTTTATTTTGTAATTATTATTATCTTCTATTTTTTGTGATTTATTTGATTTCATGTACTTGGCGTAATTTTTTTACTTTTTTGAAGTTTTTTGGGGGGATCTCACTTCTTTTTACAAAGATAATTTGCATACTAGGGAATGACTTCAGATAATTTTTAATATTATTATAACTTACAAATTATCACGGGACAGAATTAAGGATACATTCTACATAAATTTAACAACTACGAAAAGAAACCATGTGCACCGCATTGCCAATCTATATATATTATATGTATAGTACTTTGTGTACAATACATGGTGCGCGAAGCAGCTTATGGCGCTGAACGTATTTAACATCGAAGTGTAATAACAACCACAATTAACACTTTTCGAAGAAAAATATGTATGCATTTTTAGCATTTCGTGGCCAAGCTTGTTTTTCTACTTGTAAATCATCAACGGATACCCACGTTGTGCCCTTACCCCTTACCATACTCGTGTAATGACTATCGGCAATACTTTTACCGTGGTGAAAAATCGCTGCCTTAAGTTTATAACAGTGATCTACCAATTGTATTTTAGTAGTAGGCATTGCTTTGATGTAGAAATTTTCCACTTTCGTTGTTGTTCCACTACTATCGTGATGGAACAAATGTAATTTTGCAATAAGAATTTGTTTGGAAGCAGTTATATAGATTTTCTTCATTGTGTTTGATTATATATATACTCATAGCAGAGTTATTATTATCGTTTTTATTATCGTTTACTCTAGCCCGGTTATCTTTATCTTTATTCGTTAGTATAATTCATTCATGATTAAAATTCATGATTTTTTGAACATCTTTGGACTTGTAACCCGGATTACAAGCAGCCTATGATAGAAGAAAGTCATACATGTAGCACAAAGATATGTATTGTTCAATTGCAAATGGCAATTTGGAAATTCGGAAATAAAAAAAGTTGAAAGTTGAAATAGTGTATGATGCAAAATTATAAAAATTAGTTCAAGAGCCTTTCCATTATTCAATCATACATAGAGAAAACTGCAAAGTATTATTATAACTTTATTTTGTAAACAATTCACACTTATAACTAATAATACAGCAAGAAGATATTCGACACGTTGAAGCATATTCTAACTTGTAACGCCAACGATTAGAAATATCAAACGTATCTTAGTTGAACGTAAACGAACATGTAAAGTACAACCTTATGAAAGTCTTTGATATGCAGTTTACCTACGTTAAGTATCAGAGGACATAGACCGTAACTGTATATAACAAGGAATACAATAAGAAGATATTGGATACTTAGAATTCGACACGTTGAAGCATATTCTAACTTTAGATTAGAAATATCAAACACAACTGAGTTAAAACATGCTTCTATGTATCCAATATCTTCTTGTGGCATCCACTGATACTTGACATAGGCAAACTGCCTATCGCAGACTTTCAAAATGTTGTAGTTTACATGTTCGTTTACGTTCAACTCAGAAATTTGATATTTCTAATCGTTGGCATTATAAGTTAGAATAGAATATATACTTAAAACATCTTCTTATTTTGTACTATACTACTAGTAACAAGTGCGAATCGTCCCTTCATTTCTATCGAAACCTGTGCGTCGCCTTCTTTTCTATTCAAGTCTGAGCGTCTCCTTCATTTCTATAAGTTTACATAAAAACTCTAAATTAAAAATAGTTTGCTGGTATAAAAATATATCTGTCAATTTAAATGCAATGCAATTTGTTATAATTTATATTTTGTACATGCATGGTACAAATTTCCAGAAACTGATGCGAAAGAAGATGCTTCTCTGTCGATCGTAGCTTCCCCGGACAACTTCCAAGTCTGCGACTCTACATAAGAAATCTATTAAAAAATTTTGGTGACTTACCTTGTTTATTGAAATAATAATTCAGTCTTCTATTTAGTGTAAAAACTCTTGACATTTCAAATTTGGACCACTTACATTATTTGACACTTGGTAGGTTATATAAAATTGAAAATAGTATACATAGGTATATATATAATATATATGTACAATGACGGACGGCGATCCCTGCCGAATGATCCCGAGAGTCGACGAACGAAACATGTGTTATTAGTGACGGTGTGCGTGTAACGCGTATACGTATTATGTCGACAAAAATTCTGACTGAAGAAAAAGAAGGAGAAGGAAAAGAAGAAAAAGTTTCTGCACGTTCCATGAGACGATATTATGATATCTCGGTCATGCGTGGACAGATTTTATTGAAATTGGTCTTATTTGAAAGAAAAATGCCTTTAAATTTAGAAAATATTGCAGGCGTGATGAGATATTAATGTATAAATGTCAGAATTAGGTTAGAGTGTCTCCGCGACGAGTAAAGGTACACGGTAGCGACAGTCGACATATACAGGGTGTCTTTCATGTACTTGGCGTCGAGACGCTACCGCGTCTCTAGATACACCGAGAGATCTTCACCTTGTGCACAGCTTGACGTGTTTTCATATCAATATTTTCTAGTATGCATGGAAAATATAGTCCGAGAACCCACGAAAGTTTTCTACGAAAATAAACCGAATTCTCAGATTTCTTTTTGTACTTCGCCGTCTTCGTTTGCATGGCAATCGCGGCGTCATTGATCAATGACAGTTTTAATTTCTATATTTTGAAAGTATCGTCAATAAGTGGGCAGAATACTCCCGATGAAAAAGAGTCTAAACTTCACCTCACTCAGGTTATTTTTAATCATTTATGAACTATAATTAGTTTACGGAATTCAGAAACGATTCGAATTACAGCCCGAATACTCTCGTATTTGGACTGATTTTCACTGAGAAAACATTGCCCACCCATTTGCAATACTATCATAAAGATCTACTTAATAGAAAATGTAGAAATTTAAATTTTCATTAGTGTCGGCATGTGTCAAAGTGGGGAGCGAGCTGGACGAAACATTCAAGGCAAAAGCGATCGCTCGGAAAGGCCTGCTCGACTTGAAATAGTATTTCGCCGAACCTTGAGCAACTCAAAGTGCTAAAGGTTATACAGACATTTAACATTTTGAGTGGCGTCGGCGTGTTTTCGCTCCAAGGGATTTGCATCCTGTCCACAGTTTTTGCGTGTTTTACTGTTTTCATGTTTATATGTTCTGGAAAGCATCGACGTTGCATCGAACACTGTACGAAAGTGGTAAAAATCGTAGAGATCAAAGGATACTATTGGGGTCCACCTAAGTAAGTAGTTTGATGCTCTGAAAATAAGGCAAGTTTTGGGGAATTTTTTAACAGAAAAGTAATGAGTATCATAATTTCAAACTTTGCACGTTTATTAATTGACATTCGAGGAATGTGCGCAAATTTTTTTATGAAATTTTTTTTCATTATGGTTATGATGTTCATACCGGAATTTCGATAATACAGCTATACCGAAACAGATAAATACCGAAACCGATATATTACCGAAAACCGAAATAAATACCGCTATTTTTTCGGCTTTTCTTTTGGTGACATGGTAGGTTTCGGTATTTTCCGTTAATATCTTCATAACCCTTATAGAATTGGAATTATTATATAAAAATACCGGTATAACCCTTATATAAAAATATGCGGTAGGTATATTAGTATCATTTACGGTTATTTTTTCGGGTTCGTATTAAATTATGTCTAACTTTCAAGATATTTTGAATTATATTCTTACGGTATTTTTAAGATATTTTTAATTAAAATAAGTAAAACAATTTAGACAGTAATTTAAAAGGAAGTGTAGGATACATGAAAATGCACAGTAGTTGGTGATGAGCACTAACAAGGGAACATCCCGAACCCGAAAATTCAAAAAATTCTGAAACTTTGTGAATATGTAGGGAATTTTCTTCTGATTATAACGCAGTTTTTGTTTGCTGCCCAAATTCACTCTAAGGGGCTGTAAAATTGGCCCCTGAAAATCTGGTTATTTTCCGATTTTGTGTTATAACTCGTGAACTGTAAAATAATTTTTTTACCAAATGATAGATCTAATTAAAAGAAGTAACTTTTGTCTTGAAACTTTTTTTCTATCTCTTACAGCTCGCGTGTTAGAACACAAAATCGGAAAATAGCCGAATTTTCAGAGATTAATTTCACCCCTTCGAGTAAATTTGGGCAGGAAACAAAAATTGCGTTGTAATCAGGAGGAAATCCCCTACATATTCACAAAGTTTCAGAATTTTTAGAATTTTCGGGTTCGGGATCTTCCCTTATAAGAGTAACAGTAACACTACCACTAACAGCAGCACTAATAGTAACTCTAAAATAACAGTAATGAACTAAAAATAAACTAATAGTATACTGATGATCTAATAATCTAATAATAAGCAAAGAATAACTTACTAATAGACTAAAGTAATAAATTCAGTACTACCTATGTAACATATAAATACTTAAATTAATAAATTAATAAATTTCAAAAATCTTCCTCTGCTGCTAAAGGTGGAATCTGACGGCACGTGAATCGGCGAGCTTGCTCGGCTCGACAAGTCGGCTTGGCGAGCTTGAGTCGGCGATCTACGAGTGTTCTCACGGCGCGTGGATCGGCGAGCTTGTTCGGCTCGCCCAGATTCGGCGAGTCGGCTTGGCGAGCGCGACTCGGCGAGCCATGAGTGTTCTCATGGCACGTGGGTTCGGCGATTCCCGCGCAAAGATCGCCGATTCACGTGCCGTCAGATTCCACCTTAATACCTATTCTATTCGCTCAATGGTCGATCATCAGATTGACGAGTCTCCACGCTCTCGTCTCCGATCTCGAGAACAAATCTTCATTTGTTTATATTCCAGCTCTACTTTAGCGCTGACAAGGAGCTTCGCTGCTATCCCTTTCTGGCATAAGGCAGGCGACAATGGGCGGCACCAACCGATGTCGCGACAGTTGGCGTTTCAGATCGACGCACAGTGGTCTGGATGGTGGCCAAAATTCAATTTCTCAACTTCAACTTTACAATGTCATTTTTTTTTTTATGAATTGACAACCCTCCAGAGCTTCTAAATCCGCATAGCTTTCTCTTTTCACATGACTCTTTGATTAGATATAATATTACAAAGACAAAATCATCAAATTTTATGTGAATCTAATTGTTTTAATTACTCGTTATAGAACATCAAAATACGTGTTTATATCATACAGGTATATAAGTAAGGAAGTATATTTCAGTTATTTATATGTGTCATAGGCATTTTTTAGTCCGTGAACAAATAGTGCAATGTTTATATGAATTTAAAGTTTGAGAAGGCTTATAAAAAAAGGATTAAGCCAGATTAACATCGGACTTTTTTTACATGAAAGCTTACACAATTGTTAACAAGAGCATGTAAATTTCAAGTGCAATCTCCTGCAATCTTCAATTTTATGCAGACTTTTAGAAATGACGCTCGAGGTATTGTATATATTTTATATGTATAATAATTTTTAATATTTTTTTTTTAAGTCAAAGATAATGTTAGGTCTGATTCTTTTTTCTCTTTCTTTCTCTAGTACGGCTATGATTTTTAATTTTGGCTATAAAATACCGCTTTCCAGATCACAATGCGCACCATATTGAATCCGCCATTTTGATTTTAAATTTTTGGTGCCAAATTCGTTATCAGCGACCGCAAAAACCCTTAATCACCAAGTTTCAGAATGATCAGAATTTTGGCCGCTAAATGTAGATCTCCCCAGACCACTGTGCGACGTTCCGACGATTCTAACATTGTACCATCTTATTATTTTTCAGTCGCGATCACACTATACATATGTATTATCAGAAAAATGCTGGTAATTCCTTTTGTTTCGATATTATAGCGATTTCGGTACTATATCGACTTCGATATAGGTAATTTCGCTAACATAATACTGGTAACAAAATAACATTGGTTTTAAATGTCTGCTTACAAATATCTTGAAAATTGTAATAAAATGGGAAAACCGAAAAAATTATAGGTAAATATACCGGTATGATCTCATAGCGGTATTTTATATACCGGTAGGAATCCCTGGAAAACAGAGATTGTTGATGACGAACATGATTCTGAGTGTCGAGGTCATCCAAAACAAAAAACGCAAAATTTGTGTCATACGATAACCACACTCGTGTATGTAGATTAAAAGAAATTTTCCATTTTTCCTTGCGGATGACTACGGCAGCCGGAATCACGTTCGTCATCAACGATCTCTTTTTTTTCAAACCCATCTTACTACTACCACTGTAACTGTGAACAAAATATTATTGCATAAAAAAATTTGTGTACATTCTTCGAATGTCATGTAATAAACGTACATAGTTTGGAATTATAATACTCCATACCTTTCTTTTAAAAAATTCTTCAAAATTTGCCTTATTTTCAGAGCGTCAAATTAGGGAGACCCCTTAAGTTGTAGATACAGTAATTTATGACCAACGGGCATGCTGCTATTACTGATACCATTTTGCTTCTGACATTTATGAGGAAACATAAAAAATGAACATGATTTTCGTAATTTAGAGCTTACCCGGAATGGAAATGTGTAATATTCTCACATCTTGGAGAAAAGACTTCAAAGAAGCACTCAAGTGATACAGGTTAATAACATCCTTGAAAGTCAAGTCGCCAAATGTGTCCTTCCCTATTGTCTTCCTGTAATGAGTGTAGAAAGAAATACATCTGGTGGCTTGTATCCTCAAGGATATCGATTTATGTCTCTCGACTGTGCCCCCAGTGTACAGGATGCTCCACAATGTGTGGTGCAACCGGAATGAAGGGATTGTCCACATAAAAACAAATCGAAAATGTACAATAAATTTTTTTTAACAGTTTGAGTGGCGCAAGAAGAAATGCCCCATCATGTTGGTCAGGTCTTTCCGAGCGATCCTTTCTGGCGGAAATGCTTTGTCCAACTTGACTCACGATTTGAGCACATACTGGCGGTAATGAAAACCTTCATCGGAGTACATACTACCAATGAATACGCGAGGTTTTTCTGATGAAAATGAGTCCAAATACGACACTATTAAGGCTATTTTTAATTATACGTAATTCGAATTGTTTCCGAATTCCTTGGTCCTAGTCTTTGGGGCCGGCAACTCGGGACTTAAGGGGTCATGCTCAGTCAGGAGGCCGAAAAAAAGGGTGGTCTTTGGAAATTTTTTACTCAAAAGCTGTAACACATTTCTCAAAAAATCTTTTTTCCTTTTAAGGATTGCATCTAGTACCGTGCATCGTAATTTTTTTATTTAAAAATATTTATCAATAACTAAGTTATTGTCCGTCACTCGAAGGTTCTCTAAAAAAAAGGCTTCTGCGGTGACCACTGCTGCTCGAAAGTCGATCATCTAAAATAAAAAATTCAAAAGAATTTACGTATTATATTATATTATCTAGTATTTGAACGAAGGATTTTTCGAAATATTGATTTGGGAAAAAATGGCTGATGTTTAAAGTAAAAGTTTCAATTTTTATCATAAATTGTGCCTGATTTTCGTCAATTAAAAGAAAACTAAGCATCGGATAAAAAAATCCTTCGTTCAAATACTAGATAATATAATATAATAAGTAAATTCTTTTGAATTTTTTATTTTAGATGATCGACTTTCGAGCAACAGTGGTCACCGCGGAAGCCTTTTTTTTTTAGAGAACCTTCGAGTGACGGACAATAACTTAGTTATTGATAAATATTTTTAAATAAAAAAAATTACGATGCACGGTACTAGATGCAATCCTTAAAAGGAAAAAAGATTTTTTGAGAAATATGTTATAGCTTTTGAGTAAAAAATTTCCAAAGACCACCCCTTTTTTCGGCCTCCTGACTGAGCATGACCCCTTAAGAAGGGCCAAAAAGTCGTAAAATATACATTCTTTACTTTTAGAAGAGCCATAGAAATTTAATAACACAAAAATACATACTGTTTGGTGGGGATAAAACCAAACAGATTGGGATATTCTCGAACAATGCTTACGATGCATTCCACAAGTATCAACGTGAAAACACACCGTAATTATGGACGGGATGGAAATTCCTCGGCGTGGAAACACGCCGACGCTACTCGAAGTGCTAATTTCTCGTAAGACAGTGACATAACAGCAAGAGGGTAAACCACTATTTCAACCCTATTCTGTATCACTACAGGGTATCGAACATGTTTGATGTCTAAAAAGGGGACGAAATTTTTTTATGAACATCGGCCCATAAATGCTTTAATGAACATACTATAAAACGAAAATTTGAAATTTAAAAGAAACAATAACAGACAGTTCTTTTTACAAGGAACACTAGCCAAACATTTGGCATGGGGTAAAGCATATGAAAATATTTGACGTGTACTTTTGTAGCAGTCTATAGTCTAAAAAGGGGTGAGTTTACATTTCAAAGTCCCGGGCTGAAAAGATATTTAACTATCATACTGTATTACTGTGGCATACTGTGATACAGCTCTGTTAACACGTCCTCGCTGTTTCCACTGCATTCCTTTTTTTCGTTACTTCTGAAGCTCGAGGTGTTGATTTCTTATTTGATAAAATTAAAAGTGCGGTTGAATGGTTGAGTACTCTAATGAGGGATGTCGAGCTCTATTTTGTAACAACAGACAATAATTTGAGAGGTCTGCGTCATTTTTTTTTAGAATATCAGAAGGTTTGCCAGTTTAGGGGCGAGATAGCAGAGGGGTCAGGGACTCTAGTTGACCAGAGAAATAGAGTACGATTCTATTTACTCAACCGGCAACCTTTACTAAATGGTAAGATCTTGCATACACACGAGTTGAGTACTAAATTACTAAAGCACTTGACTGATCTACCGGAATCCTTCACTTGATTAAATCATTTTATTAAACTACTGCACTAAAATCTAGCATCTACACGAGTGGAGTACTGAGGTCCTAATGCAGTTGACTAAACTACTGTAAACTACTCTAAGAGCCACTCTTTAGTTCTCAGGTAACCGGTGGGTTGGCAATCGAGAATGATAAGGCCTGCATAGGTACTGGATCAGCCAGCCAGTACTGGAAACTAAAGTCCTTTTGTATTTCGTCAGATCTTCATGAAAGTGTTACCAATTGATTGGTGAGTGAAGCTGAATCCAAACATGATCTTGTCCGGAATATTTTTAATTACATGTAATATCGTGTATAATTAAAAATATCCCGATGTACTGTGTCCCGTTCACTAAGCGCGCCACATTCTGTCTTTTAGGCACGCAAGCGGACACAACCACATAGCGTGCCTACAAAGAGGAAATACTTTAGTGGTCTTAAACAGTCCCATAACTGCTGCAACGGCTGCATCTCTGCGAAAAATGGTCGCAAAAAATATTTAAAAAATGCATTTTAACGCTTGAAGTTTTTAGTTTTTGAATCAAGTATTCAATTCTTTTTCATCCATCATGATACTGTTTTATCAAGATGAAGCGCAGGAAACGAAGTCTCAGAAATTTTTGCCTAGTTTCAACGTATGCCCGGGCTAAAAAATGTTTTTTTCTGGTAAATCCAACGAAGGACTCTTAGGTACTTTTCACTTTGAACACCTATAACTTGCGAACTCATGATCGTAGACAAATTTTCATGAATATTTTGGAAAGCTAAGAATGTTTCCTTTCAGAACCTTTAGTTGCCAATTTAAGATTTTTCTTAATCGTACTAAATCTATTTTAAAATGATCCCAAAAATTGACGAAAATGTTTTGAGTATACATAATAATTTGGCCACCCTCTGTATATTAAATTTCAAAGCAAACAGTCTGGGTATAGCGTCAATAGTTTCTAAGCTTCCAGGGCATAAATAAATTAAAGACACGCCGATTGTAATTAAAGAGTTAATAGGAAGGATTCCTATAGTATGTAGACTGTCAGAGAGCTTGAGTATTTATTATATAGAAAATAAAGTAAGAGCATCTATGGAATAAAAAGGAATACATAAGTATCATAATCGCGGAAATACAAAAGAATTTTCATTATCTCATAATAGTTGTTCAATAATCTGTAAGTTTTATATGAACAATCCCTAGTAGCACAAAATATTGGTTTTGTCGTAATATAAAGTGAATATTGTATGTATATTTAATTATTAAAAAGAGATTCAATCTTTTTTTTAATACATAAAAGAAATCCAATTTCTTTTTAATATTTAAATGAGATTCAGGCTCTTTTTAATATTTAAATATACATACAATATTTATTCTAGACTAAGAAACAAATAGGATCATTTTATATTACGAAAATCAATATTTTTCTCAAGAGATGAATCTCTTTTTAATATTGGATGAATATGTGTTCAATATTTTGTGCTACTAGGGATATCCCTATTGTTGTTTCAAGCTTATGATAAAGTGCAAAGGATATGCATTACTCATGTCTATGAAAAGTTGTGTTTATATATTTTCTTTAGGTCTCAGCGAGAGACCGAAAAATGTGGATGGATTGCGGTACACACGCATACGTGCAGATAGTATTTTCATGCGTTGATTAAGAACGATTCAGTGTATCTGGGCTAGAGATTGATATTTTTGCGTCGCTTTTGAAGGGTCGGCGGACAGAAGTGTCCCACTTTTCGAGACACCCTTCAGTGGCCGTACCTTCGATCGAATCGCTTTTGCCTCTCTCCAAGCAAAAATAAATGAGAAAATAGAGAGTAACCATATGTTGTACGTCTGACACTTAACGAGACCGTGAAATCAAGATTGTTCACTGCACAGTACTTGAGTCCACGTGGCGCGCCCCCGCCACCGCCCCCGCTCACAGGGTGAGACAAAACAGCTATGCTCACTAACTTACAATTATTACTTAAGAAACACGTGTAGATAATGTTTCGTATCATGGAATCCCTGCTAATAAAAAGTGAAACGTTGCCTGGTTGTTTGTTTGTCCTTCTTTCGCGCCTAAACGGTTGAACGGATTTCAATGAAATTTTGAGTATACATTACATACGTCCTAGATTAGATTATAGACTATTTATAAAGAACGTGGGAAACATCGTAAATAATCCCCTTGTGAATCCGGGTAACGGGTCAGCTAGTTTGCAATAAATATCTACAAGATATTTTATAACATGCGAGCATAAATTTAAGGATAAATATAGTGTTACGATTTTTACGAACTTTTACAAGATGGTGACGTACAGGTGCCTGTAGCTATCAGTAAAGTGGTAGATGTAAACGTACTAATACAGCTATAAACAGGCCTTACGATATGTGCTGTGAATATACAATGTCTCGTCAGTACTCCACCTGTTGAATTTCACTTGCAGCACATCGCCGCCTTCTTCATCATTTCCGGGAACACCTCTGAACGAGTAACCAAGAGCGGCAAGGCTTGTATGTGAGACGAGACATCACTAATGAAAAATACAATTTTTATATGTCTGATTAAATTTTCGTAAGAGTGTCGCTGATAGATTAGCCAGGCTTTGCCGATGAAACGAAGTGTAAACGCGACCTAATTCGGACTATTTTTAATTATACATAATTCGAATCACTTTTGAATTCCGTAGACTAATTAATTGTACATCACGCATGATTGAAAATAGCACGAGTGAGAAGTCTTTTCAGTCTACTGACGACACTTTCAAGAAGATCCAATAGAAAATATAGAAATTAACATTTTCGCAATGTTTTGATAGTAAACATTCGGGGACTCTTGTACCATACATTCGTGGAAACGTGCGAAACTGTGCAGCAGGTGGAAATTACTTGGCGGGAAATTACGCTGACACCACTAAAATTTTGTTATTGTACATTGCATCATTTATTTTTGACTGTTCTAATCTCAGTAAAAAAGGAATATTTATTTGCAGTACAAACTCCATGTAATAACAATACTCTTTCCTTAAAATGGTGCCAAAACTCCTGATGTCATTCACACAGGAAATATTAGCAATCTTCTGAAAGTCACACTACTTAAACAGATACAATAAATTCAGTAGAAGTTGACACAACAATATCTATTTGAGGAATATGACAATTACGGAGAATAATACTGCCCTCCTTAGTTAAACTGTCCTATCTAGCATTTTTTCATTTTTTCAGATATGTTGAAATATTTGAAGTTCCACGCGTCTTTTAACTTTTAAGTAAAGTTAGAAAACTCTACGTGCTTCGTAAAGATTTATAAACAGTTTAATGTATTTAACCTAACTTCTTTCAAAATGGGTCAAATATCTTATCTAAAACAATTAATTATTTGGCACGTTAATAATACATTCCTTACCGGTACACCTATTACAGAAAATTATATTAGGCTATTACGAAATAATGACATGTTTTACTTTGAATGAAGGAAAATAAGGATGGTACAAAGTAAATGATAAAACTTCAGTTTTCTCGGTTGCTTCAAAATGCTAGATAGGACATTTTAACTAAAAAAAGAGAGCAGAATAGCAGAGGAGACCTTCCATACAGAAAGCAATCAATAATCAATGCCAAAAGCAATTTAATGTGTACGAAGGTGTAAAGAATACCCCCCAAAAACTTCAAAAAAAGTAAAAAATTACGCCAAGTACATGAAATCAAATAAATCACAAAAATAGAAGATAAGAATAATAATTACAAAATAAAAAAAAGATGTGAAATCAGAATGAGCTGCCAGTACATAAAGGTGCTTTCCAACTGCGCTTCAGATGACAGAACTACATATACATAGCTAAAATGTTGAGTTCATAAATTCCATTACTCATATCACGGACATTTTAATTAACCCATCAAAAAGAATCCCATTTAAAAACATTGTCGTAAATTAACTAATAGCTTTACAAAATTAATGATATACAAAAATTGCGCCAATTTTAACAATGGCTATTTATACAAATAAATATTTTAATACGAATAAATATTTTATTCAAAATACTTGGCGCTGCTCTCCGAATTGGTGTTGCTAAACTGAATAAATATGTATAAATTGCAATAATCTTTTTCTCTCTATCTCCCTATAAAGCTGACTGCGTTTCTAATACTCGTATGTATATGTATAGCGTTTGTATTTATTTCTGTCAGGGAAATTTAAGGAATCCACCATTTTCACGAAGGTATAATAAAAAATAGAAAACTCGGAAATTTCAGTAGAGCATGAGTCATTCCGAGCACCGAGCTTTATTCTCGGGAGCTGAGAATTTTAGTGCGGTCGGTCTCGAGACCTGTATAAACAAAAAATGTGAGGGAGTTGATCCGCGAGCCCTAAACCAGGAAGTGCTGTATATGTTTCACAAGTATAAAACATGTGTGATATGGAGGGAAGAAATATTTTCTGCGGCATATACCTACCTAATACTTAACTACATATACTGTCTCAATATTATCTACCTTTAACGTCTAATGAAATGATCATGTTTTCGCAAGCTTCAATTCGTTTTACATTTCCTTGCCTTTATCTCATTTCTCTCCTCGACATGCCCTTTTGTAGGTGTCTAAGTGAAATAAGTATGTATCATAAATTTATTTCTATAGGTATCCTTATCATACATATCCCTGTTGCTTTCATTGAAAGTTTGCCTTATTGGAAACTACTTAGTTCTTAGAATGAAGAGGTTCTTGTTTATATGACTCTCAAATAATTTCACGAATCATAAAATTTGAACGAATTATATATTATTGAATGAATTGCAAAATTTGAATTCATTCAATCGGCTGTGACGATGGTAATTGTTAGAGAAATATATTTTGGTGAAAAGTAATTTCAACAGAAAGTTCTAGATCGCAGATTCTGAAATTCACCGCGGGTTCACGTAGTTCACGCTATGACATAGGAACGTAAACCGTGGATACATCACAAAGCGAGGCGTCACCCGTGATGCATTTTTCCTTTTATCCCTTCGGAGGAATTTATAAAGGCCGGGCGTTAGTTACTCGATAAATCTGAACCATAAAACCTATTACTGGAGATAGAAAGGTAAATATTACACAGGTTATAATATAATAGTGAATTAAAAAACACGTAAGAGATCAAAGGGCGCGAGAATTTTTCGTGGTGTCGATCGATTCCTACGCGTGTGCGATGATGGATATTATGTAAGTAGGAAAAGCGTGTGGACACTGTAATTTTTTTTACCTACACCGCGTATTACTCCTGTTCCCTGTTGCGTGGCCGGTGTGGAAAACCACAGCAGTGTATACATACAGTATAAAATTACACGTCATGAAAGCTTGGACTTTAAAGTCTGTTTCCTCATTTCGCATTTTTTTCCTCATACAAGGCATCTTGCGGTAGTAGACCCTGCGTTTAAAAGATTATAACTATTTTGTACAAATTTTAATTCTCGAGAGAATCTATATTTAATATCATGATAACATAATAAATAGAAAATTCGAACTCATACTAGACCAGCATCTTTCGAACGAAATATTTACTACGCATAATGGATTACAACAAGGCACAGTATTCCCAGATTTTGTTCAGTTTACTTGTCTCGAACAACCTAAAATTATTCGATATGAGTTCCACTACAGTATGTAATGCATGTATGCAGTGTGTAATTTGTCGCTAATCTGATAATTTATGCTTCTTACAAGAAAGTCCAATCACCCAGAAAAACCCTTCAAAGAACTTAAATAAAAGCCATAGGTTTTCTACAAATTGATGTGGACGAATATGATGCAATCTGCCTACGTATTATTCTACACGAAAAATTGGATTGCTATCACTTTCGTTCAAGATATATGAAAGAGGAATTCAAACCCTCACCTTATTATATGCTTGCTCGATTGGATATAATGTGAAACCATACATCGTGAAAAAATTATGGAGTTTCGAAAGAAAAATTCTAAGAACATCCCTTAACGTATTTAAGTCGTGAAAAATTGTCATTTTTAGGATTTATTTTTTAGTAACCGGAATGTTCAACGTAAATAATATTTTGACTACTTATTAATACACTTATTGACAGTATAAAAAAATCTGTTTTAAATTTTTAGCAGTATTTTTTAAATATATATCGCACTGATGTGAGCGCCTTGAAAAAGCGATGTAGCAGTGCTGGTGCAAGTGATTCCGGGAGAACGACGCATGTAAAACCAAAAATTCAAAGTTTGTTGTAGTCATTATGAGTGTGGTTATCGTTGGGAGCAGAATTATTTTGACCGATAAAAAAATAACAAGATGGCGAAAGTTTGAAGTTTAAGTGTCGAAATACGGTGAATTTGTCAATCATTTTGCTTTGTAAAAAGTATGAAATTGTTAATCAAAAAAGGTTTCCGAGGTCCTTGCGATACCCACTGATATACTGAATAATGTGTGAAAATTTTAAACTGATTGGTCAAATAGTTTTTTTTTTGTAATCACCTGCACCGGTTGAAAAAAAGTATTAAGAGAAATTAAAAAAATTCTTTTAAATTTTGTTTAAATAATATAAGAGCAGCTTAATATGTAAATACCAAAGAGATTAACTGCATTATGTGTTGTGTCTACGGAGAAAAAAAATCTTTAAAAACAGCTTAATTTCTCGGTCGATCAAAGTAGAATGACCCCTTAAAGAAAATAAGCCACACAGTACATATACTGATAGAGAACAGCCGCAAAGTATATAACAATCGCTGATCTTTATGTAACTTGTATAAATGTACTTCATGTAGAAGATCTGTCAACATCCATATCTGGGGGGTAAAAATAAAATAAAGAGGCACATATTTACACTGAAACGCGTAAATTGTAGGTATATAGATCCCTGGTTCCCATATAAATAGGTTTTTTATTATTCAAGTATTTTATTGATCGTTTTAAGGTCACAGCGTGTGTTATGTAATTGAATGTCCTTTTTATAAGCTGCATCGCTGCAATAAATAACGCAAATATGTCGTTTTACTGGAGAAAATGTCGATGACGTTAAAATTTCCGATAATATGACATTGAAAAGAAATTTCTGCTTATCAGAAAATTTACCCCTTTAAATTGAATACATTTTTGCTTTGACTTTTTCGTATTATCAAATGGAACAGGGATGTTTGAGGTGGTCGTGTTAGAGAAATCTCTGTATATCTTAATAAAAAAGACTGTGTTTATCCTGTTTCCAAAGTCTACCAATCTATCTATCATATAAAATGTAATCAAGCGTCATACCTTATTGTATAATTTAATTGAGGATGTCAAAAACTTCAGTGATATCTGTTTTTCAACATAGATTTTCCAAATCGCGATCTTTGTAACAAATTCTACAATTATTTTAAACAGATACCTTCAATTTACGATTCGCAAAAGGATTAGCAGGTATTGTCTCCTCATCCCATTACTCTTCGATTAAAACCATCGATTTATAGATATATCGAATATACGGGGCGTTTCATGACATGTCCACTTCAGTGGTGAAAGGGGGACACAACAATAGTAGAAAAGGTTCATTTGGGTACGTGCCCTGTTTGCCATTGTCCCAGAGTTATAGCCATTTTTATATTCCAGTAATTCTTAATAGCAATCAGAGATACTATAACTGATTTTACTAAACTGTTTGTAATTGAACTTGTTTTTCTTAGCGGAAGAGTAACATGCCAATTTTCAGTAAATTTCTTAAGTAATCAATTGAACTATTGGAAGAAGTTCCACTTGATGTACGTCGTGGTTTATGCATGAGTACACCACATTTTATTCACATGTTTTATATTTTTTTTTAGAAAATCTGCATCACGACGACTGCAAGCTTGAATTCAGGCCGAAGGTGGCCATTTCCAGCACTTGCTATGTATAAAAGTTAGTAGCCGCACATGACAGATGTATAAAAATTGCTATAACTCTGCAATAAGATCAAATAAGGCATGAACTTTTTTCATTGTTTTTGTGTCCATCGCTGAAGTTGGTCACACATGTTATAAGACACCCTCTAAATAGATTAGAGCTTTAGGTATTCAAATACGAATAATTTCTTCGAATATTCGCATATTCCAAAATTCGAATAATTAGGGGTAAAGGGAAACAAAGAATAAAATTATTACTATTACTATGTTAACGAGTAAGGTGGCGTCTACAGAGCGAATAATATTCAGTTTTTAGCTTCCTAGGGTTACTAACTTATTAGGGTTTTAGCTTCTTACAAAAATGTCTGCTTATACTATTTCAAACTTTATGTTGAAAATGAAGTCGCGTGGATCGACTGCGAAACAGAATTGGGCATTATTCCAATTGTTTCGAGTAAATGTATACGTATGTAACACAATTATCCGAATAAATTCTTTTTATTATACTATTTTATTTAAATACAAATTATTTACTCGGTAACAAATTATTCCTTCTATTTATTCAAATAATTCGTCATTATTTATTTGAATAATTTGTTCGAATAACGATTGCAAAATAAGTAGAATAATAATACTAATAACCGATGGCTGTTTTCGTTTCAAAATTTATAAATTTACGAAAGATTAATGAAATTCCAAATTTATCGTTCGAAAAACAAATAATTGTAAAGGCCAATATGAAAAGAATTTTACGATAAAATGTAAAACAATTTCACGTTCAAATTCCTATTCGGTACAATCCGAAATTCGATTACTTCGAATATTCGAATACTCCGAATTATTCGAATATTCGTTTCAGCCCTAATATAGATCGGTTTACGTTATAAATATTAGATTTCCAGTCAACTGGTATGTTTTTATAACATCAAAAAATTAATAAACAAAATACGAATACACGAACTTGGTACACCACAAATTCTACCAACTCAGAATTTGGTACGCCAGCTTTCACAAAAACTCATTACAGAGAGTTTTAAACTTATAAGGCGTTAACGTTAAATATCTCTCTAAATAATACGCATTGGTATAAATGCTTGCATACGTGTCCACTCTTTTCTTCTAGATTCCCCAGAAAATGTTTTGTTGAAATCGGTGATCCAACAGCTGTGACCTCTCCTTGTTAGTGTCTGTTCCACGTGCGTATCAGCTAGGTTGCTTCTCCCTCTATCCCTCTCCACGTCTTCTTCCAAGGTAAATGGAAAAGGCCGAGGGTGGATGTTTCGCGCTATTTATAATGTTTATAGCAGCGGACGCGTTAAACGAAGAGGAACCATTTTGTATTATTTACTGGTTACTTAATTACAGGTTACCACATTCGCACGAAGGCGTGGTAATTGATCACGTTTCTGTGGCTACTAAAAATCGGTTGCTTTGATGGAAAAAGGGTGTAACCAGGGTCGCGCGAGCGAATTATCGTGGGGGTGCGGTAGGAAATAATTTTGCAGTGAAAACACGTCATTTTGCCCTCATCCACATTCCTTATTCCTAACGATCTTAATTACTGGGACATTTAAAGTGAATATCATTCTAAATGCACTTGTTACTGGTCACTTTCGCGCGATTCATGGATAAATATTACAAAACAATTTATCGCATTTCATAGCGAAAATCGAAAAAGAGGGGAGACAATACAAAACCTATCAAAGAGCACTCTCTAAAAATGTTTTATATGTTTTGTATCATATATTAGAGTAAACACTTTACGATCGATATGGGGCAGTATCATTTCATATAATTTCGTTTCTACCAAAACCGTTGTTTATTTTGTATAGAAACGGTGCCGGGAGTATCACTCGCATTATTTAGTTCTCGGTATTATCTGCGTAACACATTCTCTCATCGAGAATATTTTATAAACGCATATTGTAGAGATATACACGAATATTTTGGCGAATAGTTTGTCAAATGCGGAATATTCGATATTCGAATTCGGCGAATGCGGAATAACGAATGTTCGTCCTTCGGCGAGCAGCTACATGTATGGATCTAGCGAGGACGACGTAGGCAAATGCAGGCAATTGTTCCCTATTCGCCGATTGTCAAATGTTTGCGCGAGCTTCTGTACGAATGTTCCGCAGTTTCCGATCACGAGTCGAAAGGCTTGTCACTTGCCGAAGAAACGCCATACCTACTGGGAAGATATACGCGAATGCTATGACAAACAGTTTGTCCAATGCCGAGTGTGTGACTGCGCCCTTAAGGGGAGCAGCCCGTATAAACGGCTTATTTTTGTATGAACTTTTAGGAATTTTTTGCAAAGATACCAATGCGCTAATTCCTTTGGAACTTTAAGGATACTTTATTTAACATTATAACAAGTAAAATAACAATTTATAACAGAAAAATTATAATAAATACAACAGAAATAGAGCAGTATCTGAAATAGGTTTTTTCGAGATGCAAAACGGCGCCGGTTGTAGCGTCAGTGGTAGTTATTTGAAACAGACCAATAATTTTTTTTCAGTTGATATGCCAATTGTAAGAATATGAACCACAAATGGTATAAAAATGGCAGAACTTGTGAGATTTTCGCCAAAAATTCGCGTTTTATTTGTTTAAAAACAGTGATTAAAATTGATAATTAGGTTAAACCTTGTTGTTCATATTCTGAGGAATATTATAAACTAAAAGTGTGCAAAATTTGAAGTTGATTGGTCAAATAGTTTTTGAGTTATCACCGGCGCCAATTCTGAAAACGTGCTTGCGAGAAAAACGCGTTTAAAATGCGTTTTAAGTACATATGCTCGGCGCTCGGAGGCGCGCTGACTCACCAGGCTATAGTATCGATACGGAGTTGAATTTCGGCCTATAACTTTGAGAATATATTTTTCAAATATTTTAGAAGCGATTTATGGAAAAATGTTTGTTTCTATTTATCGTTCGATTTATACGGTCTTCTCCCCTTAACGCAAATGCGCGAGAGAAAATGACACTTCAAATGGTTGACATGCGTTTTATGGGCTCTTCTTCAATATTTCGTGAATATGGTCTTTCTATGAGCAAGAGCGCTTTCGGTTGCTCGCGAACAGAGTCAAGAGCAACTGACGTCAGTAGCCATAAAACAGGGTGGGAGAACTCCCATAGTGTGAGTGCTGTCGTTATGTTCGGCAGGTTTAATCACAAGGATCTTATTGGCGCTGGGGCGTATTAAATCGACCTACAATTATAATTCGACCTATTGTAACTTTCCTACAATTATTGTACTGTTTACACATGTATGTTATTTATAAAGGGAACCAATATCTTGTCTCATTTTTATAATCTGGATTAAGATCATTAGATAATTTAATTACCTTCAAATAATTAAATTATCCACATTAATTTTCTTATTTTTAACATAATTTTAACAATAATTAATTCATTAATACATATTTCTAATTTAATCAGGCTCTAATAATTAAATTATCCATATTAATTTTTTTATTTTTAACATAATTTTAACAGTAATTAATTCATTAATACATATTTCTAATTTAATCACCCTCTAATAATTAAATTATCCACATTCATTTTCTTATTTTTAATATAATTTTAACAAATATAAACGTACAGATATGATTTTCGTCGTTTTTTTTTCCAAGAATCGATGATCGTACGTTCTCCAACTCGCCTTTTCGAATGTAACCGTTTAGAGACAGAATAAGCTTCGATTTCTACCATCAATTTCACGACATTTCTCTGCTTCTCAATCGCATTGTTGTATCGCAAACACAGTGTAGTGGAACTTGTTGCTCATCATCGCCACGCTTTTTCCAAAATTATACAGAGTGCTTTCAATTGCGCGGACAAAAATGTACCAGTCGATTCTGGAGATAATGTTGAACCAAAAATGTCACATGTGACTGGGGTGGCGTAACTCAATGGATTGTACCTTGTACATCTTTTCTAAGCTTATTAATAGCTTTAAGAGGTCTGTGTCTCTACACTTACAAACAGTTCCCACCACGGATGAGTGGGCTGTGTGCCCTGAAACGTTCTCTGCCCTTGCTCGCTGAAAAATGCCCCGAAGGGCAATGAATTGACCGGGCCTGTTCTAGAGCAGGGGTGTCGAACTTCCCCACTCCGAGAGCCGCCTGAGTCGGGCCCCCGGTCAGCCGGTTCCCCCACTTGTTTTTCCCCGGGAGTTGCACGAGACCCGGCAGGGAAAGAGCGCGGCACCCGGAGGAGAAATTCATCAGAGTGAAGTAGGTGTGGAGGGGGCCGTTCTCCTACGGCTCTACGGAGCAGGCGAAGAGGAGAAGGAGCCACTGCGGCTCGCGAGCCGCTTGTTCGACACTCCTGTTCTAGAGCAAACCCATGCCACCGGCTTTTGCTTAGACCATATTCACGAAACGTTGTCGAAGTGGTCATGAAAGGAATGTCAAGTCAACTACGCGAAGCTTGGCCACTCTCCACCTTGCATCTGTGTCGGGGGTGTATACCTACATAAGAATAGAGTCCCGAGTCGAACACCACTTAAAAACCTCATAATGATGCGTTCTGACGTGTGAAACGTACATTTCCACTTATTCTCGTCATCAGTTTAGACAAATTCCATAATAAAATGTGCAGGTACATTGCAACGAGCGCGCCGAGGTGTGTTCGGCGACTAATTGGAGATGATTTCAACTCACAGATTCAACGAAATTTGACATACGATAGGTTGTCACGCCTGCCGAGAAACTGTTGTATGACAAGTCGCTAAAATTACCTTCTCCAACTTGTCGCGCGAAAAATCGTAACGACTGTGTCAACTGTATCAACGCCAAACGAAATCATGGCCACAAGTAAAAAGAAATTGATTTCTTTTATACATCTGCGCATTGTACTTGATTTATGAAATATCAGAGCATGTTTTTCCGTTAAAATCAATTTTTAATCTGCAATTCTCTAAGAGATATGCGACTTCAAACTTAATAGCGTTGGAAAATGGATTTTTTCAGGTAAAGCTAGAAATTATATTACTATTTATTGTCGATGTAACAAGACAGTCTGTAAATGTTGGTATTATTAACAAACCGGTTTTCGAATTCCACTATTCCCAAAAAACCGGTTAAACCGGTTTTCGAATTTTCACAAAAAATAATTTGTACTTATTTTAAAAATGTTTAGCTTCCTTAATATTTATGGAATCACAAATATATAACAAAATAAAATATACCGACTTTTGAACAAACCGGTTTTCGAATTCCACTATTCCCAAAAAACCGGTTAAACCGGTTTTCGAATTTTCACAAAAAATAATTTGTACTTATTTTAAAAATGTTCAGCTTCCTTAATATTTATGGAATCACAAATATATAACAAAATAAAATATACTGTATCTATACAAACCCAAATAAATAAATAAAAATTAAATTAACTAAAATCCGTGCAATTTTTGAGTTCATTTAATATTTATGGATCTACAAAAATATAACACAATAAAATAGACTACATACAAAACCAAATGAAAAAAAAAAAACTAAAATCCGCACAAAATATAAATCTTTTACAGTGGTACCAAATTATAAATCTTTATTCCATTTAGTATTTTTCTTCGGAAAATATGAACTCATAAAAATTAGTTTTACAGTAATGAGTAAACTGTTACCTAGTACAATATGCTTGTATCCGAGGCGATTTCAAGTCAGAAGGTTAACGTTTTTAATTAATTAATTCATTCATTTATGCATATTAATTCTACTATATAAAATAGGTTTTTTATATTTAAAACCCGGTTTTTGAATTTCACAAATTTATAAATAAAAACGGGTTTTTAAAAACTGACAAACCCTAGTATTATCTAATATGCTCGAAATTCATATTTACATTAATTGTATTATTTTTTAAATATTTCAACAGTCGTGGTAGATAAAAATACAAGACCTATATATGTTGTTCTTTCTTTGAACGAATAGTCGTGTATCAAACCAGATCAAACTTCGATTTCTTTTTTAAAGTATAGTTCAAAGGTCACAGAAGAAGTTCTGATTGGAATTAGCTGCGACAATCTGCGACTTTACCAGATATCGTTATTTGTAAATATTAATTTTGTGCAGAATTTTTAATTCTCTAGTTAAAAAGGAGTTAGTATGTTATTGCATATGTTCAACATTGTATTAATAACAGTTATTATTTACGATTAAATATCAAGTAGAATGTGTTTTATCTATATTATAAAAATATACGTAATTCAACATTTCTCATTAAAAAAGGTACATGATTATTTTTCTAGAGTCATGTTCTAATAATTTATTTCAACAATTTAACTTAGATTTGAAGATTTTAGTTTTGGCCACAATTTCGGGAAAATTCGCCACTGTGCGTCCCATTAGATATTTTAGCTATTAAGCCTTGGCAGACGTATCGTTTTCTCAACTCAAATAATAACCAAACTGAAAGTCATCGATCAATGACACCACCGCATATTCGAAATAATCAGCTTTCAGTCAAGCGCTATCACGAGCCAGTCTTTTGTGTTTTTGTGCATCCGTTCTTGGTCGTGAAAGTCTTTAGCGTTTTGATCATTGATATATTTTTGAAAGCAGAGAGATCGTGTCGAACGAAGTGGTCTGTCCCTTTCGTCTGGCGGAACCACGGTTAGTCTGTAATTGCTCCACGTCACTGTCGTTACGTTCACCCGCGCGCGACACAGAATGCGCAGGTATATGCATGCGTGCATCCGTCACGAGACACGCGCGTCTCCCGGTTACCAATTGTCATCGTCCTCGGGAAAAAATCATTTTTCAAGCACGCTCGGTTCTACAGCTTTCGATGACATTTTAATACCAAACCTAAGTATTCTGTTGACACGATGAATGTGAAACGGCAAGGATATAATCAAACCCCCTATTTGTATTTCTTCTTCTGTTCCTAAACGCACTATATTAAACAAGAATTTTATTTCATATCTTCTCAATTTATGTCGACGACTTGCCAGTTGAAGTTCTCATTGTTGTTATGGAATTGAATGAACGAGTGCTTCTGCGCACGATGAGATAATCTCAATTTCAGTGTCCCGAGACAAGTTTTATTAAATAATACTTATGTAGATATCTAACAAGGGAAGGATATTGATGAATCTCATATAGATATGTAGTAGTGTAGGTGTAGTACACCAATGTTGGGTCCAACATTCAAGCGTTTCCAAAATATTAATAAAAAAAATTGATGCTATTTTTATGTATTTTTCATTGTTTTATTCCTTAAAAGATAAAATACTAGTTTTTACATTCTAATATGAAGGGCGAGGGGAAAAGACAAGGAATGTTACAAAACAGCTTTATCGAGAAAATTAAGATTTAATACTTTAGTCCATCAGTAAAGAATCTTACAAGGGCAGTTAGGCAACCCGAAAATTCAGAAAATCATGCGACTTTGTGTGCAAGTAGAGTAGTTCATCCGTAACACAAATCATTTTTTATGTTGATGTGATTTTAGGGGGTGAAATTGCCCCTTGAAAAATATGCAAAATTTTATTTTTCGTGGAATACCTCGAGAGTTGTGAGAGGTGTCGAAAAGAAGTTTAAACAAAAGTTGCATCTTTTTTTATATATACAAAAGTGTGTGAAGATAATTATCGAATTAAGGATTGGTGATGGGGGTAACTTGAAAGATATGGATTTTTTGATAATTATTTCCATACACCTGTTATTACATATTAGGCTTAGGACAAATAAAGCTTAATACTTTCTTATGGAAAATTCACTACTCTTTTAAATTTCATACTTTAGAAGTTACTCGGGGTGAACAAGTTATGTGGCTCACCCTGTATATACAGTGGCGGATGAAAGAAAGTTTACAACTTTTAAAATCGTATAGCTTTTTTTGAATTGGTCCAAAAGACATGAGTTTTTTTTGAGAAGCTAGAAGGATTAGTTTGCTAAGTGGCCGTGTTTCGTCGTTTTGAAAAAAAATGCAAATGGTCGGAATAGCAAAAAAATAGTAAATGTCGTTTTTTAAACTTTTTTTGTGAGCTTGTAATGAAAATTCAAAAACTCCGTTCGAAAATCGCGAAATTCCCGAAATCAGCGATTTTCGACCTTATTCTGCGATCTTTAAACGTTTATAGCTCAGAGCAACATTAACCAATTTTGATGAAATTATAGGCGTGTATACAACTCATTTCAATCTATGAACGTTTTTTTTTTTAATTTTCATTACAGGCTCAAAAAGGAAAGTTTAAAAAAACAACATTTACTATTTTTTTGCTATTCCGACCAATTGCATTTTTTTTTCAAAACGAATCACATCATTTAGCAAACTAATTCCTCTAGCTTCTCAAAAAAACTCAAGTCATTTGGATTAATTTTAAAAAAGTTATGCGATTTTAAAAGTTGTAAACTTTCTTTCGTCCGCCACTGTACCTATACTGATGAAATTTTAAATTTCTATATTTCTTATTAGATCTTCAATGGCGTACTGCCAATAGATAGACTAACAATATGATCTTCCGATGACATTGGATCCAAATACGATATTATTCGAATCATTCTTAATTATACGTAATTCGAATCACTTCTGAATTCCGTAGATTAATAATTGTACATCACATATGTGTGAAAATAGCACAATTGAAGTCGAATTTTCATTTTCATTGGGAGAGTCTCGCCAATCTGTTGGAGATACTTTGGGGAAAATTTAGTAAAAAAATATAGAAATTTAAATTTGCTCCGAGCTGGCTTTATTTTTCAAATACATAAATAAGTATTCGAGGACTCTTGGGCAATATCTTTAATGCATTCGATAAAATATGGACGTGAAAACACGTCAGAGCCAGACAGCAGCTGGCAGCCTTTCCACGTGAAAACACGTTGAAGACATGCAATGCCTGGAATCCTTCCAGCGCGAACAAACGTCGTCGCCACTCAAAGTGTTACATTCACTTGTATTAGAAAATCCTTTAAAAAATTACTTTCTTTTTTGTATCTGTAAGTTCCGCGTTCATTTCTGAATATGGTCATATATTGGGAAACCAAGAATTTCGATACGCCAACTAGTGACAGAAAGTCGAACTACTGAGAGTAGGCCGACATCCGTTGATGTCCATACGATTATCAGTGTTTATATAGACATGTTGGGAAAAACGAGTGTTTTTAAATTTTTTGAACACTAAATTTTTACTTATTCGATTAATAAATATTTATTCGGAATGTTTGGTGGGATCCGAGCCTACTTTCAATAGTTTGCCAACTTACCACCACAGCGCTGAAATCTAAGCCACGCCTCCACTTGGTTTCCCAATACATCTTGTAGATTTACAATTTTACAACTAGAAATCTGCATTTTTTGGTTAAGGTGTTGAAATTCTGTGCAATATTATAGAGCTGATTTTTTTATAGAAGTGGAGTATTATATCTCAAGCTTGAACCGTAAACGCATTTCACCAAATAAAAAAGAATCATGTTTTCTGTTCCACATAATTCCAATTTTTTTTCATATACAACATATTAACTCTGACAACGTAATATCGCTTTATTTTGAGCATATGTATATCACAAATGTTTAGTAAAATTTCCAAGCTTCTGTATTTAAAAATACTTGAGACGCACACACCCGAAGTGGTGCATGCGAATTACACTTTTCCTTGCAGCCATCTGATTCAAAATGTCTGAGAGAAAACTGGTTGATCTTCTAGCTTAATTTATAATATTAAAATATTCTCCAATGACCCATCCTTTGCTATTATGATAACTTCTTGAATAATTATAGTAGGAAAATGTCCAAATTTAACACTTCACTCAAAGTGAAATTTCTTCAAAGAATTTATTTATCGCAGAACAATTGAATTTTATCTCACCGTGTTCTTTTCCCAGGAAAATGTTCATTTAGAACAACGAGAGATGGTCTTTTTTTATTATACAAACAATTTGCAGTAAAATTACTATCTATTTATTAGTATAAAAATAAATTTAAAGGATAATAATCTTTTCGCATTGGCAATGTGGCTCGGGGAACTTAAATCATACTATGTACAGCTAAAAAAGGTTCTACAGAATACAAAGTACGGTCGTATACATTTGATTGTATTATAAATTTATTCTCTTTCGGTTCATTTACAATTGAATGAAAACGTAAACGTAAGTATCACTTGTTTATTGTTTTTGTTGCAGATATACCAGACATTCCCGAGAACATTAAGAATTTACGGGCACTTCAGGTGGCAGACTTCAGCAGCAATCCAATTCCAAGGTTTGACAAATTATTATTTTCTCTCTTTGCATAGCGCACTTAAATATTATTCTTCTAGTCAGGAGAAATAAATAAGTTCCTCGTTCATATTTCCAGGCTCCCAGCAGGTTTTGTGCAATTAAGAAATTTAACTGTGCTAGGACTTAATGATATGTCCCTTACGAATTTACCACCAGATTTTGGAAGGTAACAAGAACTCTTTACTGCCGGTTAAATCGACATTGTTTGATCGCATTGTTTCGATACTGATCAGCTTGTTTTAATTGCTCCTAGTCTGGAAGCGTTGCAGTCACTGGAATTAAGAGAAAATTTGCTCAAATCATTGCCAGAATCACTTTCTCAGCTTTATAAATTGGAGCGGTTGGATCTTGGTGACAATGACATTGAAGAATTGGTAAAGTAAAATTATCATTGAAAAATGAAACGATTGGAACTTGGCGTTTAGTTGTTGAAAAAACACCTCACGTTTCTCTTTTAGCCAGCCCACATAGGAAAATTGCCAGCGTTACAAGAATTATGGCTGGATCATAACCAGTTGCAACATTTACCACCCGAGATCGGAGAGTTGAAAACGTTAGTGTGTTTAGACGTATCTGAAAATCGTTTGGAAGACCTCCCCGAAGAAATCGGCGGTTTAGAATCCCTAACGGACTTGCATTTATCGCAGAATGTTATCGAAAAATTGCCGGACGGGCTTGGGGAACTTCGAAAGCTTACCATTCTCAAAGTCGATCAAAATAGACTTTCTACCTTAAACTTAATTATAGGCAGGTAAGATTCGAATTTTTCTATCTCCTTTCCCAACAGATTTAACGCACTCGTTTGTCTTCAGGTGTGAGAATTTGCAAGAATTAATTCTTACAGAAAATTTTCTCCTGGAACTGCCTGTAACTATAGGGAACCTTCTTAACCTAAACAATTTAAATGTAGATAGAAATAGTTTGCAGTCACTTCCTACTGAAATTGGTAAGTTTATTGCAGCTCATTGAAACAGCAAAATCTATCGATACAATCTACAATACTGATATTAACAATAATTTCTGTTAAACGTCCGATTGTTCTTCTACAGGAAATTTGAAAAAATTGGGTGTACTGTCTTTAAGATATAATAAATTGCAATATCTTCCAGTTGAAGTTGGACAGTGTAGCGCGCTTCATGTTTTGGACGTATCTGGGAACAGGTATGTGATTATGAACATTGAAGTATCTTCCCCTGCGTTTAACAATTTTCTAATATCGGTATTCGTTTTTCTAGATTACACTACTTGCCATATTCCTTAATTAATTTGAATTTGAAGGCAGTGTGGTTAAGTGAAAATCAAGCACAGCCAATGCTGACTTTTCAAACCGATATTGACGAAGAAACCGAACAAGAAGTATTAACCTGCTTCCTTCTGCCACAATTAGAGATCCACGCCGATGGTCAGTGCATTCTTTCCCTCTGATTATAGTTAAACATAAGCAACGCATAACGAAAACTTTACTTAACCTTTTATTTAGATTCGGGAAGACTTGGCATGCTTGTTGGAATGAGAAATACTGTTCAAGGTGGCGAAGTACGTGAGCTTGGCAGCAGCGATGATGAAGGCTGGCAAGAAAGGGAAGCATCGCGAACGCATTCAGTGAAATTCACAGACGAGCCTCTAGAAACCGATAAGGAGGTGAGCAAGTTGTACAGAGCAAATCCTCCTAGTGTCTTTAGATTTACGTTTTTAACACTATCGAAATATTTCATGTGTTGGAAGCGTTCTCATTCTTATGACTCTTTGTGCGAAAATTATATCAACTGAAAATGAATCAGAAATGTCTTTTTCTTTCCTGACCACTTCTCTCTCTCTCTCTCTCTCTCTCTCTCTCTCTCCCTCTCTCTCTTTTTTTATGACACATATCCAAGAATTTATATTTATTTTAGACACCGTTTGTACGCCAAAATACGCCACATCCAAAAGAATTGAAAGCCAAAGCTCATAAATTGTTTAGTAAGGGGAAAAACGACAGTCGATCGGCATCTACAGAGGAGCAGGTAATTATAATCTTAAATTCTTCTATCAATTTATTTCCTACAAATATATATATAATACCTCACTTACCGTATTTCTAAATGTGGAAATTAACAATATTCTTTCAGGATGTTTCGCAAACATTCGGTTTAGATAAAACTGACACTGTCGATATACCAACAAAACCCAGCGACTTGGCACTAGATACTACAGAACAGAGCGTAGCGAAATCTGAATTCGTAGAAAACGAAGAAAAACAAAGCGTACCTGGAATATTGACTGATAACACGGATCTTCAATTCAACAACGAGCCAGAAGTGGTTCTCAATCAATATGTTACAGAATCTAATGCTGTAAGTCTATTAGTATAAGTAATAGTTTATTAATTTATTTATTAATTCTTTCTTAATTTCTTATAGGACATGGGAACTGAAAGTTTAGTATCCGAATCGAAGAATAGGAATGACAAGGAGGATGAAGAATCTGAGACTGAAGAAGCACAAAGACACGTAGAATTTTCTATAGAAGGTGCTGAGTACGAAGGTGACAGCGATTCAAATAGGCCAAATAGACTTCATCGTAGGGACACTCCGCATCACTTAAAGAATAAACGTATCCATGCATCGATGGACAAAGAAAAAGTAGCTTCCATTATAGCACAAGTAAGTTCCTCTACCTACCTGTAACATAGATTTCAAGCAATGTTATACAATAATAAATAAGTAGATCTACGCATCTATTTATAATCGAGTAAAGCAAATTTTATACAGCTTTCCATGTATGCAGGCACTTATGAAGAAAACTGACGAAACTCTTGCACCCACATCGGCAGCCACAGAATTTACAGAGAATTTCGACGCTCAGAGCCAAGGTGATATAATCACATCACTCGTTCCTTATATTAATCGCTTAAAGATATTTTTATATTTTTTATACAACACTAAATTTGGAATAAAACAGTTTTATACTTGTATCTTTTCCTGGCAATTGCATTAAATGGCGAATGCCTGAGGCACTTTAACGCGATTGCATCGTAATCACTGGCAGCAAATAGAAAGACCATGATAAGATATTCTTTTTTCCTCGACTATCTTATCTCTGATCCAGTTATCAATTTGGTTAGTTTTGTGTAGCGAATTTACTTGCATGTTGGGAAAATTACAAAGTGGAAATATTCGATGGAGAATACGAATGAAACTTGCTATTATTCATTAAAATAACAATTAAAAATGCCAAAGAAATATAGATGTTTTGTGAAAAAAAGAAGAAGTAATGGTACAATTTAGTAAGGCACGATACAAGTAGTAATTCAGTATATTTGATGCTAATCGAGTCTACAACTGCATAGGTGCGATATCTGATGCTGAGCCAACGATAGAAGTTCGAGAGGAACAATATGAAATTCATATTGAGAGAACGACAGGTGGTCTTGGTTTATCAATAGCTGGTGGTATTGGCTCCACTCCATTTAAGGGCGACGATGAAGGCATTTTTATTTCCAGAGTTACCGAAGGTAAACACCGTGAATGTATATTAAATGAATTTAACTACGTACAATGACACAGAATCAAAATTATGTAATTTTTAATTGTAATTATTCATATTATAGGTGGCCCTGCAGATTTGGCAGGTTTAAAAGTAGAAGATAAAGTATTATCCGTAAATGGGGTTTCAGTAGTAAACGTAGGCCACTATGATGCTGTAGAAGTTCTGAAAGCATGTGGACGAGTTCTTGTGCTAGTAATTCAAAGAGAAGTTACACGAATAGTACCACCATATGAGCAGGTAATACATTATTAAATATGTTCGCTGTGATATAATTAATACTGATTATAATATTCAGCAGGCATCTTCAAGGAAAGATTCCGTATGCTCCAGTTTGAGTACGAGCAGAGCTCCAAGTGCAACGTCTCATGTATCATCTACAGGTTTATTGCATAATTTAGAAAATGGTGACGCTTCTTTACCTCATGAAGCTATTAAGGTATTTCAATTATTTATTTCAATAATTAAAAATTTCGATATATAGATTCTTAGGAAATATATAAAATTTAAAGATATATTCGTTATGTTAATTAGACTAAGAAAATTCCGGAACCTATACCCTCGATAAAAGAAGGGAATGAACCAATGGTATCTGTTCTTGTTCATACGACATTAATACGGGACCAAAATGGACTTGGATTTAGTATTGCTGGTGGAGAAGGTTCTCCATCATTCAAGGACAGCAGTGATGTAAGACACAACATCTTTAACATTATCTTCTATATACATGCAATGTCTGGATGTTCTTATTTTTCTTCAAATACAATTTCAGGCAATATACATTTCAAGAATAACCGATGGTGGCGTGGCACAGAAAGACGGTAAATTATTAGTTGGAGACAAAGTGATATCTGTAAGTTTATTTTTAACGATGCAATGGTGCATACTGTGATATGGTTTTGCGCGCATTTTATCTCAAATATTATAATATTATCTTCTAGATTAATGGAGTTGAAATGAGAGGAGCTAAGCACGAGCAAGCAGTCGGTTTACTAACGGGTTTGGAAAGATTCGTCCGACTAGTAGTCGAACGTGAAATCCCTGTTTCACAAGCAAACGCAGCCACGGTCGTAACACCTTCAGAAAAGTCACCACGTGTAATCGGTGCACCTAGACCGTACACAGGATTATATAACGCCAATAGTTACATAGCGAATAGACCAGGTTATACTGGATATCGACGTTCTGTCGACGCTGACAGAACTTTATCGCCGAGCCCAACCTCAAAGACACCTCCGCCTATGAAAATTGAAACTACAGAGGTGCCAAAAATGAATGGCGTTACAGAATCAGGAGGTATTAAGAACGTTCCTTCGATATCGCCAAGTCCAACAAATAGCCAACCACATCCACAACCTGCCCCGAGGCATAGCATTTCACAGCCGACGATTACACCCACTGCAACTGCAAGCTCGACGCCCACATCTTCTACAGAGCCTAGGTCGACCTCACCCCAGGAGGATATACAGGTACCCAAGCCTATCACCAACGAAGAATTTCAGGCTATGATTCCCGCTCATTTCCTTCGCCCTCCTACTTCCTCGCCGTCGCCAACCTCCCACCAAGGCCCTATCGTGACAGTGACAATAAAGCAGCCTGATAATCTACCCGGAGATGTCAATTTTCCTCCGGCCCCCACTACACTTGGTAAAGTTACTGAGACCATCACAAAGAGCACTCTCACCGAGACCGTCGTAACTCGAGTGACAGAAAATGAATTGGTACAGCCAGTGATCATTGAGGTATGTGCGCTTGGTAGTTAGATGCATGAATTATACCGTACATGCAGTTTAAGGAAGGTTATCTGTCAAAGACTTGGGTTGAGATAATCTTGTTCAATATTCATTTTCGAATAGACAAAAATATTTCCATTGAAAGTACTAAAATTATATTCATATAACATCTGAATGAAAAGGTATGCTTTATAATCTTTACACATTATTCAATATACGATTGGCTTTTTTTTTAAATGCGAACTTCAAATACTACGTATTAAAATACTTTAAGTAAAATTTAAACGCTAATATTCGTTATTTATTAACTTATTTCCATGCTTGGGTGATAATCACAATACTGATCAGTGTTATTTGACTAAATTGCTACTTCTGGATTTTAACAATTCGCAATGCGATAGTGACGTTACAATTGTTTGAGAAACATATTTTATTACGATTAGCTACTTGTCCTGAATAATTGAGAAAATGGTGGTACAGTGGTCTCCCTTTTGCATGCTTAATAAAGAAAATAATGTTTTCATAAATTGTGATCTTACATTATTTTATATAACAAAGCTTGGTAGAATTTTTTATTAAAAACAATTGACTTCCATTCTGGAAAGAACAACGATATACAAATTGTCATAAATGTTGTTCGTATATGTGTTTACTTTTATTCGTATAAATTATATTGTAATTTACTGCATGCCTCTAAATTCTAAAGCAATTGCTGTTACTTTGATCCAACGTTTGAACATAATTATTTTCCTTATGCAAGATGATTCTAAAGAATAGATCGGGCTATAGTCCTTCAAATGAAAATAGAAAATCTTAGTAGAAGGAAATATTGCATAGTTTGGCATCTTTTCTTTTCTCCAGAAACTGCAAATATGCTTCTGCATTTTTTTTTTAATGTAATCATAATTTCATTTTATATGTAAATCTCGTAAAAATATAAAAGAATAAGGTAAAGAATAAATGAGAGTGAGAAGTTTAATGTACACTAGCGATTAAAAGTGTGAAATTACAGTCAGTCATAAAGATGTCCATTTAAATGTAACAAACACAGTTTTGTAAAAAAGGAAACTGATTATAGGATATCACTAAACTCGGCTGAAGCGTGCAATATTTCCTCCAGACTAAATTTTTCTATCTTCGATTAGAAACGAACTATAGTCTAAACCAGTTTCTAGAATCTCTCTCTTCACTACATGTATTGCCAAAGCATATTTGAAATACTGTTAGAAATTTGGTTATATGGGATTATTCGATACATTGGGTGCTTATCTTCTGGCATGGAAATAGGTAAGTAGTATAAACTAAGTACATTTTCCTCTTCTAGTTCTTACAAACTGAACCAGTGCATATGTAAAAGCGACCCATAAATTTATGATTAAAAATTATACATAAAAATGATTTTCTTCACTTATGTCTTATTTGTGTTGAATATATTAACCAAATATATATATTGTTAATGTTATAGGATGTAGTTCTTGTAAAAGAAGGGTCCTTAGGATTCAGTATCATTGGAGGTACGGATCATTCTTGCACTCCGTTTGGTGCAAAAGAACCTGGAATTTTTATATCTCATGTAAGTTTCTGAACCATTTTCTAAGATTTTGTTTAATATCACTAACAACATTCCTTAGCGATAAGTACTCCAAAATTGATCCTTTCTACAGTATATGTACAAGTTTTATTTAAATATGTATATTCATACGTTATTGTAATTTTAAGAATTATGGCTACGAAATTGTGTTACAACTTTTCTATTAATATTAAGGTCGTGCCTGGTGGTATAGCTGCGAAGTCTGGTAAACTAAGAATGGGTGACAGGATATTGAAGGTAAACGGTACAGATGTAACAAAAGCTACGCATCAAGAGGCTGTGATGGAACTTCTGCGACCAGGAGATCAAATTGTGCTTACTGTTCAACATGACCCATTGCCGGAGAACTATCAGGTAATTTTTTCATAATCTATTTATTTACTGCCTGCTAATTATTGCAAGATTCTTGACTCTTAATTGCGAGATAGCTGCTTGGCTCAAAGGTCTCTGCCAAAATGCAACTTTTCAAAGTACAAGTTTACAGTGAATATATTAACGCACCTCAGCTTTTATAATCTTTCATCTTCAGATACTAAAAAACTTCTTGAGTAAATAAAACATTTTACATTGCATTGTAACGCGTAAAGCAATCAGCCTTCCTCGAAAACACGCGCATATTTTTAGTTTCTTAGATAAAATAAAATAGAATAGAGTAATAGAAGTTTTTTTATAAGTATGTATTTGCGGTTTAGCAGACTATCGAGAAACTTTTTTTATCCCATTACATTTATCAATTAATGCTTACTTACTATCTGCAAACGACGGCATTTGGGGCTTTGCTTATAATGATTTCCTCACCTTAATGCCATTATTTATAATTTGTCCTACAAGCTGGTCGAAACAGAGTACATCCCTGTGACAGTAAGTACTCAATCTATTTGACCTGCTATTTTAATTTTTGGATCTCATGTTTATACCTCTATTAAGGCTGCGAACGAGCTCAGCACCACATCATAAACAGTTGCTTTTCTTGCCTATGCTAGGATTATAGTTTTAAAATTGTCTTCTCCATTGCTTCTCAGGCTTCGTGTTATGTTAAAGAAAATTAACAATACAATACTCATCGTATCATATGTTTGTAAATTTCTGGTTAAAATTCTATTCGGTATATTATATGCAAAAGTGAATATAAAATTTTCATGTGTTTTGATATCCGAAAATAAAAGGAATAGAGATGAAGATTGATATTTTGTAAATGTTATGTAACTGTGGATATTAAACATTAGAGGAATATAATTAAAATTCATCTTCATCGTTTGTTTGCATTTTAGGAATTGATGATTACGAAAGAACCAGGTGAAAAGCTAGGCATGCACATTAAAGGCGGACTTAGAGGACAAAAGGGTAATCCCCTTGACCATACTGACGAAGGAGTTTTTATATCCAAGATTAATTCTGGTGGCGCGGCCAAAAGGGATGGAAGACTGAAGGTAATTATTCTTTATAATCAGTGTTTAAGTTTTATGTAATAGTATAGTAATAAGTATTTCGTGTAATTCAATTTTCCATTGTCTAATTTAGGTGGGCATGAGACTTTTAGAGGTTAATGGTACTTCATTGCTCGGCGCAACTCACCAAGAAGCAGTGAACATACTGAGATGTTCAGGAAATACAATTACATTGGTAGTTTGCAAAGGGTATGACAAAAGTGAAGTTGAGCCCATATTGCCAGTATCTGACGGTAGAGATTCTAAAGAATCTAGAACGTCTAAGGAATTCAAGGATGCCACGACAGATGGTACTAAGTCTCTGTCACAGAGTGTATCTAGTTTGGATCGTGACGATGAAGAAGCAGCAACTCTGAGACAAGAACAAGAAATGAAAGCTGAACTTGTAGCGTGGGAGCAAGAAGAAAGAGAACGAGCTTTGATCGAACATAGAGAAAAATCAACCCCTGAAAAAGTAAGATATATGACTGTCGTATAATCGAGAAGGTTGTCCTTCATGCAAAAATAAATAGAAATGTACAATAAAATTTTTTGGCATAAGATCTGTTGGGGAATATAAGTGAATTTGGTCAATTGCCAGTCTTGATTTAACGAATTTTGGTACGGACTGTATTTGATTAGAATAGGTTTCGTAATGGATAAGACACTTTCTAAAATCAGTTTTATTGAAGCAATTGAGTGAAAATGTTGTCTACATAGATGTATGTAGCCTGTAAATTAAATTATTATGCACTATATGCTATGTATTATGCGTGTTTAATTCCGCGAACGGTACAACGATCGTTGTCTTTAATTCTTCAATCTTTCTATTATCGCACGTATTCTCAGATATCTTCAAAGTGATTTTTCTCGATAATAATGGAAAGTTGTACGAGAAAACTTTTCTATTTCCAATAAAATTTCAATTCTTATATCTCTTTATTGGATTACAAATAAAATGGAAGTAATGAAAAATGATCTAATGAGATTTGGTATTATGAGTATTGTAGTATAATATTATTTTTAATACTGAACTTTTTGATGTCCCTCAGGTATTAGACGTAGTAAGAGCAGCTGAATCATTAGTAAGCAAATCAAATAGCCCTGTCGATATGACGGTTGCGCCACCGAAATCGCCAGGTGGTACAAAAGATCTTAAAACAACCACTATCGTGATGAGCAAACACACTTTAGCTCCACAAAATACAAATGTAAGTACTTTTTACCTTCTAAACTTTTAGTAGAAAAAATAAATATACTTGCATGTTCTTCAGAATATTGATTGATTTGCTAGCGATAGTCAATTTTACCGACAACACTTTACTTACGCGAATACGGCAACTAATTTATATCACTTAAACCACGTGTAAAAGAAATCATTTAAATTGGATGCATAAGTTAAATTGCATTTTCATCAATAATTTATTAATCGAACTGGAGGGTGTTGATATTTGTGCATACGTAGACGCTTAATTTATTTACAGACTATCATGTAATGCTATGAACTCTTTTTATTTTTGTGGGTTGCATTTTTCTAATTTAATTACTGTATACACAATATTATTGCTTTTTCTATTTTACGTTTCGTGTACGAGGAATGCATGATTTTAACATGGGATTTATTGATAATTAAAAGCCATATATTTCGTTATGCTAATATACCTGAACGTGTGCCTGTATGTGTGTTTCTAGACACATAGATGTATAATTTATTAACAGAAATATTACATGGTTTATAAATGGCATTGGAACAAAAGGAGAGCGACGTTTAAATATTCCAATGTATTAATAATAAAACTATAGAGGAAAGTAGTTTTTCGCTATTTTGAAAATAGAAAAATTATTATGGTACAATGTGGTGCTAATAAAGAAACGTAGCTTTTTCCGATTAATATAATCGACATTACAAAAACTTCAATTCCATACAATCGGATGGTAAATTATGCATTTGTGTACGTCCTTATACGTTTGCATAAGCATGAAAAATAGTTTTCATCTAAATGTATTTTATTTTTCACCGCCGAAAATTAGGAATGTGTTAGTCTAGAATTCATCTATAGTAAACATCGGAAAAAGGAATATTAATACAGTACACTGCTCCAAAGAGGAACAAAAATTATAATTGGTAATGAATTATTAATTCTTAACTATTACCGGAAAGAAAGCAATATTGACTCTTTAGTCCATTATACTTTGAATAAGAATTCCTTATTGCTAGAAAGAAATTTTACTTGTCTTTAGCATACACTCATTCTGAATCTCATTACTTATTTTTTAATATGTGACGCATGAAATGTACATTTGTCAGTGTTCTTAGTGTCGCATGCTCTCCTGAGCAGCAAAACAAGAGATATTTCACGTGTTTACAGAGAGTGGAAGGTGATAGTGCTACTTTGGCTGCCCTCTAACAGGAGTGAGTTGTTCTACCCTCTACTCATTTTCCCTGTGTCTACGTCCATACCTCTGAGTCCGCAGGACTGTGCCATAATAAATTATTCTAAGGAATTCATGTCGTTAACTCGCATAATCACTGTTTATTGCGTTTCATGGGTATAATTGTTACACAACTAACTATCGTTACTCCATTTGTTACTGATACTGCCACTATAATATTAAGTGTATTATTGCGAATATGCTAACTGGCTGGATTGATTTTGTGATTGGTTTCTCGCTTTGGTTTGAATGGGGTTAAGACTTTAATCGTCACGGAAGTGTGATATTTTCCTTAGCTACAGACTCTCGTGTACATATTCATCACTCCTTTGTTCATAAATATTGGTTAAATGATGAAAATGAAAATGAAAATATATTTCTGTGATAGGTAGATAAAAGTCATAGACGAGAGCTTCCCACGTATTTAGCAGATATTTTTTAGCAATATTTGTACATTAATTCTTAGACTTGTTTCGCAATCTATCATGAAATGTTAGAAATGTATAACTGACTATTGTAATTGATTGAGTTTAAAAACTCGTGTGAATCTGTCTTGGGTATTATATCAGAAATTATGGAAAGTAAGAAGAGATGACCACAATGGCAGTATAAAATGCCTATCTTTAATATGAATGCCAAGTTAGAAGTATATTATTATAGAAGGTGGGACATGATCCAAAGTACAACTGAAAAATAGGTGATTCTTTGTGTGAACGTGATTCCGAAATGACCAACAACATGTTTTCATAAGTAGACGCATTTCGAGAAAATTATTCATTTTTAAACTTCACCGTGTATACATGGACTTGAGTACGACTTAATTAAAGTGCTTGTCTTTTTATTTATTACTCATTATTTCTTCTATATTTGTATCTGTAAACGCGGTATTTATGCGGTACAATAAAGAAATGAAACGTGATTAATTTCTGACATTAGTGTTTCCGCATGTCACTCGGCATTTATTTTAACTTCTTAGTGGTATGACTCAAATAATACAATAATTCTTTACATATTATTTGGTATAATGTTATATTATATAATTTTACATTAATTTATTATGATATTAATGCTACTATTAATAGTTTTTTGTCGCTTCTATCGGTCGCGGTTGTACAATATGTACTTTTTAAATAAATAAAATTTACAATTTCAATGAAAAAATCCCGGCCCTCTAAGGGTTAACGTTCCAAGGTCGTTAGATATCGCACCCTTTGATTTCTACTTACGGGGTTAACTCGTTCACTGTGCCGATGATCTATCAGATCGACGCCCTCAAATATCAGAATCACTCAATTAAGAACAATTTTTTTCAACCACAAAAAATTCTACAAGAATTTGCAAGATCAAAAACGAAGTGCCAGGCATTTCCCATTCATGCCTCTTCAATTTGTTGAACGATACTCCTATGTGAAGGTGGATGTGGTATTTTCAGTTCCTTTTAATCTAATAAAAAACAATCCGTAAATATATAACATCGTTTATATAACATATAAATTGAGTTACGCCATTATCAATGTTTACAAACGCTAACAAATAAGAAAAATAATGAGTAATAGATACTTTAATCGTGTCGTAATCAATAACATGCATATCTGATAAATCTTGAAAGAAACTTTATCCCACATTTTTTATTGTTGCTTATATGAACAGTCCCCATTCATGTTGTACCGCAAATTATGTATGACTCACCTTGTATTTTTTAAGAGATTTCTATATTAATATACTTAAAACTTACATTCCTAGCAATAAGGAGGTATTACTGTTTTTGATGTTTTCCTTTGTGATACACGACTTGATAACCGAAGGAACGAGAGTCTATATTTATACATAACAAAGTATTAATAATCTTTGAGGAATAATTTAGTTTAAAATTTTCGTTGCTTGTAGTACATTCGACATGTTGTTTTCAGTAGCCCTGTTTCTTTAGCATTCTTCTGTTCACGACATTAACAGAAAGTAAATATCAGTTTTATAAATATGTATTTCTACAAACATTTTAGTATGGTATGTAGTCAATATGCTAGGTGTATCTTTTCTACATTATTAACAGAATAGTTCGTGTAAAGGAGAATAGGATATTTTACTACTTCCGAAAATATAAACATCATTGCATAATAGAGGACAGTTTATATGCTGTAATTCATATTTATATCTTCATTTTATATATTTTACCACTCAAAGTGAATGAAAATAATGCGTGTATCACTAGCCAAGGAAATTTATCCTAAAATATCAAGCCCTAATTATTTACTTCGTTATATGGTGTATAGTTGAAGAAGTGATATAAAGAAATATCGTTTCAGACATTAAATATTATTTGACAAGGTACTTATGCGTCTAGCATTTCTTTCTGAGTTACAAATACTACGCGTTCTTGAATGGTTACTGGTGTAGTAAACTCATATCATTATTAAAATATAAATCAGTGTACTGTACTCTACAAATTTTCTATAAATGTTACATGTTGACATAAATCTAATGGACCAGATGTTTATATTACAAAGTATGAAAATAAGATAGTATTTATATCTAATTATTAAAAAAAAAACTGATGTTAATGTTGAAGTTCCAGTTGATTGATATAATAATGAGAGACGTGCAGTGCTTTATTTGAGTGTATCAATGCCCCAGGTTCTTCTGAAAATAATTATGTTTAATTACTATTAATACTATAAAAAGCAAGGGAATAAAATTTTCATGTTCATGATTGATGATACAGAGACTATAAGTTTCTGTTAATGAGTTGAGTACGATCTGCGATAAAAGTTAAATAATTTATATTATTTCAGAATACACTTGTGATGCATTGATACGTATGAGAAGATAAAGAATAGGGTACAAACGTGAAGTAACTTTATAAACTCGATTTTAATAGAGTTAAAATCATTGGAAGGGTATACAAAGAAAATTATGCGCAAAGCTGCATGAATTGTTGCAATAATAGTACAATTGATATAATATTGAATGTACAGATGGTAAAAGGATTGAAACGATTGGATGGATAAGTTCAAAACTAATTCCTTTTTAATGCTGATATAGATTTTGTATGAGATGTAGTATTGAAAATAAATCTGTTTTTAAAGTACAAGTACTAGTTTTATGAAAGTAAACATTTTAAACATCAAATATCAGGAAAATATATCTTTATTTAATGATATAACAGTTACAGTACATTTATTTCTTGTTATTAAAAATTGTCAGAATATATTATTTATACTTAGATGTTGCTTTTTTCGTACAATTTTTCTGTACTACACAGCTATGATTTTATATTTCTTTTGTATTGTAGTTTCCAATAGAGAATTGCATTAATTTTACTAATATAATTCTTCATGTTATTTACTCAGTCGCTAAGGAAAGACAGGGCTGGAACATCAGTGGATTATCCATCGACCAAGTCTTTAGTCTCTATCCTCGCCCCACCAATGAACTCTGATCGCACTATTAATAGGCAAACTCACTCTTCTCCAAAGAACAGAAATTCTACACCAAAACATATCACCTTTGCCGATTTTCCTCCAATTACTAACAAAGAATCAATGAACCACACCTCTTTGACCACACCGAAGGAAGAACAACCTTTATACATGCATGATAAATTCAATTCTGAACCACAAATTGCTCCTTACAAAAATGTCTATCAAAATCCTATCCATACCACTTACTCTCGTTTCAAACTTCCTCCGACACCATTGACTTCTCCTGAATCCATGGGGCATCTTGGCACTTCGACTTCTTTTAGCAAACAACAGAACGCACGCTCTGTTGATGGGAATATTCAGGTTGAGGTGGGTTTAAAAAGCATGTTTAACTAATGCTAGTTCACCTAATCTTAATTAAAACTCTAGTGAGAAAGCTGGTACGTTTAAATTATAGACTTTTGCTGCATAGTATACAACTCACGTTAACCAAATTCTTTTGCATTACTCAAGTATAAAATAGGGAATGTTAATACAGTGGTGTGCATGTAACAGGCACAAGTGTGCATACAGTAGGACTCCCGAATAGTTTCGCGGCTATGAATTGGCCGCGAACATTTCTGGAGGTTCTAAAGAGCGTCACAACCATCCGGTCCTCGGGTCGAGTATCAAAGTGTCAACCGTCTGCGGTTTATGACATTGGCATCGAGGCGTCAAATTCGGGTGCGTGATGTGCGATGAGTGTATGATATGTGAAACTGCAAGGCACGCGTCACTAAGCAACAAATATAGTGTATAAAATTAGCTAAGAAATAATCTGAATATAATTGTGTTTCATCTTATTATTATCGCGACAATCACGCCAGTATACTAAAAGTATTTAAAAGATTAACAAATTAAAAATATAGATACTTCATTTTTACATACATTAGTAGCTATTAAACCCATCAGGCTTCTCTCCTGGGTACTTACTTTAAGTAGTCTCACGGGTTTGTTGCTTAAGTCAGTCCCAAAGAGTGGTGGGGATAATTCGCGACTTTTACAAAGTACCTGCGAGGAACCTATAGGGGAGTCCTACTGTATTGATAGAATCCTATCAATTATATTTGTGCTAATATTACGAAACAGTGATGGATTATGATTTATAAGATTTATACATGAATTTCTGTCATTAATTGATTGCATTGTGATAAACAGCATGTGGAATTTTGTTATTAATATAAAGTTTCAAAATACAGCCTTCGCCAACTCCATCACCAACACCACCTCTGATAAAGATGTCAGTTAGCGACAAGAAAAAGTTGTTTGAAAGTGCCATGGAGGAACATTTAAAACCTTCTCCTAAGACAGGTTGATATTCAACAACTTTTCTAAAGAAATTCTATCACAACACAATGTATTACTTTAATATTTCTTTTACTTTTTCTTTTCTTTTCTTAGAAAAAGTATTCAGTTTTCTGAGCCAGGATGAAGTTGAGAAAATGAAACAAGAAGAAGGTAGGTTGCTTATTAATTTTCACTTCAAACTTTATAATGTGTATATAAATAATTTATACAATCATCAATCGTGGCTGTGTATTTCTAGAAAAGAAAATCGCCACTTTGACGCGGGATGAACTAAAATCGTGGGCTCAGCTCGATGAAAATGAAGGTCTTGAAGATCTGGAGGAAAGTTTAGAAGATCAGGATAATCGACGACCTAAGTAAGCTAAGTTGTACTCATTCTACACATTTTAAAGTGTGATGATTAAATTCTCTTTATCTTTTTATTTCTTTCTTTGTTTCCATCTCTTCGCGCCTGCATACGATCAAGCAAAAAGAATAAAATAATAAACGGTAGTCACCAACAATTGCATATGTATATAATAAATTAATTCCTCAAATACGATAATAATTTATTTTTAAAATTTCATTTTACGAAATAGCAATATAATTTTACTTTGACGATTCTTAATTAGCTGTAAATTTTGTATGTAACCTAATTCTTTTACACCCATTTCGCTGAAATTGAATACATATTGGCTCAAGTATGCATTTTACAAGTTTTCAAACATCCTAGTAGCGCACTAAATTTTAATAGATTACCTATCATAAAAAGCATAAAAGAATTAAATTAATTTGCATTATCACATACACGAGTATTGTAGAACTTTTTTGCTTAATGCTCATTCGTAATATAAACACGTTTCTGTACATAGAAATACGAAACACTGTAATTATATCAAATATATTTTCCAGTTGTAAAATTCTGGATATAGCCTTTTGTATTATACTACATAAGTATTATAGATAGGAGGCAGCTATCTTTTGATTGAAAAAGTACTTATGCTCATATTGATGGTTATAGTTTATATAATTTATAGGTTGATAGTTCACAAAATAATATCAAAGAGATTCTTCCTATAGTCATTTCTTAATTCAAAAAGTTATGTGATCCCAATTAGCGTTTTGATATTTCATATGGAAATACAAAATAATGGAATATTGTGTAAATATCAGTATTTTTATATCTACGACAAATGTTTATATGTATATATCTTGTAATAGATGCTTCTTGTTTTGACTACTATATGTTACTATATTGTGCATGCTTATTAGAACCAGCGTATAAGCAATTTTGTTATATGTTATCAAGTGCTTTTCATAAAATAACGTATACTTGTGTATACTTATGAATTCACATTTATATTGTATCTAGTACAGGGTTGAGCGTGGGAGGGAACTTACTTTAAAAATCAAGTATGATCTCTTGCTGGGATGTAATGATGTCGTAAAAGTAGCAGCGGGTGAAGTCGATAACACCTCCCAGTGTGTCAAGCGCCCAGGTATAGTGCCTATACGAGCTATAGTGACTTAGGTGTGAAGTCACTCAGCGGGATCTTAACCGACACCCTGCTGGGTACTGGCTGCTAAACGTGCCCCCCTACTACCTCTTGCAGAACTGTATTTTGAGAAGACCAGGACAAAACCGGGGCCCTAACCCTAACCTAGCCCTAAGACCCCGGTTTTGTCCTAGTCTTCTCAAAATACAGTCCTGCAAGAGGTAGTAGGGGGGCACGTTTAGCAGCCAGGACCCAGCAGGGTGTCGAGTAAGACCCCGCTGAGTGACTTCACACCTAAGTCACTATAGCTCGTATAGGCACTATACATATTTAGCATACTCTTCGTATACTGCACCTCGATGAATCGTTTCGAACGTCCACATATATCCGTTGAGAAGGTGCCTTTTCTTAGGTGCTTCTAACCAGAGCGAAAGAAGCCTTGCTCATCGCCTATAGCATGTGGTTGGAAGGAGCCCAGAAAGAGGCACTTCCGGCGAGTATATCCGGTCGCCCAGAAGAATTCGTCATGTTGCAGTGTACATTAGTAACCTTAAGATCCTGGGTTGTGTAGAAATGTGATCAAATAAGTGCAGCTCCATGATAAGTGATGAAGAACGCATTTGATGATTCGTACCGTCAAGGATATCGCTTTAATCATCCGTCATTAATAAAAGTATCATTTCTTCAATTTAGTTGAAAGTGAAAACATCCAGATTCAAAAGTTTGCAGAAATAACATTGTTCTAAACACAAGATGTCCTCCATTTTCTGCAATGCACTGTTGAAGTAGCTTGACAGAAATTGTCTTCTAGTTTCTGCAAAATTCCTTGCGAGTGGCCTCCAATTTTTCCCCGATACAAACCTTTAGTTTTCTAACCAATTAACTTGAAAATTACGAGTCTCACTCGTGCAACGTACTGTGGTTAAAGAGTTAGCCAGTAAAAAATATTAGAAGTAATTCAGCTCTTGCACATGATACATCTGTTCTTTTGAATAAATTTCTCTTCTTTTTTCCGACGCACGGTCTTGTTTATGGTAGTTTTGTAAGAATAATATTATCAAGGAAAAGAAAGTATTGTGAAGTTGATTCTCTTAGCGATTGCGTAATGATTTTTCAGAGAGTGGAAATAGTATATCATAGTAGTAGAAAGGTTAACGATGTGGTTCCTTCAAGATCAAAACGACAAAGATCATTATCTATATAAGACAAGAAGGACGATGCTAATAAGAATGCAATCGGTGGAAATTATTTTATTATGCATTACAATCGAAAAGTATTAGTGCTCTTATATGAACCGCAAACTTTAAATTTAAAGGAACGTTTGTGTTCTGCGCGGCCTTAGATTAAGTACCAATCTAAGCGGATTCTCATGTCGACATAGCGAGAGACCGGTCTTTCTTTCAAATAACCCCAGCGCAAAAAGTCAGCAGGACATCTTGCTAACCGTGGCATATCAACGCGTCGAGAGATTAAGTGCGTCTGCTATTTAACGTGCGTTATTGATGCTGTTCATGTTTATTGAAAGCAATGCGTGGAACAGCGTTCGGCAGCATTAGCTTGTTAATTCATATGTTCAGCAGGATTGCTCGATCTCTCGATTTAGTGATATAACGTGGCCAGCAGGATCTTCTGATCTGTCTCCCACTGACTTTTCCCATAGGGTTACAGCAAAGAAAGGTGTTTTCTTGCTGCGTCAACACCATTAAATGACTAAAGGTTTGTATCCGAGAAGAATTAAAGTTTCGCAAGAAACGTTGCAGGCGGTATAAGACAGTTTTGTCAAATTGCTTCAACACAGCATTACAGAAAATGGAGAACATATGGTCTTTAAAACTAGTTAATGTAAAACGCTGAATTAGAATGTTTATACTTCTAATTAAATTAGAGAAATAAAACTTTGGGTCATGAATGATTGAATTCCCTCATTTTTAAAGTAAGTACCATCCTATGCCCCATCCTGTTTTCAAGGTTGTGGTTATGCTTACATAGGCATTTAATACACAATAAAATTACATATCTCATTTAATAAGGCGATGTCATAGGTGTATGAAGATTGCGTTTATTGTAATATAACTTCCAAAAACGAAGACACATGCTTCAGCACATATTCATTACATGCACTGCAAGCAAGCGCATATTAAAGAATCTAAAGAATATAATAGTTACTATTTATTTAACATTTAACATTATTTAACATTTATCTATGGTTTTATTTATACAAAACTTTCATCCTTATTCAAACAGTAATGCAAGCATAATTATTTTGTAAAATCTCTTAGCACCGATCCTTATATTACTCGTAGATTTAATTGTCGTGTAGTGTAGCCTAATTTTGTATTTTTACTGTTTTTATATGAGTTATGTAATGTCCCCTCTGCCCTTGTACTGAAGATTGCTTTTGTATCTCTTTTTATAACAAATAAACATTATAATTTTTGGCACATGTATATGATTTGTTAGTGTGCATGCTCGTTACCTTGCAGTAGCCGACTGAGCTCGCGAAGTTCGATCCCTCTTCTGCAGAACCTCCCAAGCAGTGTAAGGACAGCAAAAGCAGAACGTCGTTTGAAGGAGAAATTAATACAGGAGGTATTGACTTTATTAAATCTCTTCAATCGTTACAATTAATTATTTGTTTGTATAAATGACATTGACTCCAAACTATTCTGAAAGAAATTGGACAGTTTCGAGCATTAAAAAATATTCCGCATACGTTTCTGGAGAGTTGTTGAATCAGGAGTCACGGAATGTGATCCCACTTCGACACTTCTAATCTATAATAATTGAAATTATTTGATAAACTTATACCGTTCGTCTAATGTCTCTCTATATTTCGTAGGGTATAATTTCGGATGAAGATGAAGAAAGCCATTTAAGTCCGGCTGAGCAGAGAACGCTAAGAGCAGAGAAACGTGCGGCATGGAGACAAGCGCGTTTAAAGTCACTTGAGCAGGTAAAATATTAGTCTCTCTGTTCAGTGCCCTTTCTTTTATGTCACGAACCTTCTAAATATATCTGGATTAATGAGACTTCACCCAGTACCTCGGTTAACTTATGTATATGAAATATTTAGGATGCTCTTCAAGCACAGATAGTAATAAAAAAAATGAGTGAAATGATGGATACAACGAATAAAGTAGATACAATGCAGGATTCTACAGATGTCGTTCCAGTTCTTGAACCAGAAAAGACAACTGATGTAAGCATTCATAAAATACTATCGCATCGACCATACTATCACTAACTATGCAATCTAACAATGTACCCGATACAAATTAACCAGCATCGTTTATTATATCGATTTAACCACAATTATTTACTAATTACTTCTTTGCTTGTGGCTCCGATTTAGTGTTTGTGAATTACAATGTAACTACAATGGTGCTCTATTTGTCTGTCTTACTATCATAGTTCACTACGTTACGGCCGTCTAGTGCAGATTTTCCTAAACTTGCTGTACGCAGTAAGTTGGGTCCCCCTAAAGAGATACGCGAATCTGAGAAAGTAGTGGACGAGAAGGTCACTCGACGTACCGAGGAATATGTGGATGAGGTGACGGGTGAACGTCGTGTGCGAACGGTCGAATACGTCGAGAAGCTCATTGAGCGACAGGTACTATAGATTCTAGAATTTGCACAGAATTTACGCACCAAATATCTTCTGATTACATCGCAGATTAGAATCGTTTCGAGTGAAAAATATAAGCTTCGCTGCAGGAGAGGACAGATATTTCCAATCTATAATACTGAAACTTAAGAATGGTTTAATTAATGTTTCATTCATATTATAATTTATTTTATAGTACTGCCCCATCAGTGCCTCTATTTTTCAGTGCTACAGTCACATTTACTTCAAATAACAGTCGGAACAGATTATTCGCTAACTATAATTTAATATTGTAATAATTCAGACATAATGAAAGAGTACAAAAATTAAAGTACTTGTGTTAAACTGTACTACTGTTATAAATCATCTGGGGCCACCTTGTTAAATCTGGAAACTTTGGAATAAATAATATAAATGCTAGAGACTCGTTGAAATAATTCGAAAGTATGATACACATATGTTTACAATGAAGAGAATTTTTCAGGTTTATACCCGTATTGTTTTCCGCATTCATAGATCTATTGCTTATGAAAACTGAAATAATCTTATGTGCATGTCTTTGCATGCTTACCCTAAAGATATTTTCCTTTAATGCACAAAATGTGTTGGAGACATTAGTCCAATGGTTCTGTTTGTTGTTTCAAGAATCCAACACTGACCATGGAAGTGCGACCTCCACCACCTTGAGCAATTGATTTCATTTCCACTGATCACTAACAAATTCTTCTCACACTGTTGGTAATTCTACTATTAATTTTTTTAATCTAATAATTTTTTCCACATGTATATACAAGTATACTCTTCTCAAGTTATACTTTACTGTAGTTATCTTGGTGGTAATGGTACATGTTAGACGTTGCGTGGTAACATTATTATTTTTACACTCAAACTCATCTACTCATACGTATATGTATTGTATATTTATGCTGTGTGAATTAGGATTTGTGCATATCGATGCAAAAGTTTCTTTTTTCTACATTATCTCTACGCGGAACTTTTCTTGCTTCTGCAATGTTTACATTTGTGTCGCTAGGTTGAGACTTTGAGAGAGAAAATTATCTCGCTGGAATTAAGTAATGCTGAAGATGAAGTAGAAAGTATTACTGGCACAGGAGCGAGCGACGCTGAAAGCGAAAGCGAAGAAACAACCGGGCAATTTTCTACTGTGAGTACTCTGCAAGAGGAAACTAAAACAATTATATCTACAAGTACCACTGACGGTACCGCTCCTAAAATTAGTGCAAGTACTGTTGCTTCGAAAAAGAAGAAGCGAAAACGTTCAAAGCGAGGTCGACATTAACTTCAGTATTAGTGCAAAATAAAAAATGATATGTACAAGAAGATTAGCAAATATTCTTTGTTAAGGTATCCGTGAAAGTATGTTCTGTTAATGGAAATTTTGTTTTATATCAATGTAATTGTCATACTTTACACTTCATATCCCAGCTATATTGGTGCATGTAGATAGGTATTAAAAATCTCTCATTGTGCATTGCTTTTCGGAAACGTGTACGCATACTCATAAGATACATCATTATATCTATGATTTAATGTAATTCACATCAGGTGCAGTCAAAACTATGTTTATTTGTCACACAGAGCGTGCTATATTTTTGGTATTAACATACTGTTTTAAATACTATAATACAACTTTCAATAATATTAGTATATCATATTTTCATTGGAGTGGTGCAGCATAGCAATTAATAATCAGTTCTCATATTACGCATTTTGTAGGCCGTGTATTAACTTGTTTCGTAAAATTGAACTGTTTAACATTTATCAAAATATTTCAATTTTAAAGATATTATTATCTGAAGCAAAATTTTTGAAATGGTATTTCCGCTATCATTAATATTATCATATTTATTTTACGAATTATATTTATTTAAAGTCATGTCTCGAGGTAAGTTCATGTGATTTAACACTTACATTAGTATATGAAAAACGGTACACATTCCCTTTTACAATTTTGATTGTGTAATTTGAGTGCAGTCAATTTTTTTTATAATTTATTACATATATATATATAATATTGCAATTTGTGTGAAGTGCAGAAAAACTACTTTGGTCACCAGATGGAAATAATGTGCAGATTGTATCTAAATTGTGACATAATTGGCTTCAAATATATATAAAGTAACATTATAATAAATAAGTATAGAAATGACAAGTAACGTAAGCCATGTCTAACTATTGTGGCTTGTAAAGTTTATTTATTTTCATTTAGATGTAAGTAAATTAATATATCTGTTACATAGAATTGTTTTAAGCCACTTCGAGATTCTTTTTAAAAAGCACGTGTATTTAATGTAATTGTTGAATATCAACACTTTTAATGCTTTAATCATCAACTCTTGAAGACATGTATTTAAAGTTATTATGAACTTTAAAATCGATGTTGTCACTAATGTAATGAATATGAATATTAAGCTTTTAAATTGTTTTAAATACAATAATAATCATAAATTTGTTTTTGGATTTTATTTGTATTAATTTATTTATGCCAACGATCGTTGTATTTTGTCGTTGGCAGTTTTTATTTACATTAAGGTATAGCTTAAGTTTATAATTAAACGTCCAATGTCTCATTTACATTTCTGAAGTATGCGTTCGATGCGCATTAGAGAACTAGCCAATCTATAACGAACTGAATCGGAAGCAGTGAAAGTTGCATTGCATGTATGCTGTTCCTTTGTAGCCGAATATAATAACACTTAGTACATACAAATGAAATTGTAAAGTATACGATTCGCATTCAAATTTTTGATAATGTAACGTAGCCAATTAGATTAAAAAGCCTATAGAATGTTAATTTAGCAACATCAACAAATAGTATTTACAACCTCACGTATACCTAAAAAAGTACGTGTCTACATTGATATTACAATATACCAAGTAAAAAAAAATAAAAAAAATACTTTTATTATCGTGAATAGTAAAAAAAAATGACCTTAGCCTTTTGACAGTGCATTACGAAAGAAGTACGTATGTACCTACTGTTAAAAAAATGTGAATTTTTCTACGTTCCAAGTGAATAGATATTGTAAAGAATTGACTATAATGTTTTACGCGTATTTTTCGTACTGTGTAGGTCCACATCACGCGGAGACAGTTTTCAGATGCATTAAACTGTTAGAGTTCAACATAAATTGATTTCTATTTAAACATAAAATTATCATTTCATTTAGATCGTATACATTTTTTAATACAATAAATTATATTTTTAATACTAACACACATGAATATCATACATAAGTGTAAAATTATGTAGCACATAACACAAATACATATTTAAAAGAAGTATAGTTAGTGATAGATATATATTGTAAAGTTGTAAAATCAGCCAGTTGTAAAGGGAAACATGGAGAAAAGACTTAAGCCTCGCTCGCCTAATTTCAACTCCACCTAAACTGACAAATTTGTGACTTCGCTATATCTCTACCACTGACGATACTTCCACCATCAAATATATGTATATGTATGTACAGAGGCCGCCGAAGAGTTTTACTGTGTAACATCAAACACAGTAATCGCTAGCCTTAACCCGCGGTTACAGTGATGCGCGTTATAACGAATACGTCAGGAACAATTAAACACAAGAATTCTTGCGAGAGTATCTCTACTGCGTGCATATTCTTCAGACACCGCACGTACTTACTTGTCGGAACACATTAGTCGTTGAAAGTAGTTCGATTTTTCTTCCGAGTTCGTGCGAATTATTGCAGTGGATATTAAGAAGTTAATAAATTCAGTGTTCGAAAATCGATGTTCAGTAGGAAGTGAGAACACAAATTTACCATACAGAGACATATCTCGTAAGAAGCGAGATATAAAATATATAATATTAATATTAATATCCTTTTTATTACTATCAATGCCTGTATTATTAATATCTTGAAATAATGTGTAACATTCGCCACATCTTTCTCTTGCAGCAAATACTTCACAATATTCAGTTCTTCCAGTTATAAGTCAAATTTTGAATAGATAAAGGAATTTCTAAAGCGTCAGTAACATTTCGTCAGAATGTGCTTCACCATAGCCACGTATTTCTGAAAAACATGTCGGATGTATTCGTTAGAACATGCACCCACTGTAACTATAGACTAAGAATTCATTTAATTAATTGTTCCGGCATATTGATCGGAATGACAGTTCGACAAAGCACGCATCCACCGTAATCATAGCCTTCAAGGACCCACGAGCGTAACGATTTTGTGTACTATATGTACCTACAGTGGTGTCCCGTTGTAAGCACGCCGCTCAGGGGACAAAGCGGTCTCTTAACGAAACGGAATGCTATTCGGCTCGCCTTTCATCTTTGCCGTCTTCTTTTAGTAATACGATACCGACCGCCGCTATTTTGAACGAAATTTATAGCTTGTCGCTGTCGCCTGCCGTCTCACATATTCTCAGTCTCTCACACTCGCCGCGGCGACTACAGAAGAAGTAGCGGGGATAGAAATGTTCTCTTAACGGATAGAAGGACCCGTGCTCTTAACGGGACAACACTGTGTGTATAAGTCATACGACTAAGTTTAATGCGACTAAACGATAATCGTATGTACTAGATATTGCGACTGTTATACAGCTTACTATAAAATCCATTGTATGATATGCTTCTAAATGGAGACCATCTCAATTGTAGCTGTACGATTTGAGACAGACATGCACGTTGAAACCTATCATTTATGAAGTAATTCGTATAAGAGAATTTATGGAATCGTCGTACTACCATCGGATATAAAATCCACATGCATAGTACGATTACAATTCATACAGTGGTATCAAATCTGAAGTCATCATTATTGGCCTATCAAAGCTACTGAGGGGTAACTTGTACTACAGTTGTTTCCAGTTAAGTTGATAATCTCAGCGATAATTTCACACTACCGATTTCACGTATCACTGAGTTTCATGTCTTTTGGAGCTCGAGAATTATTTTTCATCATATCGATAGGGAAGTTTCACCAATGGATTTCTGACAGTCTTCCGATTAAACGAAACCAAATTTCATGTAAATCGGACTATTTTTTAACGAAGATAACCTTAAATTGTGTGAATTAAATTTTTATGTAATTTCGTTGATTGTAGTCTGATTTACATGTTACTTGATATCATTTTTATCGGGAAAACACAAAGAATCGATTGGTGCCACTTTTGTGAAGATCCAATGAGAAATGCGGAACTTGATATTTTCGCTTCTTAATTAATGGCTAGCGTTATCTTTGTCTCTTCCCGTCCCCTATCCTCGAGAGCCGAGCACTCGGTCGGCAAGGTTCCCAGGCAAAAAATGGTAGTAGAGATGATTTTGTATCAACCTAACCGAGGTAAATTTATCAAGTTAACCGGGAACAACTGTACATCGCTTAGCTATCTCACTGCTCCTCCTTTGCAATCTCTTTGTCTTGCCACGAATTACGCCCTTTCTGCATCCTACAGTGTATAGAAATACTACTCCCTCATTAAGGGAAGATCTCTGTGTGTCTTTCTGTCATACATACATCGAGCATTCGGAAGACTGACAATTAAATCGTATGAAAAATCGTAACGTCTGTGGGTCCTTTTTGAAACGTAACACCTGCTATACCACGCATATGTGTTCGTTGAGAAAGATTCGTTGGTAGCCGACGCAACCATCGGTTAGTGGCATAATAGTTTGATGTGCACTTAACTAATGCATCACCAATCGCGTCAAACAGAATGCGCCTAAAAGGTGCTACTTTTCCGCCGTATATTTATGGGTAGTTGGTACGCTATATTTATGCTTGTTCTACCGTGTAAAGTGCGATTAAAGGAATGGGACCAATCTATTAACCTTGGAACGCTTGATACAGGCTCCATTTTAACTTATAATTTCATTCACATACATCTCACGATAAACTTTTATATTAGAATTTGATCTTACGATTTTAAATTCTTATTTTCTTAAAGAAGTGATACTATTCAGTAATAAGTAGTATAAATAGTCCGATATGTAGGCCTAATCTAACTAAACCCTGTATCCGCCAAGCGAGAAATAACCGTTTTACTGTCCGTGCCCCACCTATAAGTCACGCTCGAGTCCTGTAACACGTTACGATAGCCGCATGCGGTACACTAACACTTTGACTGGCGTCGGAGTGTATTCACGCCCTGGGACTTGGATCCTGTACGGTGTACCTACACGGTTTTGGCAAAGAGTAGAGAATAACAAGAGGCGACAGTAAAACGAAAATATTCAGCTGCCTGTACATACAACCAATTTAAAGGGACAAACTTACAGAGCTATTTCAAAAGTGCACCACCGCGTTCCTCTTACTATTACCCTCTCTTTGGTTTGCGCGTGATTTCATGCTGATAATTTTTTAAAAGCGTGAAAAATTATCCGAGGTCCCATAATGTTTCGCTTTGAAAACCAACCGAGTTCGGACTTCGTTTTGTATACTCGCCGCCTCAGGGACCCCCTTGCCCGCAGGAAGTCGAGCGCGATAAAGCCTGCGCGTGGATGAGTCTGACCGTCTTGAAGGGGCAATTTTCAAAACCCTGCGCCAGTCAGAGTGCTAATGTATTTTCGGTGCAGTAGCTCGAACATAATGGAAATGAAAGAGTATTTAGGAAAAAATAGCAGGAAGTTATTTACTATTTATATGTGAAATACATATTTTTTAACTATTGCGATTATGATACTAACATTAGTATACAAAATTAAATTGTACTTTCCACATTTTTTAAAAACTAAAATCATTAATGGCTTTCTATATTTGTTCATATTTGTACATATGTACTTGGAAAATACACAGCCATCCCACATTTCCTATGTACACCGAGTGAATTTGAATCCCTCACGAGGAAACATTCCTCCGCATATTAAGTAAATATTTATACTAATCTCTGAAGGGGGAAGCCGGGCTCCCTATATCTCTTGCAATGCGCAAGGGCTCATTCACTCGGTGTGTATGTATCTATATTGATTTTCACTGAAAAAATAATCTTTAAGTAGTTTTATATTTTGGAGAAGAGCGTGTAAGTATCACGTTCTTGAAACGGCTAGCTAGACGGTAAAACGGTTAAGTGCATTATGAGTAAGATTATACGAGAACAACACATGCGTCATTTCTTTAATCATAAAGAAAACCTACTTCAGTGTTGTCCCGTTATAAGTTCGAGTCCCCTGTTTCGTTAAGAGTACAGTAGAGCGTCAATTATCCGAACTGCTTGAGACCGAGGTGGTTCGAAAATTCGAATTGTTCGGATAATCGAACAGTTCGAAGAATGAAGCATGCATGTTCCTTACACAGTTTATAACTATAGGAATTACAGTTTACACCTAAAATTACTTATTAAATACAAGAATACTACTGCGTTAATTTATATTACGCAAAAGTCAATCAATCAATCGGTACCGCTACAGTAGTTCGAAGAAGTGGTGGGGATGCAGCACTGGTTCGGATAATCGACGGTTCGGTTAATCGAGGTTCGGATAATTGACGCTCTATTGTACATTTTTATCTCCACTACTTCTTTTGTAATCGCCGCGGTGAGAGCGAGGGCAAGAGACTGAGAATGAGCTAGAGGACACACGACACCGACACGCCATAAATTTCGGTCGATATAGCGGCGGCATCATTTTACGGAAAGAACACGGCAAAGAACAAAGGGCAGCTGAGCATACTGTTTCATTTCGCGGCGTACTCATAACGAGACAAAACTGTACATGTTATTTTATATATCTTATCAGCATTTACAGTGTCAATGATAAAACTACTAAGGGTACTGCTTGTCAAAATTATGAGAAAATTCTAAAGTGCCAATAATAATCATATCATATATCATCATAGCCATAATATAAAAAACTCTTATTTTAAAAGAATTTTTTTATAATTGAAATTTGAAAAATCTATTTGCGACAAGGAATCTCTGTTGCATGCAAAATGTAATGCCACCTTTAACACGGTTATGGACTTACAATCGAAAATAGAATCAGTTTTGTAACAGTAAATGTTCTGCAAAATATTAATCAATTTTGTATAGACTTACAAAATTTTATTACTGTACTTTTTCACTGATTGAAACGGTGAAGTATATACAATTTATATGTAATGTATGGAGGAAAAATTAAAAACATTTTAATACTATAACAACATATGTACATATAGAGAAATTACGTGGCTTGTATTATTTTGCAGTATCAAGTTTTTATCTTCATATGCAAAATAGAATTGTAAACTCTTTTATTTAGAGGTATTTTACACTGAATCTGTATGTAGTAATAATAATAATAATTTATATGTACTTTTGAAACCCTTGTATTCATTTATATCGAAATAATAAATTATAAGGAAAATATTATATAATCTTGCACGAAGTGTTCCACATATTGTTACAAATTATTATTTCGGAGACATAAAGGTGGTAGCGAAATTTTTCCTGTAGTGGTTGTTCATAGCGAAAACGTGGTTAAAATTATTTTTAAATCTAAAAAAATAGCTTATAATTTGAATATAGATAGTTAGGATACATTGTATGTAGACAACTACGTATTCTGTATTCTGATATTGTCACATGTTTTGTAAATGATGAATTAGAATTATTGTTTTTATTATATAAACATTATTAAGTTGAAAAGATCTGATAAAAGTAATAGAATAAAACACATTAATTATACAGTTAAGTAAAAGTTTGTAGTAGTATAAGTTAAAGATTTAATAGATATAAATATATCCAGTGGTGATCGTTAAATTTGGACGAACCATCCTTAGCATCATTTTTTGTGCGACCCTCGTCACCTTCATCCTTCGTTACCTCGAGCTCAGCGAAACAACAGATCGAACAGGAAAGTGAACGCACGTTACACTGTGTGTATAAGTACAGAGGGGTGCTTTGTTAGCTGATCGGATTTCTACTTCGTTAACTGATCGTCGCTATCCGCACCAGTTCATAGAACTAGCTTCACGGAGTCGCTTGTTCCGACACCCGACTCCCAAGCAGTGTTCACGGGAAATACCCTCCGTAGTACGGACTAAGGTCCGTAACGCATGCGCGATGACGCGGTGACATCAAACCAATCAACGCACAGTGGTCTGGATGGTGGCCAAAATTCAATTTCTCAACTTCAACTTTACAATGTCATTTTTTTTTTATGAATTGACAACCCTCCAGAGCTTCTAAATCCGCATAGCTCTCTCTTTTCAGATGACTCTTTGATTAGATATAATATTACAAAGACAAAATCATCAAATTTTATGTGAATCTAATTGTTTTAATTACTCATTATAGAACATCAAAATACGTGTTTATATCATACAGGTATATAAGTAAGGAAGTATATTTTAGTTATTTATATGTGTCATAGGCATTTTTTAGTCCATGAACAAATAGTGCAATGTTTATATGAATTTAAAGTTTGAGAAGGCTTATAAAAAAAGGATTAAGCCAGATTAACATCGGACTTTTTTTACACGAAAGCTTACACAATTGTTAACAAGAGCATGTAAATATCAAGTGCAATCTCCTGCAATCTTCAATTTTATGCAGACTTTTAGAAATGACGCTCGAGGTATTGTATATATTTTATATGTATAATAATTTTTAATATATTTTTTTAAGTCAAAGATAATGTTAGGTCTGATTCTTTTTTCTCTTTCTTTCTCTAGTACGGCTATGATTTTTAATTTTGGCTATAAAATACCGCTTTCCAGATCACAATGCGCACCATATTGAATCCGCCATTTTGATTTTACATTTTTGGTGCCAAATTCGTTATCAGCGACCGCAAAAACCCTTAATCACCAAGTTTCAGAATGATCAGAATTTTGGCCGCTAAATGTAGATATCCCCAGACCACTGTGCAACGCCAAGGTGGTAAACGAAACGGCCACAGTGGTCTGGAATTAAGAATTTGGTGATATTTGTCTATAGCTTTTGAACTATAAAAGATATTAAAACGAAATTTGCGCCAAAAAATAGGAAAAAATTACCCCCTTCTAATGAGGTATAACTTAATATTTTTTACATTTATTTATGTATTTATTCTTTTTTCAATTTTTTTAAGTTAATTGTTATAAAAAAAATTAAAAGCTGTTTATTTGGTTTAAGTCGCATGTTGAGAAAACTTTTCGTTTCCAAGTTATAAGGAAAGTCGAATAGTAGAGGAAAGTAGTCAAAATCGTTTTTTTTTAATTAAAGAGCAGTCTTGTGCGATAAAATATCAGCTTTTATTAGTAATTAATGTAAATAATCCATTAAAAAAATAATACTGAATGCAATATGGTAAATTTGCGAGATTCTTTACTTTAAGAGAGGATATCTTTAAAGTCCCAAAGAGTCCCACATTCTAACCAAATGAAATATTTTCAGCATATCTTCCTCTATGTAATCACGCAAGAATAATTTCCATCTTTGTCCAACTTTTCAAATTATTACAGTTTAAAGCCTCACGGTCCATCGTATGTTTTTCAATGAACACGATCGTGACTTTAATATCTCTGTCGGCACTCCGAATTCTTTTGCGTGAAATATCGCTTTCAGGGTGCGTTCCCGCTTGAGCCACGTTCCACGTTATCTTTTGCTGGTGCATATTCGTGAGCTCTTCGTTTTAACACGAGCTGAACTCGAACTCCCATGTTTACTTATCTCCACATCGTTTCCTATTTACGTTCTATATCCATTTTGAATTTTACATCAGGGTTCATCGTTCATCTTCACCGTGTAGCCATGTACATACTTGTCATGGGCGTCCGGAGAGGGGTACAAAAGGGTCATTTGCCCCCCCCCCCCCGGTTTTTGAGAAAAACTCGCTTATTTTTCAAAACTAATCTTTATTAAGTTTATACTAGAAAAGGGAATATTTTTAAATTTCGGTTTTAAATTTTTAATTAAATTGGCACTACAAAATGGGTTAAAAAAGCAAAGGGGTCATTTTTTTACCATCATCCCAACGCTCTTGAAAAAATTCCTTTCCAAAAAGACACTACCCCCCACCACGCACGCTTTCCCTGCTCGTCCTTATGACCAGAGCGTTGGAGCGGAGCTCGGAGCTGTAGCGCGGAGCAATGAGGTTTTGCCCGGAGCAGGAGCGGAGCCGGAGCACGGAAAATTTTTGCTGCTGCATTGCTCCAAATTTTTTTTTATTTGAATTTTTTTCCAGTTTATAAGAGCAGTTGAATGAAATGTTTTTAATAAATACCAATTCTCAATTTCTCATCATTCAAAAAATATTGTATCGTAGGGCCGCGCAGCCCGGTATTAAGGAGGCATAGTACTTTCTTTGCCCGAAAATTAAGCATTCTTTATGAATTTTTTCTATATGAAAATGAAAAACTAGAAAGATGGGGTTTGTTGCAAATGAAAGATCACTATTTGAAAGGATTAAAAGAATTTTTATTTTAAAAAGAAGCAGCTGGAGCAAGTATTTTGATGTCGGAGCGGAGCAGGAGCGGAGCAAATCAAAAATTTGTCTGCTCCAATCCCCTGCTTATGACCATATACATATGGTCATAAGAAGAGCCGTCAAGAGCGCCGCTGGGTCCTCTGACACATTGGGGTTTTCCTGGCGGGCTTGCCTCTTTAAGGTTTCTCAACGCCACAAGTACTTATCATGCAACAGCTTGAAGAACCTCAGATTTCTCGTCATCTTCTCATACATAATTTCTGAACAGCTGCGTGATTTCGAATCACTAACCATCACGTATCACAGAGACCGTTTAACCGTTTGTCCTCTATCAAGCTTCCATTCCCTTCCCAAAAAAATCAGATTCTACGAAAGGCAAACAACTAAATTTTACTAAATAACCAAAAAGGTCCCGTCGGCCTTTGCATCGACCTTACATAAAAATACGTCGCCGCTGGAAAATGGGATTCCTGGCTGGCTTTTGGATAAAGCGTTTGCAGAACGAAAGTTCACTGGAGAGAGAAATATCCCGATCCGTTGCATCGAATACGGGTACATCGATTACCTCGCCTGATCTATTTCAAGTAAGTGCTCGAGGCGAGAACGTGGTGCAACCCGGGGCGGACAAATGACAGCCAAATCGAGCTGTATTTCGCTCACAAAGCACTTCTGCTAAGAAACTAAGGTAAAATAACACGAAGTCTCATTCAGCCGCATTACCACCGACGACAACAGCGCGGAAAAGCGATCGAGAACCTTCCTCTTCTCGAGAAGCAGCGTAAGAGAAAACTGCGTTAACCGGAACTCGAATTAAGCCACTAAGAAAACCGACATACTGAGATTACTGAGTATGTATTTTTATGTACGTTTATATGTACTATATATACGCATATAAATACAAAGTTGTAATTGTAAAATGTGTACAATTGCAAAAATCTTATACTTCATTCTGATTACAGGTAATAAGTAAAATGAAAATACAACATTTAACATTTTATACGAACACTATTACTGCATTAAAGTCAGAAAACTGTAATAAATATTTATGTAATTTAATATACATTTTCTTCCTTTTTTATTACAGATTTTATGGTAAACTTTTTCTTACATATTACTTATACAACCATCTTATCTCTTTGGTGCAATAATACCTTCTAACTGTGTCTGAAACAATTAATTTAATTAATGCATACACTTTCTATATTTTAAGTACATCAAATAAAATAGTCCCTTCAAAAATTTGTCTAAAATGAATATAACTTTTTAATATATAAACATTTACCTTCAACTGTTGATTTGTTTTCTTGAGAAATTGTATTTCTTCCATATGTTTCTTTTCTTCAGCTTCTCTCAATTCAGCTGCTCTTTTCTCAGCCTGTTCAAATTTTTGCTTTAATTCAGCATTAGTTTTTTCTAATTCAGCTTTCTGCAATTGTAGTTCATCTGCAGCAGCAATTAGATCTTCTTTCCCTTGTTCCGCCTATAAAAGTGTTTAAAGAGGCTTAAGATATTTTTTTTATTCATTACGAAATAGATACATACTTGGAGAGCTTTACGCATTCCAAAAGCAATACTACTTTGATACAATATCTGATATGCAGCCAATGTCATTTTGAGTTCATCTCGAACTCTAAGTAAAAGTAAACCACGTTCAGCGCAATTTACTGTAACTTGACGTATTATCTCATCTACAAAATATTCTGTAATTTCAGTTTGAGGATCATAAAAAAATACTACAACGTAGTCACACAAGATGAAAAAGCTATTACCAAAACACTGTGTATAAAGTTCTCTGCGAACTGGACAGATACCAGTTTCTCTTGCCTGTCTTTGCTGCAATTTCATATCAAGTTGTTCTTGCAAATTAATCACGTCTAGTCTTGTTGCTGGTGTACTCGATACCTATTTACATTACGTATAACAAAACAACGTTTGATGCTTAAAAAATTTAATAAAGTGGTTACGCTTTTCTTTAAACATGCAAGGCTTTTTATAAGGAGCAAAATGTCTTACTTGCTGAGTCCACTTTTGACCATCTTCTTCCCACTGTTTAGGTGGTAAAATTCTATTCAATATATCAGTAGTTTCGCGTCGTGTATCAACCGTTGGAGGAGTGACTTGAACTTTACAAACTGTTCCACCAATTTTTGGCGTTGTGTCCTTAGCTACCTGTCTTAATCACAAAATATTTTAAAATTAAAATTATGACACTCTCTGTGTACTTTGATATTGCTGTTTTTGAATTGTCTGATTTTGTTACAATTTAGACATAAGTAAGACATGTATTTTATTAATAACAAATTGAACCTTTTCTGGACGAATTGTATCTAAAACTGGATTGTCGTATTTGACCAGAGTGTCCATATTAGGAATAACACGATCTTTTATGGCTGTTGCCATTTTTACTGTAATATATATATATATTTATATCACGCAAAGTGTAACTATTGAAATTTACTTTGCAGTAATTAATATATTAAAGAAAGAGATGTATTTGTATCCGTTTAGCTGTTTACGCTACAGAATACATTTGAAACTGTTAGCAATTGCCATAGCAATATTGATGTGTCATATGTTACTAAGTAACACTATATCAGGAAAAATATTAATAAGAATTACTCATAGTGTACATAAACGTTATTTTTTTAATACAAATTTTTACAAATATTTCGTATAAATATCATATAAAATAATATTTCCATTTGTTAACTTGGATATACGTCAATCTTTATCTATATTTCTATTAACAATATATTTTTACTTAAATTGATTACAGTATTTTCGATATGTGTTAAAGTTCGGAGTGTCTTTGCATAATTTTTGTTTCAATATCCATATGAAGTTTTTCGACTGTTCTAGCATGCTTCTTTATGTGTTGCTGCATTGTAGAGTTATCTAAATCATGAGATTTTCCCAGTCGTGCTGCTTCCAAAGCAGCCTCCGTGTGTAGGTGACGTAACTTGAGTAATCTTCCTTCATAATGCAGAAGTTCCTCCTAAGTAACAAAATACAGTATAAAAAAAATATTCTTTACATAATTATATAATCCTTAAATTTGAGTAAATATGATAGTTAAGAGTGTTCCAGGTTAATATTTCTAAACCTAAAATCTAACATTTTTTTTTGAAGACAGAAAACTGGATAGAAAGATTTTACATAATTTTACCTTCAAAGAAGCACGTTCTTCTGGAGAAAATGAAGCTTCCAATACAAATCGCCACAAACCTTGTACTTTAGGTTCCACAAATTCTTTATGATTTGGACCTTTAGCAGTTAATGTATCCAAACGATCGTATCCATTCCTAAGTTCCAAGTGCTTTTCTCTAAAATGATATATGTCATATTTATGAAACCGGGCGATAAATTAATAATAATTATATGTATATATGTATGTACATACCGAAGCAAAGATGCCTTTTTTAAATAATCATCTTCGTGTGTGGGGACATTATTAGAGACTTCCTCTTCCCCTGGGATTACATTCGAACTTTCTGGTTTATGATATAGGCTATCTATAAAACATTAAACATTTTAAATTTACTTTTTTAAATGAAATTATATTAAATGAGTTCTGCAAACAAATTTTTTTAAGCCACTACACACTTCACGTTCTTTCTACATTCGTTTTTAATTTTTTTACTCACAATCCATATAATTAAATGCTGCTTTATACACCAATTACATATCTATAAAGAAACAACTGATGTACGAACATTGTGATCACAATACTGATTTAAGATTATTATAGCACGGTTTTGCACAGGGCGAATTTTGTACCGTTCCTTTCTTTTGCTTATATCCATTTATATTCTTTTAGCAAGCTTCGTTTACATTTTTCCCAATCTTCTCTCCCAACTAAGTTTCTGTGATCCTTACATGTTCGCCCCTTTTTCAAGCTATTAATCCTAAATTACCTAAAGTTTCTCTTGTAGCCTTTGCGCATAGAGCCAAGCTCATTCAACCCACTTAACCAACGTCCATTACAAATTTTAAATTATTCTATTTTATACCGTAGCACTGTATTACTAACTTTTATGTATGTCTGGATCTCCAGCATCCACATCTTTCAAAATGCTCATGTATTCGTCTACTTTATCCTGGTGATGCTGAAACTCTTCCTTTAAAGTTTGCAATTCGTCATCTATTGAACACAGATGAAAAATAGGCAAGTCAATATTTAGCTTTATGCATTTCAAATTCTCTATTTAAAGAGTAAAATGATACCTAAGATGCACTTACGTGTAAAACCTGCTAATTCAGCTTTCACCCACAAGTTGTTCAACCTTTTATCTTTAAACACATCTTTGGCGATATAGTTACTCCCATCGTTTAATGCTTTATGCCGTTTAAGTAATTCCTTATCCTCTGTATCACTAAAATGTTCCAAAATTCCATACGTGCTCATAATCCCTAGAAATAAAAAGCAATTTTTCAATTAAAGAGCAATGTAAACAAACAATTCGGAACATATTAAAATGCAGTAAGTGTTGTATCGAGCAAAATTAATTACAATAGAGATAAATGATATTGGATGTTGAAGGCCATTATCTGACTATCTCCTATTCTTCTTTATCTAACTTTCCTTGAAAATGGTCACAACCACTGACTGAAACGTTGGAATTTGATAATCCTCAAAATTGCACAATAGCTTTTATTTAATCTTTTAAAAATAGACGGAACCAGTGCGCCGAAATCATTTACTTCTAATTTAAAAATTCTTTACGGTCGAAATTTAAATTATATTATCTCCGTCATACGTTTGAGCTACCTTACACTTCATTTTTCATCTCCTCACTGTCTTGAAGAAGTAAAACAGTGAAGAGGGAACACAGTTTTCATCATAATACAGATAGAATATTCTAAAGAATAAAAGCAAGGCTATGATAGACATTTATTCCTGAGGAAAATTGATCTTGAGCAGCCAAAGTTTCTGTCTTCGCTATATAATTATTGTATTCAAAAAACATGATAAGTAAAAATTATATATGTGTTTATCTTAAATTACCAATGAGTTTCTTTCTTAGACGTGCCTCTTCTTCGCCATTTGGGTCTTTCCCATCAGATTTGAAATGCTTGTATGCAAGTTCTTCTTTATCATGAATTTTTAAATCGCTGAATATTGACTGCAGCTTTGAGTCAGTCAAACGCTGTTAGAAAATGAATTGCTAAGTATCTTTTTCGGTGCGTGTATATGGTTGTATTTTCATAACGCTAGTGCGCACCTAACACCATTTTTAATACTCACGTTTTTCGCTTTAACCCAGAGCACGTTTAATTTTGACATTCGGTACGGTTTGTCCAACTCGCGAAGAGAGGTTGGGAATTGCAAAGGATCTTCATATTGTGGTTTATTTGCTTGAGCGGAATATTTGTTTGCAGCAGCACCCGTATGAAATAAAAATGCGCAGAAACCTATTGTTAAATAGGTACTGAGTAGGAATGTCATTATTATTCCTTCTAAATCTTTTTGTCAATTCTCGGACGAATCACTATGTCACACTATGCAAAGGACTTTGATGGATCCACTATCCGATCCACCTCTCATCTCTCATGTGACCACATGTAACATTAGATATGTCATATGTCTCTCATCTGATGACTGCGGCGTTATTTGACTGTTACCATTTCCCTCCTCCGCAATCCTTTGGCTATGTGCATTATCAGCAGTCAGAGGTGGGTACGTATGGTACGTATTTTACACCGTGTCGTAAATTTCGTATGTATATGTCGTTTTTGTATTAGCTGTTGTAGTTTTGGTATTAACTGTTGAATTTTTCCAACCATCAATTCGTAATATTACATCTTGAGGTTCATCTTTCCTTATAGAATATATTATAACAAGTTCATTACAGTGTGCATCCAAAATTGTTATTGACAGCATTTTCCTTGCAGGAGGCTTATACTGATTGTTCAATTTATTAATAAATGCTTTAAAATGTTCTGATTCAACTAAATACGTTAAAAAGGGATGTTACATTTATGCACGTGTCGAAAATAAAAAATTCGCGTCTTTACATGGGCGTCCGGAGGTTCCCGGGAATTCCCTGACTTCTGAGAAAAAATCGCTTTTTTTTTAAAACTGATCTTTATTAAGTTTATACTAAAAAAGGGAATATTTTTAAATTTTTAATTAAATTGGCATTATAAAATGGGTTAAAAAAGCAAAAGGGGTATATTTTTCTTTACCATCATCCCAAAGTTGTCCCCCCCCCCCTTACTCCTTGAAAAAAGTTCCGGACGTCCCTGCGTCTTTACCCACCCCCTGTCAGCAGTACAGAAATTGTAGTCGAAAGTTAGGTATCGTTATAAACGGAAGCACGTTTCAATTATTTGGTCAAGTGGTTAAAAAGAATTACAAGAGAGGTAGGTACGTATAAGTACAATCGAGATCTTACTCTGGGCCGTAATAACAGGCCCATTCTAATGATCATTTTAACACAAAGCATTTAAGTTCTGCATCTGTTTAGCAATTTGTCTAATTTATTTTGTAATTAATTTGTAAAAATGAACGTCTCATTTACTTCTCTCAACCACCAACTATACAGGGTGTTACTCTACTAATAATTAATACTTACTGTAGGGGGTGATTATACAGGCGAAAATAGGACGAATATCAAGGGTGACGAAATTACGGAAAAGGCTTCGTTTTCGAGAAAATTGACTTTGAATTTCACCGAAATATGTGCACCGTAGGCGCCTGGGGGGCACGCGTATTTAGGTGAAATTCAGAGTCAATTTTTTCGAAAACGAAGCCTTACCGCAATTTCGTCACTCTTGAATCTTGATTTTCGTACTATTTTCGCGAGTATAATCACCCCCTAGAGTATTGACTATTAGTAGAGTAACATCCGGTATACAGTGCTGTATCGAAGAGACCGTGTCTGCTGTCTTGATCCGATGTAGCAGACAATATTATGATGATAATAGACGATACCAGTTAATTATTAATAGGTAATAGTTAGATTATCGATCATTTTGTAAGAATTTCTGATAAATTAAAGAATTAAAACAGGGTTAATGCGACATATTGTTTTAATTATTTCAATCTCCAATAATTTATTTTCAGCACGTTTTGTCTCCTTCTACAATGCCCAAAACGTCTTATTTCCATAATTGTTTATTTGATTGTGTCGTTAATATATGTAGATCCCAGATTTTTGTGAATAAGTAGGATGACTTACGAATACAAAAAATAAGTTTTAAATAATTGCAAGAAAATTGCGATATCCTCAGCTTTCTATTTCTTGGATTTAAGACGTTTTGGAAATAAGCTCTTCAATTATGAATAAAGTTTTGTGCTAAAATATTATTAATGTATAAAGTTGTACATATACTACAAATGCAAAAAAGGTTACAACGCATAACAATAATTTGTGATTGCAATTTGTAGGTATTATAATCACTAATATATTATGTTACAAAATATATTTATAAACTGTGGGAGCATTGTATATTTAAATCTTTCCTTTTCATGAAGCATTATTTAAAGCTTAACATATATCACGCATCGATACGTCTTGTATCAAAATTCAACTGCATGAAATATAATTAACAATTAAGATTTTCAATATTATTCTTCACTGTTTGATATTCAGACACTTTGAAATGCTTTGGAATATATTTCATCTTAACTTTCGCAGTATTATTGCAGACAAGCTTTTCCTTCCTAATTTCGCAAAATCGAGTGGTTACATTTGTAATCACAGTATACAAAAGATGTTAGCAACTTGTTAGAATGGATTGTGTCCTGCAGGAGGAGGAGGAGGATTACCACCATAACGTGGCAAAGTCGCAAATCCACCATAATTCGGAACTATACCTTGATACGGATTATAAGTCCCTAAAAATATAAAATAACAAATATAACATTCATTTTATTAAATATTCCCTCTATGTAAGCTCAATGATCAGGTCCATTGCACGACCAATAGAAAGAACGTTGCCTATCCAGCACTTCATCATCTCATGGTTGGTTAGATCTTCGGTTAAATCATTCAACGTGACAATCGCCGATTTTAATAAAACTTACGTGAAAAGTAATTCGCACAAAAATATTTTGTCTATATTGAAGGGGTGAAAAACAGTTGGCCGAAGATCTCGGAAACTATTAGAGCTAAAAAACGATTTAAATGTCATAGTTGTGCATTTTTGGATAAGGAATCCAGTTACGTAAACAGTTTCCCGAAAAAAACTATTTGTTTAAATAATACACTAAGAAATAGCACTTTTTTTGTTCAAATGTTAATCTATTTTCCTTCGTATTTATGTATGAAAACTATATACCTAAATAAAATATACGGCTAAATTGAAATTTTAATTTTTGATTTCCTTAGAAAAAAAGGTATTATACTTGAATTTTTCTCACACTTTGTGCAAAACGAAGTCCCTAAGTGTGTATAATCGTATTTACGAACTATATTCGTCAGTCACCCACGTTGAGGGCTGTTTTCACCCGGTTAATATGGACTTTGGCCGATGAAAATAAGCGCGTGTTAAATATTTTTGTGAGAAATAGTTTTTACCTATATTTCATTCAAATCAGCGATTGTCATTTCGGGATATTCCCCTGTGAGAATTACTTATATAGAATAATAGAGAAAGACCCTCGATCTACTTAGGATCCACGCCCCACAGACAAGGGCGATAAATTCGACACAATCATCTACTACTGAAAAATTTAAATTTGTATAGTTTTCATTCAATCTTCGCGGGAGTATTAGCAATTAATTGGCGAGGCTATCCTAATGGAAATGGGCACAAACAACCTTACTCGGAGTATTTTTAATTAAGCGTAATGTTAAAATAAATTATTAATCTATGAACTATCTAAAACAATAAATAATAATGAATTTATCACATTGTAAACTGTCTGCTAAAAATTTAAAATACAGCATTCGTTAAAAATGGTATGAATGCTTAAAATGCGCTAACAAATGTTTATTCATTTTAGCAGCAATCGATTTCTTAAAATTAAACGATTATTTGTGCGACACTCGTCTCTATACACATCGGGTATAATTAAAAGTAGTTCGAATAATGACGTGTTTGTACTCAGTTTCATTGGTATACTTCCATAAATATTTAATGACAAATCTAAAAATACTTTTACTTTTCATTAGTAGATGATTCACATTGCGCCCGAACTTATTGCTCCGGTCTGTCGCGAGCATATAATGCGAGTCGCTTGTTCAGCAAAAAGTAGGGGGTACGGATGACTTCCAAGCATACAACGAGGGTGAACATCGAACCTATAGAGAGGGAATGCAGTAGCAAGTTCAGGAGTGATAACGCATTTTTAAGTTACCTTGCGTGGGATAAGGCATTGTTGCGTACGGATTATACGTTGTAGGCATGGGAGGAGGAATATATGTAGGATACGGTGTAGTGGGACCAGCTCCGTACGGCACAGGCATTGCACCTTGAAATTGTGTAGGGTATGGCAATTGCGACGACCCACTTTGCTCCATTCTAGGTTGACTTTGCCCTGGTGGTCCTAAATATATTTGTTTTCTTTGTAAAGGTAAATATACGAAACACACATTAATTACGAAATAATACTCGTACCACTATGATGAGACGGAATGTTGGGAGTTGTCGCTGGACCAGTGTGACTCAAATTTGTTGTTAAATCTTTCAGTAGTTCCTCTTTCTCGGTTTTTCGAGCAAAACAGAAATCTGATATTTTGTTTTGAAACAATACCAGCAACTGCGAACAGAGAATTGCTCAATGCCAACGTAATATAATTTATGATGACATCATCATCAATACTTTACCTGTGTTAAATCATTATAAAACTTCACGCCCTCGTTTAAATTGCTTTTTAATTCTTTAAATGAGTCATGAGAAGCTGCCAGTTTACATAACACCGCCTCTCGTGAACTTCCACTGCCAGATTGTTCGGCTGTAAACGCTGCGTGACACCTCTGCAATTATTTTTTTTTAATCAGTATAATCGAAACTGTACATATCGTGCCTGTATATTAAAAAAAATGTATGTACTTGAATTTCAGCAATCAACTGCTCTTGTCGAGCAGCACTGTCTCTCATTTCCTTCTGCACGGGCCCATAAATTTTCCCTATATTTTCTGCGGATAAATTCGGCTCATCGATTGCACCGTCTTTAGCAAGCGCTGCCAGAAATGTAGTTTTCATATCGGTATTGGCAGATTTTAGTTCGCTTTCTATAGCATCGCGTTCTGCTTTTAACGTTTCAACCTTAAAAGAAGATTAGTATCACGCAAAATGGACAGAATTTGTGAATTTATACAACGCACTTACATCTTCCATGAATTTTCTCAGTTGTGCAACGGTATTACTTTCTTGAACTGCTGACCCAGTTGGCACGGCAGTAATCAGATCGCTTTCTTGCAAACTTAAAATTTTCATACCTTCTTGATGACTTTCATACTTCTCGCGCACAGCCTATATAACACAATCTCCATTTTTAAAATACTGTACACATTACTGTAAAATTATTTTTCCTGTGTTTACCTTATCAGCTGTTACAGCATTATTGATGATTTCGCGATATTTCCGTAGATTAACAGTGAATTGTTCTGTCAAACGAGTGCTAGATATTCTTGTCCAGCGATCCTTGAATTGTTCTCTTAACTGATCGTCAGATTCGCGTTCCTCTTGAAGCATTCTATCGCACTACAGATAGAATAATATTTCAATTTGTATTATATAGCTGTATATAGTTGTGTCGCAAAGTGATTACGATTTGTAAATTTATGTACCTCATCCAAAAGTTCCTTATTTCGTTGCAAAAGATCTGGTAATTCTTTCATAGCACTGTCCAAAGCTTGTATACCACCGCCATCTCTTACATATCGAGCTTTTTCCAGCAAAGATTGAGGTAACTCAGTTCCACTCGTATCTTCAATTGCCGCTGGCAAGTTCAAGCTTGCCAAAACGCTGAACACGTGATTATTAAATATTAGGTAACAATTAAGTATTTACGAGAATGTTTAAATGATTACTGTACCTATTTAGCACTTGTGTCATTTCACGTAGCTTTGAAATGTCTGCATTAACCAATTCATTGCAACGAACTCCATAAGATGATAAAGCTTGATGCACATTAACAGGCAATAAATCAGCAAACAGGTCTGGAAATATAAAACGTATATAAACACTGACCATTAAATTTACATCTTTCTTATATATAAATATATGAAAATCCAGGAAGATTCATAAATGCACAGCATTATGTACGTCACAGTATAAATCTATGCACTAGGAACATGTAGGAAATATTATGTGAACGCAGGTCGTGCAGAGCATAGCTTCTGACTTACAGCAGATCGAATATTGAGTATTCAAAATTGTATATGTTAAACTTCGGGGCTCTTAGAGCATGTTCTCCCGTCATTCGATCGAGCCCATCTTTTACAAATACAGATTATTTTTTTATGAATGGGAAAATTTCTTGGGGTACAGCCAAAATATTCGTTATCTATAGCCAAGTGTCGCTCTAATATTCATATAACATTTTTTACTTAGCTTAGTGCGTAAATTCACTGTGTGAAATACTTCCGTGAATTTATTAATTACCCTGTATAACAATGTATTATTATGTATGTACATCAGACCTTTAAAATTCGAGCTGAAATGCTCAGGTAGTGGTAATAATTTTGCAACATTAGCTTTCCCAATAGGTTCCAAAGATTTTATATCTGGTATTCTTTCATGATAAATAAAATCGTTATCTTTTTTCACTTCTACAAGGTTTCTTTGAGCTCTGTTTACATATTCTTGAAATATATTGGCTTTATTTGAGCGCTGTTGCGCTGCTTGGAATAGCTTCACAGCATGCTAAGAACATAATAAAATTATTCTTAAAGTAATGCTTACTGTAACGTCAGTTATATAAATTTGTTTGTGTATTAAATAGTGCATACCTCCAATCTAGCAATTTCTTCCCCGACTGCTTTATTATTTTTACACACTAATGACTGATAAAATTCAGTCATTGCCCGATACCCAGCTTGCTTCCCTGCTATCTGTATTAATGCATTAAGTATTACTACTTGACATATACAGGGTGACCAGCTGATCACCCGAAACATCACTCTTATTTTTAATGATACGCGAAAATGTCGAAGGACGGAACGATGATCTTGATATTTTAAATAGTACGATCTTGGACTAGATATTTTCTCAAACTTAATATATGCGAAAATAAATGCAAACCGCAATATGTTTCACCCTTATATCTTCGTTATAAATTTTTCTATATCAGTAAAAACAACGGACATATTTCGGGTAGTCGTGTAAGTTAGGAAACTGTATGTGGATTGCATAAGTGCTTCACGTAAACAAAATTTTATATTACATTCTAGTAAAAATGGAAATTGCAGTAAATGTATACACATTCTTGAAGTTTTAACAAAAGCCTTCACTAGATTGTGTCATATTCACTATTACTGGGAGATACATGTACGTATTGATTATATGAAAGTGTATATATTTGCTGATACATTATAATAAAAATATCTATGACACTATTGGTCTCCCTGTATGTTCACACTTTTATTGCAACATATACATACCAGAGGAATCCATTCCTTATCCCAAAATGCTCTAAATATCTCCTTCTGAAATGCGCTTAATGCATCCGCATATAATTCCTCTGCTTGTGCGGCCAATTTAGCAACAATCCCATCTTTCATAGCATCGTGAATTGCTTTATATACAAATATTTCCTGAGCTTGAGCAAGCATTAATGCCGATAATGCGCCCAAAGTCTCTGGACTAATATCAGGTGTTGGTTCTTGCTGAATAGCCATCATGACATTTCCTTTAAGGTAATTAAAGATACCAGCGGATTGCTGAAATTTTTATAACAGCAAATATATGTTTATAGCTTTGCGCTACATTATTATACATAACTGCCTTAATTACGTTGAAATACTAACCTGGAATAATTTAGCAGCCAATTTCAATCCTTCATCACTTTCTAATGATTGTGATGCTGCAACTGAACTTTGCAAAGCAGCAATATTGAATAATACACAGACTTTCTCGTATGCCAACGTACTAATTGCTAAAAATATGACATAACATTACGATTATATTTCTATATTATAATAATTTCATAGTACATCTTATGCTATAACTTGTAATATTTTGAAAACAGAAATATTGATATAATCGGTAATGACTTTATCTTATCTATTAGCTACTTACTACTCTTGTCAGTTAAAGATCAAAATTAATCTATATCGCCTCAGAGAAATAATTCAGAGTAAGACAGTATAAAAAAAATGTATTCATGCAATATATTATGGGATCTTACTTAAACTAAGCTTTCCACCAAATATAGTGCGATCAAATGCGTCTTTCCACTTAAAGGGTATTTGTAATTCATGGGCAGGTATTTTGCTCTCCAATGCACACAATTGATCATAGTAGCTACAAAAACAATTATACATTCTTATTTATTATGTTTTACACTACTTGTAACAGGCTCTACATAGTATAAATATCACTTATAAGAATCATTAACTTTTTGACTAGCACTGAGATATTTGGAAGGTCATTTCAATCTTTCAGGCCTTTCCATATATAGCAGCTACCCATAGAAAAAATGTTTTCAATTTTATAGCCACGCTTGTAATTGGCAGTGGTGTTACAGGGGAAGGCCTACGTAGAAATTTTCGAAAAATCGATTTTTCGATTGTTATATTTCCTTGAAGTACATCTTGAAAATATTCCCTGAAAGTGTGAAGTTAATCTAACCAAAATTGACAAAGTTATACGCGTGTAAGTAGATAGGTGTTGCTCGGTGTAGCGCTCAGACCCAAAACTTTAAACGCGTTTTCCTCAAAATCATGTTTTCAAAGTCGGTGACACACATAACTAAAAAATTAATGAACCGATTTACTCGAGACTTCGCAGGCTTATTTTAAGGTTCAAAATCTAAGTGCTATCGGGAGCTTTCCCTGTTTTGTCTAGATTTTTTTTTACACCTGAAAGACGAGCGATTTTTTGCCAAATATAGATGCTTCAACTTTGCACAGCCACCATTTTGTCTCAAAATAATTTTTCCAAAATCAGGCCCAATAGCATCTAGATAATTTCATATATAATCTAAAAAAAATTCGAAATTTTAATTTTGAATGATCCTGCACCGAGCTACAGTTGTCACCGCAAAATGCCTAAAAAAAGAGGATGTCTCGGGCATCGCCTATAACTTACAAACCTTTCAATACTTTTTACCACAAAAAATACTGAAATATCCGTAAGATGTACTCTTTCCAATAGACTAATGTTTAATAATAAAAGTTTATCAGTTTTTCTAGAAAAAATTCCCAAAGAAGCATGCTGTTTTGACCGTTCTAGGTAGGCCTCCCCCCTTAAAGGACTTCAAGAGTCATCCGCACAGCGCAAAAAAAGCAGACTCAGGGTATGGGTCTATACTTTCGTTTTAGTTCTGAGGCATCATCTCAATATGAAAATATGCTAATGCTAGGCAAAGAGTTAACATCATTTTACTCTGCAATCATTAACTTAGAATTCTGTTCTAATCTATTGCAATAAAAGCTGTGTCATTAAACTGAACCTAGAGAACGCTACTAGAATTTAAAACTGTGTAACAATAAAGCAATGTATACAGGATTATATACTTTTTAAAACACTTTTGTAATTATCAATAAAATAATACTTACGAGGGAATATCCTAAAGTGAGAGTCACAGATTTTGATGAAATTTGCATGAAAAGTAGTTCTCACTCAAGGGCTCTATCTTCCAAAAATAAACACATGGAAATTTCAAGTATAACTATTTTTATAATGCAAAAAACAAAGTTTCAGTTTATCTGCATTTTGTAATTGGATATACAGTTTTCACACACAAATATACAGGAACATACATCGAGTAACGAAAATATTCGGCCACCAGGGTATGTTTGAATAAATCGATCTATATCCTAATTATTTATGAAGGGAACAAGTTTCTTTTTTTTTCCCAATGAGTCATTTACCGTAGTTAACAAAAATATAAAATTTATTGCAGTAATGAATACCTGTTACATTTGTATAAACATTAAATAATATGGTACCCGATTTCCGCGTTACAAAAATATTCCGGGATTTAGTACATTTTCCAGATTACACCTTCTAAGAAACCAGTAATACGGTAGTACAAGTAATTACGTTAACTACTTTTTACGTAAATTTCATCAAAATTGGTGACTGTCAGTTCGCGATGTTCTCTCGTTAGATAAAGGTGACTCATACCTGTATATAACCTCCAAAGAACTTTCATACTTCTCGAAAGCTCTCCATAAAGCATTATTTCTTAGTTTACTAAAATCAGCTATTGCCTCTGTATAATCCTTTGGGTTATCCGCACTATTATAAGTTGATTTAATTACGTTTGTAAGTGGTTTGATGACATCTACATCAGACGGTTTCTTTAACGGTAACGCAATTAGCTCAGCCATTTTGACGTATGAATCAGTACAAGGAGTGCAAGCAATTCTCGGCACCAGCAGCCGCCAGCCGCACTCACCGGCACTCACACAATGGAAGGCCGAAAAACCAATCAAAGTCAGAGGAACGCCTACAGGCGAATTTACACGGTTTACTTTGGTTGGCTCTTTTACTGTTAAGTAAGTTGGTGTTGGAGAATCGCTTGCACTCCATGATGAGTGTATGCATGTATGTACACACCTGCTGTTGCGATCCTCGCTCTTGTGTGAAATTGTTATTGCATGAAGGTAGTTAGAATATATCGGGATATCGAGTTTCAAGGTAGAGTGCTTAGAGCATATGGGCTTAGAGCATAGAAACATGGAGGAAGCATTCAATGGGCAAAAATGTTGACGGCGGTAGAAAGAGAAAAATATACATGGGGGACACCCCCTCTCTTTCTAACATCAAAAAAAAAAACGTCGCCCCTGGCGCTAGAAAGAGAGAGGGTGTCCCCCATGTATATTTTTCTCTTTTTACCGCCGTCTACATTTTCGCCTATTGCATGCTTCCTCCATGTTTATATACTCTAAGCATATGGGCGAAAATGTAGACGGCGGTAAAAAGAAAAAAACATACATGGGGACACCCCCTCTCTTTCTAATATGAAAAAAAACGTCGCCTCTGGCGCTAGAAAGAGAGAGGGTGTCCCCCATGTATATTTTTCTCTTTTTACCGCCGTCTACATTTTCGCCTATTGCATGCTTCCTCCATGTTTATATACTCTAAGGTAGAGTGTAATTCAAAATCCTTTTGAATAGGAAGATATGGGAAGATATATGTTACGGTAAAAGTACAAATCGGTAAATGTGCACATTTACCAGTTTGATAGGCTGGTATATGTATGTGTACATTTTCCGGTAAATGTGCACATTTACAAGCCTATGTACTTTTACCAATGCATATATGTATGTAGGGTGTTACAGGGGGCGAATTTCACTTACGCCCAACTCGCCCGCAACGCCCGTGGTTCCCGTTTCAAAATTTATGAAAATCTCCTGAAATATGTAAGAGAAATCTGTGAAAGGGCCATTATCAGAAAATACAGGTTTTTAAATATAAATTACAACTCGAAAACAGGAACATATAATTTATGATATTCATTTTATTACAAAAACGGAAAATTCTTACGGTCGTGGGCGCGAGCGATTTGGACATAATAAGTGGAATTCGCCCAGGGTGTTACAGTCAAAACGTTCAAAATTCAGCGAATGTGTACATTCACTAGTCATCAACGTATACTACCCAGATAGCACAAAAACGTTTTTAAAACGTCCAGGTGGGACGTTCAGGACGTTTTAAAAACGTCCAGAAAAGGTCCTAAAAACGTCCATTTTCACAAACCAGAACGTTTTCTGGATGTTTTTAAAACTTTTTCAGGACGTTTTCTGGACGTTTTTAAAACGTTTTCAGGACGTTTTCTGGACGCTTTTAAAACGTTTTCAGGACGTTTTTAGGACCTTTTCTGGACGTTTTTAAAACGTTTTCAAGACCTTTTCTGGACGTTTTTAAAACGTTTTCAGGACGTTTTGGTTAGGTCTGAAATAGGCGTTTTTAAGACGTTTTTAGGGCATTCGTCGGTACTGGTTCGATTGAATAAAAATGGATATCGTGGAGTGGAACTAAAATTTTCAAAGTTCATAGACGGGTCAGTAGCACATCAAGAAACAAAGATACACTTCTTCCCAAAATTCGTATATCTGAGACGACAGTAAAGAAGAAAGTGGAGGCTACCACGAAGGGAGCTGAATAAATGCAGTGCGCTTTGTCACGGGCCTACACAATGCCAACCAAGTGCCATGAATCCATCAATCCTCGTTGTCTTCGCAATCCAAACACTAAATAGCTCATTACTCGATTTTTATAGCGCCCCCGTTGGAAGTATCCTCGTATGACTCCAGTTGCAAGCTGTCACAGACTGGATGCCTCAAGTGGAGCCACGCTGAAATCGTCCCCAAGCGACAGGATAGGGTACATCAGAGAACTATTCGCCTGTTTCCTCTACCTGGGACCTCGGGCTACGTTCTTTAAGTGTACGCATGCACATCAGCTGCGTATAGTCATCATGTACGCTCTTAGCTCCATTGCGTGCAGAAACCGCCTTTCCTATTCGTTGAAGCTTCTCAGGCCTCGGGTTTGATCGTTCCTTTAGCCGTCAACAAACCAGTAATCTGTTCTTCATTCCTTTCATTGGTCCCATTGCTGCTATTACGCTTTCCTGTTACTGAGAATTCATTTCCTGACAGCAATCTCTGCTTGGTACTCAAGGTGTAACTGATGAGGACGCTGGAGACACAAACCCCCATAAACCCTAACCTAGAACTACATATACTAGATATACAAAAACTGTACAAAAACATTATGAAAGCTGTATAAAAACTAAATGAAAACAATATAAAAACTGTATAAAACCTGCTTGCAAACATTTGTTCAAAAACATTTAAACAAATGCATCTGTTTTTTGTTTTCCATTGTTCTGGAAGCATTCATAAACATTTGTATGTATGGAGATCTAATTAGGCTTTACGTGTTCGATCTATCCATACTTCGTGGATGGTATGGGTTATTTAGACAGCGGTTACAATCCCTGGTTTCCTTTAACTAATCTCTAAAATAACACACAGATGTCTTAAAAACATATTTTAAACGCTTTTTTCAGACCGTCTTTCAAAACGTTTTAAAAACGTCTTACAATCGCCTGTTTTGGACGTAACCAAAGCGTATTCTGGACGTTTTGAAAACGTCTGCAAAATACGTTTTTAAAACGTCTGCAAAATATGTCTTTAAAACGTCCATTTTCACAAATCAAGCCCTCAACGTTCAGACCTAAAATGGACGTAAAAAGGACGTTTTTAAAATGTTCTGTGCTATCTGGGTATGCATACACTGATTTAATTGGCTAAAGTATTCACATATATATATATTATATTTTTTAACTAAAGTGAAGAAATATTCGTTATATTTAAATAGATCAAGAACCATTACATTTGTTCAAAATATACAACTGAGATTCTATACTTTGGTAATGTTTTGAGAGAAATTGGGGTTATGTGATGCGTGCAAAGGATGGTTATGCTCTCCACCAATCAGAAGCGATCACAAAAAATCACGACTCACTTGTGAAAAATCGCCGTAATTTGGAACAAACGTGAGCAGCGAATTCGGTACCTCGCACTGACTCTGCACTGATGCCGGAAAATGACTTGGATTGGTTGTTTCTGATAGAAACGAAGATAGATCTATAAGAATCAACCAATCCAAGTCATATTTTGGCACCAGTGCAGGGTCAGGGCGAGGTACCGAATTCGCTGTCAAATAATAGTCCTCTCCTCTGTTCTAACTTCTAGCCAGTTCGAGTCAGTTCGAGTGCAGTTCGAGTTAAAATGAGTCAAAACTAATCAGAACCTGAACGTTAAGCATTGAAATATTTATATCGATAAGTGTTTATAAAAAATAATACGCACCGTTACTAAAATTTGTTTAAACTCTTTTCTATATACAATTTAAATACTATGGCTTTATCAGCAGATAGATTGTTTGAAGAAATTATAAACCTTAAATCTGTTCAACAGATGAAAGCCTCTGTTAGTAGTGCAGTTAAATATGGAGCTATAGTTGGAGCAACAACAATTATTTCTGGCATCCTTGGTGGACCTATGGGATTTACAGCTGGTAATCATCGCTGGTGTTAAATATTTTGTCATAATGTTTATTTAGCTTGTAAAATATACATAACGAAAAAGTTTCTATTTTGAGGAGGTGTAATCAGCAGTTGTGTAGCTGGGTATATGTCACGTGAAACTTTGCAATCTGTACCATATATACTTTCTGAGACCACTCCAAAAGAAAGAGAAAAGCTGGTACAACTTGTACGTGATCTTCTTCTATCAAAACATATATATACACTTCGTGATTTCATTCTTTCTGTAAACAGTAATGAACAGTTAATAGAAGCAATAATACAGATAATAATAATGTATTTGTCTGGGATGGGATATAATTGTTATAAAACATGATTAAAAACAACAAATATGTATATTTTTTAACATTTAAGTACTTTTACATTAAATATATAACTACAATTTACAAAAGTTTCATTATTTAATTTATTTATGTATTAAATATAATTGTATGAAATTACGATGTAGGATGAAGTATATCTGACTATATCCTTGAATATCCTTGTGTTTGAATTTATGAAAAAGTAATAAAAAGTAATATGAAAGAAAGATAAAAACATCGTACTTCTTAAATGTTAGATGCTGCATATTCATTCACTTTTGTATGTCAGGGCAACTGAAAAGTACAGTTTTTATGCAATTTGTTTTGTGCAGTTAAAGCATGCAGTTTTTTAAAACGAAATAATGTGGGCTTACATCAAACGCATTGTCAAAGAGTCGTATAATACATACCAATCTGTTATATGTATAATAAATAAACAAAATTCTCAATTTTTAAATGAGATAAAATGTAAAATTGGTTCTATTCGTATAATTCTCAGTAAATTAAATGACATACATTCATTCACAATGTTTAATTCCATTGTGTACACCAAAACAGAAATGATAAAGGATATTTTTTTATAATGAAAGAAAAAGATAATGACAAAAAATATAACAAATGTATTGATACGCTAAAATGATTTTATTAATCTTCCACTGTTTAAAACGATGCATATTTACTTTTAACCCATTGCGGTTCTATTTATTTTCGCCGTTTCAATCGAACCATGCAACATAAACTGGCCACTACCATTGGCTACCGGGCACTGGTAGTAACGTGTACTTACATACTTTGCATTCATTTAATGATTTCTGCATTTAACTAATATAACACCACATTTAATTTAATAAATATGTATTAAGTATGGTAAAAATGTATGAAAATGATTTATTTCTTTGCTCTGCAATCTTTGCTTTTCTTATGGATACAAAACAATTATGTGCAATTAACAAAATTGTTTATTGCATATCCATTTACTATTTTGATTGGATATGTATAGTTTATGCAAAATATAAGTATTTAATTATGCAGCAATGAAATTGATGTATATTGAAGTTATGCTTAGTATCAATCATCAGCTGTCGCTGATGAAGCAACAACTAAATACTTATATAGGTTATCGTGGTTGGCGATTTCATTGACCTTGACATATGTTGTCGGGGGGATGATTCTGAACTTTTTCCTATATAATATGTTACCGTCGCTTGGCTTTAGTTTTCGAGATATTCGCAAAAAACTATGATCGGTAATTGGTTTGGGTGAGATGGTTTATAGCGCCCCCCTCCTCACGGGGGGCCGTCAACTTTTGGGAGATTTACACATTTTTTTATCATAAATCTCCCAAAAGTTGGCGGCCCCCCGTGAGGAGGGGAGCGTTATAAACCATCTCACCCAAACCAATTATCGATCACAGTTTTTGGCGAATATCTCGAAGACTACAGCCGAGCGACGGTCACATGTATAGAGAAAAGTTGTTCAGAATGTTGACCTTGACAATATACCTATGTCAAGGTTAACGTCATTGGGGCTGGGTCCTCTTTTGTCAATATTTACCATGATTTCGTTTCGGTTAATATCGTTCCTGCGTTTCCATTGGAACAAAAATCAAATTTTGTTCCAAACCGGTTATTTCATTTATAAAAAAAACTCAAACATATTTTTAACAATTTTATTGCATTTGGTAGTTATATTATAAAATATATATATTATGTATTATAAAAAAATAGAGTATATTATAAAATATATATATATTATGTATTATAAAAAAATAGAGTTTTGAAGCTTTCGGGTGTAAGCTGTGTCCAGAAGGGTAAGATTCCCAACGTTTTGCCATCATTACAGCTAGCTTCGCCAAGGGTCTGAGGATGCACTGACACTGATAGTGAGTCAAGCTAGCTGCAATGCTGGTGATACGTTGGGAATCTCACACTCCTGAACACGGTTTACACCCGAAATCCTCGAACAATATAAACTGTATAAAAAATAGATTACACATAATAAAATCCCGAAATCATAGAATGTAGGTATCTACTGTTCATATTCAGACACAAATAGTTTCATGATGAAAATGAGGGGCGCGCTAAATTTAAAGTTTTTAACATAAAGTGTGCATCGAAAACAAAATAATAACGTTATTAACCGGATTTTATATTTCAGTTATATCGTTTTTACAACTGCAATAGGGTTAAGATTTTCGTTTCGCTTCTGTTTCTGATCCGGAAAAATATTTCGTTCTCGTTTCTCTTCCGTTCCGGCTCCCTAATTATGACTTTCTTCGAGTTCAAAGGGTGGGGATTCCACCACGTATTTCCTCACGAAGGAAACAAAGTAGGAGAGTAGAGTCATAATGAAAGGAATGGAAACGAGTGTTAATCAGAGGAATACGAGATTACGAAAAAACTGGTTTTACATTCCGTGTGTACAAATTGTTATACAGTTGTAAAAATCGCTCAACGCTATTGTAAACATGTTCTTCATTCACCAAATCGCCTACGTTCCCCGCTTACTTGTTACTGTAGCAGAGTTGAAAGGTTGTAACTGCTCACGACCATTTCTCCACTGTTTCTTTTCATCTCGCCATGCGCTTCAGTTCTTATTGTACGCGCAACAAAAATATGTCACTCGGCATATTGAAATATTTACGCTTGCACGAGTGTCTGCATCGTGATGCGATCTTCAATTCTTCCCGTATCATTTTTATCGCTTGCTTCTTCCTCGCAGCCGGGAGACAAGGAACAAAGTGGCGAAGCAATCGGATTGTGGCGGGCGAGAATGAGAGAAGGCCTGGTGACGTCATCGGGGTTGGGAAAAGGGCCCTTCCGTAGAGTGGACGGGCCCCCTCCCGGGACGTCGCCAGGCGAGGAGAAGAGAAGATTCATTCTTCCTAGACTGCGCGACCGAACGCTACGTTCGAGTTTTATATTAACCAAAGAAGTTGTGAATAAACGACGAGGTGAAGTTATTGTTTATGATATCCTTGTTCCATTCATTTAACCCCTACACAATCACTTCGGATATTACTATGGAGTGGTCGCTTACTAATTCTGCTTATCTAAAATCTTGCGATTCTACTGTACCTAAGATATCTATATTTCGTCTTCCTCGATGCACTACTTTACTTCATACGTGTCATTGAATACAATAAGAGGGAACACGCTCTTAGAACATATTTATACGCTTGCACACACGCACATACACTATCCTACGTCGTTGATCGTCTTTGCACTGTTGATCTTTACATAATTTTTACATTAATTCATACATCCTACAGGGGTTATTTCGATCTGTTCCTCTGATGCAGAATGAAGAAATGAAACTGTTACTCTGGGCTGCACCTGCCTCATTCGGATGACCACCGTCGTATCTTCGTTGGATGTCTTTTTCCGTTTGACAACCTTTCTGCCTGCATTTTTACGACTCCTTATATCATTCGAGAGCTCCTCAACGTTTTCTTTAAAAGTGGTGAATCAATCTTGCCGAATCATTTCTCTCACTGGTAGACACTTTAGCCACATGTGGATTTTAATCCGTAGTTGGAAGCACACCGTCCTGATAGTTCCATCAGGAGTAATATCTAAATATTCCTGAATAAAGTTTTAGTAACGATGTGAGTTGGTTGGTCCAATATCTCCATAAACTTGCTGCACCTTCCCCCTTCATTTCATGAAATATGCATCAGAAAAGTAATGACTATATCTCTTAAAAATTTCGTATCCAATTGTCAGAAACAATGTAGTCCCCTTCGAACTAACACCCCTCGGACATAATACAATTTCCGTCAGTGAGTTTTTCACTCTTCGTAGCAGGATCAGAAGTCATCTGTTGGGAGGCTCTTCATAATGTCGGTCACAGGCTCTTGAATATTGTTGTCATTATGAGTATGATAGCCTTGGGCATTTAGTTTCAGTTTCAGGAAGAAGTCACAGAGTGACTGATCAGGTGAAGTATTGGGCTGCAGCAGCAAAGAAATTAAGTTTTTCATGACAAATTCACAAACTATCGCCGAATGTGCAGGCGCATTTTCGTGATGCATGATCCAATTGCCTGAAATTTCCGGTCACACTCGAAATACCCTTCTCAAACGTGCCAGAACTTCAAGATTAAATTTCTGATTCACTGCTATACCCGGAATCACAAATTCCCTGTGGAGACTGTGCGCTCAGGTTCGAGGCTCGTCTTCCATCATTTTCCGTCCTTTTTAAAATACCTTATGCCAACGAAAGACGGGCATGAGATAAACATCATCACCAAACACATTTTTAGCTTTTTCGTACGATTTGGTGGGATTCTCTTTCAGTTTAAACTTTGAGTTGAAACTTGTTCTGTTGGTAGAGTGGGTATGTAGTTACCGGCTCGATGCACTTTTGTTTTTGTAGTGGCCCAAGTTTTCAAGTAAAAAACACAATCTCATTACTTTTCTGACGCACCTCGTATGTTCCATTTCCAACTGAATGCGGCAGCATGCATAGGTCCCTCAAAATGATGTCATATTTATACGTATAGTCTATGATGTCTACCAATTGGTCTTCTGCGATGAGTACTTGACAAGTTAGGAGTAGCATCTGATGAAGGTAATCGGTAAAGACTTCAAAGTTTTTTCTCATTGCTTTGCTGGACTAATGATGAAACGCACCTTGAAGGATTCCTCTACATTCAGATTCCAAACGAAACCATTCTATACCATTTTCCATAACATACTCATCTAAGAGATTTGCATGGCGATCTCTTAAACGAAGCTGAAGCTCGTCAAAATAATCCAGCAGTTCAGCTACCAGGGTAGTGCTCGATTATGTGGGATAGTCGTTAGTTTGCCAGGCTAGGAAATATTATTATTCTTCATAATGTCTCATGGTTATTCCGTTTTCTAAGGCCGTAGCTGTGATTCATAATCTGTGGCTATTTTCTTCTCAGATGAGATGTCTTCGTGTTGTAACGTGGCTGTAATACTCTTGTTGAGATCCATAACGTAAAGAGAACCGCCAACTCGCAGTTTTGTGTTGCATAGAAACGCTAAATCTATACAGAAATTGTGTCCTATGCGGATACGAATGTGATTGAATTAATGGAACACTCGAGGATGACAAACGCGCTGCTTTCAACATTTCCTTTGATTGCTGACTCGTTAATTAACTAAATCCCTGCGAACCTGCTCTCTGTCAATGAATTACAATCACAGTTATGATTACTATCGTTGCTGCGTATCACGAGCAAGTTCTTAAATCGGAGAAATGTTTCCAATTAAAGACAATGAACTGATCTGTCGCATCAATCACACTCGGAAACCTTTACATATTCGCAAATAATCTTCTCACTCATGCTTTGTATTATGCGAATCATTGTGCCGACGATATATGCATATAACTACCGTTTAATGCAACAAGAACGATTAATACAATAAAATTGTAATTTAAAATGTTGAGTAGCGTATACATAAAAATAATTGATATTTTCCTTTCTTCTACAGTTTTTCTTAATTTGGCAGTATCTGTAAAAGCTGTGCGCTGTTAAATTGTTTCGTTTATTATTATCTGATGCCAACATTGCCTGACTGTTTGGAGTGAACATCCATGAATTCATCATAATAATTACTCATGCACAAAAACTCCTTAGAATTAAGACAAACTTATCGCGCGTAGCGACCTAAATTTGTTTGAACGACTTATAATTGCATACTTACAATTATATTATAGAATTAGTAATTGAACGATTTGTTTGTTTCTGTAAGGACTTGCCTTCAAGATTAACACGCAACTAGTCGATACAATCGTAGTAATACAATCTAACATCTGAATTGTTCAAAATTTAACTGATTTCGCGGTGACTTAACGTGATCATGCTGCTGAAATAGAGCACGTGAATCAGATGCTATTCAAACATTTTCGATATTAAGTGGCTGGTCGAAGTGCACCCATGTCTGATGGATCACCATCAAAATCATTCTACTGCATGATAAATGCATCAGGTATGTAACACGAACGAAAATCCCACGTGTTCTTTACAAATGATCGCGCCCGGTACACACTCATAAAATACGTGGATTTAAGAAACTGGAAAACTAAGAAAATTTCAGTGTAAAGCGGTACCCTCATTTCACAGTGCTACAAATAAAAATTATAATCCTAAAATGCTAATTTCCTTCTACATAGCAAAATATAATTATTCCTTTAGGTACTATACTAAAATTGTGGCATCATCATTGCAAGGTTTGAATTCCTATAGACACACCATTTCTATATTGATATAACATGAACTTTTCTCTCACTTTTTTAACATTTCTACCAAGTTCCTCGCGCCGTTCTTGTGTTTATTTATTTCAGCAACTTGCAATAGCGTATTCCCCTGATCATTACGAGCTCCCATTGCAGCTAGAAACTCGTCAGGATTTACTGCCATTAGGCTACTGATAATTGCAACATTCCCACTTTCTGCATACACAAATAGTCTTTCAATTAATTTCAGGAAGTTAGTAACATTTCGATCGGTGGAAACGCTAACAGGTGTTTCATTTTTTTTGTTTTTAATGTTCCAAGTTGCACCATGCATGAGTAAAGATTTGACAATCTCTGAAGAACCATTCTTAGCTGCTACGTGGAGAGACGTACTACCGCTAGTAGTGGTTTTAGCATTAATGAAATCGTATAATTTTTCAGGACGCACATGCTGTAACAAAACTTCCATCATTTCTTTGTTACTCTTGGAAACAGCAATGTGTAGAGGTGTATTGCCCTTATTACTAGCTTGAGTAACATCACCTCCGTTTTCTAATAAAGTTTTTACAGTATTTATATTGTTACTATCAACAGCGTAATGTAGTTCTGTTCTATCATGATTATCCCTAGCATTAACATCTCTCCCTAAATCTATAAAATTCTTTGTGATAGTTATGTTACAAACGCCTGCATCAGTTAATCGATTATTAACTATCTTTGACAATTTTTCCACAAGATCACCAATTCTTATAGTCTCTAGATGTTCAGACCCGTATAATTGGTTACACTTCGCAAGGACTTCCTGGAAAACTCTTAAGGCTTCATTGTATTTTCCCAGCATTAAAAGTAACGTTGCTATGTTAGTTTTTGTAGTTGTAAGATCGGGATGGTCCTTTCCAAAAGTAATTGCTTGAAAATCTGCTACCTCTGTACAAATTTTCAAAGCTTCATCATACTTCCCCTGCTCGTGTAATACCGGTGCTATATTATTTTTGGCAATGAACGTTTGAGGATAATTAGGAAACATCGTTTGTAACACATTAAAAACCTCTTGGAAGATTTGCAAAGCTTTCCCGCTCTCTTTTTTGTTATAAAAATGGGTGCCCATATTATTTTTTGTAGTTAAGGTGTCTAAATGATTTTCACCTAAGCTATGTTTCTGAATTCTAAGTATCTCTTCATACTCTCGAAATGCCTTATCGAATTTCCCTTGTTTTGAATATATTACAGAAATGCAATTTCTTACTCTAAGCGTCTCAGGGTGGTCATCTCCTAAAATAACTTTCTTGCGTTTTAATACATCGTGGTAAATTGTTAAAGCATCGCTATACTTCATTTGGTCATGAAGTATAACTGCTTTAGTGTTTTCTGTACGTACGATATCAATACTATCGGGAGCTAAAATATTTATCTGTTTTTCAAAAACATCCTGACGTATTACTAGCGCTCTGTCATATTCCCCTAGCTCTCGTAGTACTTCAGCTATATGACGACGAATAGATAAAACGGTAGGATGATCTTCTCCAAGAATACTTTTCTCAGCATTTAGTACACTTTGATAAGTCTCCAGAGCATCACTGAACTTGCCTTGCGAATCAAGTATTCCAGCTATATTCTTCAGTATATTTACAATAATAGGATGATTTTTTTCCAAAGTAGATTCATTGTATAATTCTTGAAAAATTTTTAAACTTTCATCGTATCTACTTTGTTCATAATACACAACAGCAATGGAACCCTTCGTTGCTAAAGTTTTAAAATCATTTGCACCTAACATGGCCATTTGAAGAGCATGTACGTCTTGAAGAATGCGTAAAGCTTCGTTGTGTTCACCTTTATGAGTCAGTATTATGGCTATATTATGTTTGACTAATAGGGTCTCGGGCTGAGCAGTTCCTAATTTGTCTTTCCAAAAGTCCAGCACTTCTTCGGAGTACTGTAAAGCTTCGTTATATTTACTTTGTGCCAACAGCACTTCAGATATATTACTTTTTGTTATTTTCGATTCCCAGCTATTTAGCCCAAAAATATTATTTTGAAAATTCAAAGCATCTTGAAGAGATTTCAAGGCAATATCATATTTACCATGGCACAGAAGCGCCATCCCTATATTGTTTAGTGTCGGGCAAAAACCTTGCAGATCATTATACTGTGGTGGTAGTCTATGAATTAGCTGTAATATATTTTCTCCAAATAAATACGCCTCCTCGAACCTCGCGCTAACGATAAGTGCACAGCTAATGTAACTTGAAAGGTACAAAAACTCTTTTACTAGTTCGTTATACTTATTTGAATAATTCCAAACAGATAGTGCATGATTAATGCTTGATGTAATATTATATTTATTAAATAACTGTAGAGCTTTTATCAATATCTCTTGCTCCCGATTTTGCTTTTGCAAGTGCATTCTTATTACTTGCTGCACCAGTCTATGTACATTAAGCATTGCGTGCTCTGGAGTAACCATGGAATATTGCTCTAGTAATTCAATAGCAGATGCTAATTTTTCTATGTTTCTCATTAAATTGGAAAACATATCTGTGGGTATACCTTCAGGAGCTAAGTAAGATATGATGTATAAAATCTCTAAAGCATCGTTACCACCTTCTTTATGTTCTATCATATCTAAAGTAATATTCCAAGTTGTAAATGCAGTCCTGGTATAATCATTCTCGCTATCTTCTGGAAACTCAAAATCGAGAACTTCTTTGGTCTTTTCGTTATACCTTACTAGATAATCCCTAATTTCAAACTTCGACCCTACGTGTCTCAATTTTTTGTCATAAACTCTTATATATGCAACTGCTTGTTGCAGCGCTAATGGAAGAAAATGTAACTGCCCTGCCAATTCTTTAATATCTTCCTCCTGTGCATCACTTTTTAGGTCCAGAGACATTTTAACGAACTCCATTGCCTCTTCCTCACTAAATACACCCACTTGTAATACTTTTATATTTTTTGACCATTTCTGATTACGTGAAGTTATTAAAACATGAGGCCTATTATAAGTGGGCGATACACTTGGTAAAAATTGATCTATACCACTATCAAAGTCATTTTGACTTTTGTATTTCTCAGCATTATCAAAAACAAAAAGACTCTTTCCACGAGAAAAGAACATATATACATTTTCAACTATGGAACTCATTTCCTTTTCTTCATTGTTCACATTTTTCGTACTAATTCTCAATATATCACAACTTAATCTACGAAAAGATTCTGCAAGATCTTGATAATTTTCAGCATTTATCCATATCACTTTATTATCATAGTCTGCAGCATATTGATTGCTGTATTTTCTAGCTAACTCAGTTTTACCTACTCCTCCAAGACCAGTTATGGAAACCAGTGGTGAAGTTCCTGCTGTATCTGGACCGTGTAATAATATGTGTAAATGATCTAGCTCCCGAATTCTACCAGTAAACGACTTTACTGGATCTTTCATATTAAACCAAATAGGAAAGCCTATTTTAATTTTATCAAAGAACTCTTTCCCTTCTTCATGAGATATAAATGGGCTACTCTTTTTACCTTGAAACCATGCCAACATTGTCTGAAAGAACTTATTATATACATTTTCGGTTGTAATATAATCAAATACTTTACCTATTTCTTCTTTAATAATCTGACCTAACTCTTCTTCATTAGGCTGATTTATCGCAAATACAAGATGATTTAAAAAGTCTTTTATCTCATCGTCAGAACATGAGATTTGTTTTTTTGGTAATTCAAGTTCATTATAAGTTTATAATTTTGGCTTTAATAAGATAGCAACGTCCTGATTGAATCTATAACGTACCGGCTGTTTTTCACCACACTCTATATCTAAAATATCATCTTTACCTACTATCCTCTCTACTTTAATCTGTGCCTTTCCAAAGTCATTGAAATTAAAACCTATATTAGTACAAATAATAATATCTTTTATTGTACCATTCTTAAATAACTCTTGTTCCTTAGAATCTTGATAGGAAAAAAAGTACTTTATTAAACTATAATCACCCTTAGGTTGTATCAATAAATTATTTACTGTAATCTTTTTTGATTCATCTAACTTGTGTTTAGCTTGCAAAAGGCGATACACTTTTTTACCATCTTCAATGTATTCAAACACTAAATCATCAAACTTATTTGCTTCCTTTATTTCTGTACCTAAACGAAACGAATATTGCTGGGATATTCCACGCCATAAAAATAGCATCAATATCTTTAACTGGTAAATATTTCCATGAATTGCGTTTAATCGTCTTTCTTGTACGTTTTCCATGTTTGCATTTAGGACAATATTATTCTCTTTTTGTTGAACTTTATATACATGTAGTTACTGTAATTGTCTACATGTGAAACGGATTTTACTAATATACCGACCTAAATATTACGATCTGTAATGTACTGGGCATTCAAATTATGTTTCTAGCATTTATATTACCTTGTGTTTGCAATTGAGGCTAACTACGTTTTAAAATTTGAGACGTTTGCTTAAATAAAGAAGGAACCTGAAGGGGCCTGAAGTTAACTGTAGGTAACTGAACGGGGGGAGCACGGAGCTTTGAGCATATATGCCTGGAGGAAACGTGACACTGACAGGTTGTGACATGTTGTGACAGGACGTGAAGCCACCACTGATATATATATATATATATATACAGGTTTTGCGGAAATGTATACGCCCGTATCAGGAATCACGGTGGGGGAACGCATGCGTGCGATGGCGCCGCGACGTCAACCAATCAACACCAAGGTGGTAAATGAAACGGCGCCACCGTCAAGCCAATATATATATATATATATCAGTGGAAGCCACGTGATTCGTGAAGACCATGGACCAAAAAGACGGTCAGAGGGTGACACCAATGTATTATTTTGTCAGTTGCGTAACAGCACCCTCTACACAGAAGTAATCCAACTAATTGGCGGAAGGCGGTAAATTCGAAACTAGGATTAAAGCCATCTGTTCTTGTGCGCGCGGGTTCTGATTGTGAGTTAAATGGATAACCCTATTGGGAAACCAAGTGGAGGCGTGGCTTAGATTTCAGCGCTGTGGTGGTAAGTTGGCAAACTATTGAAAGTAGGCTCGGATCCCACCAAACATTCCGTATAAGTATTTATTAATCGAATAAGTAAAAATTTAGTGTTCAAAAAAATTTAAAAACACTCGTTTTTCACAACATGTCTATATAAACACTGATATGGACTTCGACGAATTTCGGCCTACTCTCAGTAGTTCAACTTTCTGTCACTAGTTGACGTATCGAAATTCTTGGTTTCCCAATACTTTACAAATGATTGAAGTACACTCGGCTCAAACGATTGTAGCCGATCGAGATTCGATTGTATTCGAGCTTACTAGGGCCGGTTTTTTTACATCGCTATCATTCTACAGTATTTCATGAACATGGTGAAGGCACTGCCAAGCCACATGTTCCCGTCTAGAACACTTCTAATTCATGTTGAAACACCACTGTGGCACCATCTGCCTATGACTGTCATAATTATATTAATCTGCGCAATCGGCGCGATCGGCGTAAATGACACTAATGTCAAATGACTTTTATTGCAGTGAACCTCAAAAAAATCATAATAATTTTAACTCTATAAACGATAAACTTGTAATGTTCAAAGAAACACTTCCATCAGTATTTTTATTTTGCATAAATTCTCACCCGAACCACAGACCAGGTATAGGATAGACCCATCACGCAATGTAATTTTATGTCACACGCTCGGGGGGCTCGCGAGCCCCTTTACCATTTTCATGTCACACCCAACGTTATCGATTGAGTCTAAAATAAGATTGTAACGCTACGTGTGGTAGGAACTAGAATTCAGCACAGGTAAAAGTAGGTAATTTTTTAAGAGTCGGAGCCCGCGATTTACAAATGTTTCTGTTAGAGTAACAATTTAAAGATCGTCTTATGAACACAAAAGAGGATGAAAATAAAACGATGTCACATTCGCCTTTTAACCTTTCTGTCCTATTCCGGTTTATTTATCTATACCTCGTCTGTGACAATAATTACACTACTCACGGAAAAGCGCTTGGCGTCTCCCATACGATTCTTCTTGCTCCGATGCGACTCGTCAGGAGCAAATACTTGACCTGACTCAAGCCGCCTTCCGCGGAGATTGGGTAATCGGCCCGGGTGACTTACGCAGGCAGTTTACCAAAAGGTACACCCCCTACGCCCGAAACTTTTCCCTTTCGGCAAGAACACCGGGGGATGAAACTGATCTACCCATACCAATTCCATGCTCAGTCACTTGCTTCCGCAAACGGAAGCAGCGGTGACTTCCTCATCAGAGATAAGGAGCCAGCAAACGAGCAACAAAGCTAATAAAATTCTGTGACTACTTGGCGATTTTACATGGGGCCTTAAATACTTCAACTATAATAAATTGGCTAATTTATTAGGCTTAGGCTTCCTTAGATGTCTTTTGTCACTATCACTTTTCACTATCACTATCAATATCTAGAGACGCGGTAGCGTCTCGACGCCAAGTACAGGAAAGACACCCTGTATATGTCGACTGTCGCTACCGCTATCATTTACTCGAGAAACGGCTATTCCAACCTAATCTGAAACCTATTTCATTAATATCTCATCACGCCTGCAATATTTTCTAAATTTAAAGGCATTTTTTTTATGTAAACCGCATATAAGCTTTCGCATAAGTTTCTGGAAATTTGTACCATGCATATACAAAATAATATATATATTGTAACAAATTGCATTGCATTTAAATTGCCAGATATTTTTATACCAGCAATTTAAAGTTTTTATGTAAAGGTTAATATTATAGAAATGAAGGGGACGCCCAGGACTTGGATAAAAATGAAGGGGACGCACAGGCTTGGATGGATAGATATGAAGGGGGTGCACAGGCTTGGAGGTTCTCCGGAGAAGATTAGATAGATAGACAGAGCATCTTGTTTCGCACAAGTTTCTGGAAATTTGTCAAATCAGGTAAACCGACAAAATTTGTCAAAACATAGCATTAAGAATTATTAAGAAAATAGATTATGGTGGACTGCTTGCAATGTAGAGCAAGTCACATTAGTGAAGAAAGTACGCTGAAAACACATCTCCCTTAATGCTTTTCAATCTTTTGTGAAAAACATTCGTAATACTTTAATAAAATCCACAGCAGTTGCCACGCTATTCATTAATTCATTAATTTTTTAGATTCCCATTAACAATATTTCAATTCACCAATAAACATAGTAAATTAATTTTATTCCAACACCAATAAATTGTGTGTTGAAAATATTGGATCTCTTTGTTCATGTTCGCTGAATTATTACCATAAGCATTTATTTAAATTTTCTGCAATAAGACTTTCTGTCATACGCTCTTACCTCCTTCGGACACATTATGTAGTCTCTACACTCACTATAGGAAAAGGCTACTCTATTTCTGTATAAGTAAGTTCTACTACGTTAAGTTGTATATAACTAAAATGTGGCTTTTATATATATTTACAGATAACCTAAGCAGAAGATGATGCAGTGTGATCTACGTCAGACTATGTACGCACAAATTTGCAGGTAGGGTTTTGCATACGCAATTATTCATTCAATGATCTTGACAATGAGCATGTGTGATAATTTATATAATTAGTAAATGTGTCCTATTTTTCAGTTAACGATGCAGACGAAGAGAATTATTTCAACAACTGAAAGAGAAAGTAACCCTGCTGCACGAGTAAATAAAACCCATAAAAAAACTTCAAAAAAGTAAAAAAATTACGCCAAGTACATGAAAAAATAAATCACAAAAAATAGAAGATAATAATAATAAGTCATAAAAAATAGAAGAACAAATAAAAAATCACAAAAAATAGAAGATAATAATAAATATAATATTAAAAATTATCTGAGGTCATTCCCAATGCAAATTATCTTTGTAAAAAGAAGTGAGATCCCCATAAAAAAACTTCAAAAAAGTACAAAAATTACGCCAAGTACCTGAAATCAAATAAATCACAAAAAATAGAAGATAATAATAAATCGCAAAAAATAGAAGATAATAATAATTACAAAATAAAAAAAAGATGTGAAATCAAAATAAGCTGCAAGTACATAAAGGTGCTTTCCAACTGTGCTTAAGATGACACAACTACATATACACAGCTAAAATGCTGTGTTCATACATTCCATTACTCATATCGCGGACATTTTAATTAACCCATCAAAGAGAAAAATGTATTAAATAATATTAAGCAGATATATCTTTATACAAATAAATATTTTAATACGAATAAATATTTTATTCAAAATACTTGGCGCTGCGCCCAGAATTGGTGTTGCTAAACTGAATAAATATGTATAAATTGCATTAATCTTTTTCTTTCTTTCTTGTGCGTGCGTTCGTGAATGTGTGTATGTGCATATGCTACGTATGATATTAGAATTATATATATGATGTAGAATAAATCTGACTGCGTTTCTAATGTATATGTTTATGTATTTTAGATTGTAAGGGAGTTATTGTAAATTATTAATACTAAGACAATTAACATTTTTTCAGTTTCGCAGCGCCAAGTATTTTGAATAAAATATTTATTCGTATTAAAATATTTATTTGTATAAAGATATATCTGCTTAATATTATTTAATACATTTTTCTCTTTGATGGGTTAATTAAAATGTCCGCGATATGAGTAATGGAATGTATGAACACAGCATTTTAGCTGTGTATATGTAGTTGTGTCATCTTAAGCACAGTTGGAAAGCACCTTTATGTACTTGCATCTCATTTTGATTTCACATCTTTTTTTTATTTTGTAATTATTATTATCTTCTATTTTTTGTGATTTATTTGATTTCATGTACTTGGCGTAATTTTTTTACTTTTTTGAAGTTTTTTTATGGGGTTGCTATTATTTTTCACTAATTTTTTTAAATGTGTTATTTTATTAAAAAGGAGCAGCAACATTTGGCCCTCTTGTATTTTAAACGCGCCATTTCAATTATTTTACATTCCTTGCTCTCGGAATGGACTCGTTGGGCAAAGTCATTTTGCGCGCAATTAGGTAGGATGCTTATCCTTCCAAAATTGCACGCACAAAGATTGCTATCCAGGAATACAAGGTACTCGTGTCTACTATCGCATGCAAGTACAAAATATGACTCACCGGTCAGCGAATACGGTCCACCCAGTCATCATCGCTATCTTCCAAGCTAGCATGGTGACCCTAGACCCTCTCTAGGGCCTATGCTGCAGGTCTTCTCTAAGGCCCATGCTTTGGGCCCAATCCCTAGGGCCCCCCGTTTGGACCCTCTCTAGAGCCCACGCGCTAGGCTCTCTCTAGGGCCCATGTCTTGGGTCTTCTTCAGGGCCCACGACAGGCCCTCTCTAGGGCCTAGAATCTCATTGGTAAGTCTACGCTGAAAATTGAAGCTAAGCGAAAATTTGACTCTACTTCCGCGATAAAAAAAAACAATTAGAGCGCCGGTGCTCTGGACGAACTTTACACGCGCAAAAAAGTGGCTCTACTTTCGCGAAGAAATTTCAACTGGAGCTTCGGTGCTCTGGACAAGTCACAGATACGCAAAAATTTGACTCCAAATTCACGGTAGTACTACTCTAATTAAGAACCGCGGTGCTCTGCAAAATACGTAGATGGACGCGAAAAAAGCGGGGACTCTACGATCGCATTACGCGCGATCACAAAGGATCTTGCTAGACTGCAAGATTGCTAGGAAGATTGGTTCCACTTGGAACCTTTTCAAATTTTTCAACGTGACTCTACTCGACTCGATCGATTCGATTATTTTGCGAATTATTAATCGGAATTGTAAAAATCGCGAGCAACTGTTGTATTGATTTAATTTTCTGATTTTAAGACAGACACATGCATGTCACTATCTACGAGTACCTTGTATGGTCGGCTCATTGGATACTGCTCTTTCCAACACGTATGTGCAGCGGTTAATGGCTCATTTCATATAATTGGCATTCGTTTTAGGAACATTTCTGCAATATTTCGTGAATGTGGTTTAGAAAAGAGCCACGTCATGAGGCTACTGCCTAGACGCCCTAGACCATATTCGCGAAATATTGCATAAGAGCTCCCGAAACGAATACCGACCATGTGAAATGGACTCCTGTTTGTCGCGTATTTGTATTGGAACGGCCAGAATCGAAAGAGCTGGCTACGCTACATTTTCTACAGAAACCATTTTGTTCTATTGCGTGCACCCACATTCAAAGAATTATAAAGTAACGAACCGTTCGCTGTCATCAAGACTACTGCATCTCTGCAAACTCATAAGCCCTGACCAGCAACACCGAGACCAGCACCCTTCTGACCAGCACCCCTTTAGCCCTCAGCCCAGCAGCTCTAGTTGGACTCGTGCATGACTCTACTTTCGCGGTGAAAAGGCTATTAGAGCACCGGAGCTCTCGACTAGTTTTACTTGCACAAAAGCACTGACTCTACGATCGCATTACGGGCGATCACAAACACTATTACTGAAACAAACAATTTGTATTTAAACAAGTTCCAAAAATTTCCTCTAAATTCCAGGCAGCCGTATGGAGCGCCACGCAATTCAGACATTAAGAAAAATTTCGAGCAGCCACGTTGGGCGCTTAATGATTCTCAAGATTGATAGAAGAAAGGAGTGGCCCCTTTGAGCGTCTATCACTATCATTTTTCACTATTAATATTACATTTCACTAGTTTTTTTTTTAAATGTGTTATTTTATTAAGTCTCTTCCCAGCGAAGGGCTGAACCAGAAAAGCTCAAACAATCAACTACGTTATGTTTGTAATGATGTGGTCGGCCTGGAAGAAAATTAAGAAAACACTTAGTGAGTTGGTGCCAATCGAGATAATTTCGACCTATAGATGAGCACGCACGAGCATGCAAAACCATCGTCGAGATACATAAATAAGAGCAGGGAATGGAAACAGATCGATGAGATGCATGACAAGGGCACCGAGTCATACAAAACCATCGAAGAAATACCTACCCGAAACAGAATAAAATTCTGATTAGCTACCGAGACCGAACCAAAGTCACTGAACGTAAGTTTGGCTCGATCTGGGCCCTTAACCTAGATCGTAGGCTTCAGTCTTTGATTCCGTTTCGCAAGTCGCAATGCTTGGGAAACGTTACCAATTGTCCGAGCACACCAACATGGAGATACCTACGAAAGTGACCCATTTCTACGAAATATATTTCTGGTCCATGTTCGACCACTGATTTGCGAATTTTTGAAAATTTGGAAAAAGTCTTACGACTAAAGTTCTTAAGCTAAGACTTATTGCTAGAACTATGGCTAGTTGAACCTAAGCACGCGGACATGTTCTTCCGCGATGTATAAAACTTTAGGTGTAGTAACAAAAAGTCATTTTAATGCTTGGGAGAAAGAAAGTTAAGTTTAAACACCAGCCACTTTGGCAGCTGTCATTTATTATTATACTATTATTTTATAAAGGCACCATGTGAGGTCCAGATACGAGGAGGTAATAGTGGCATTTTTTATTTCTCGTAACATTGCCACTAGTGTTTTTAATGTCGGTGCATTATGATTTTAATATTGTACGGAGAGAGAAAAGTAGAAGTAGCGAGCATAGTGACCAAGTAGTACAAATATCAACTGTCAATCTTAGTTATTATTATTCGTATGAGAAAGAACTTTAACTTATATAATTGAAAATCCGGAATAAATTAATGCTTTCCATTCACGTTTTATTAAGAGAATCTAATGACTCGAATGTAATTAAACTTGAGAAGTGTAACTTGTAGAAAAAATGTGTGTCGTGACGTGCTTTACAACACTATATTTTTTAAAATACAGTTTAACAACATTTAATTTTCCAATATTTCTTCGCGTTTGGACAATTCTTTTTCGCATTTTCGAGCGCTAGTCCCCTTATTGCATCCGAGACCTCAATTCAGCTAACTCCAAGCTTGTCTTATATGGGTACCCGGGTACCCCGGTTATCCAACAAGCGTGTATATAAGTTTGAAGTTTTACTATTTAAAATTTTATGAATACATTTTTATTTTCAAAACGTAAATCGACGTAAAAATGTCTACAGAATGGGGAGCCGAAGCGGTTTGTCGATATTTTTACAAGAACATTAAAAATTGTTAAAGGAAACATAGAAATGAGTACCCGGGTATCCGGTTGCGTACATAAGGGTTACGTATGTATTCGTGATCACTACGCTCGCTACAGCAATAATTTTGTTCGATGGCATGCAGAAAGATTGAAAGAATGAAAAAGTAGGTATTACTCACCGTTCGTTGCAACAGTCTCACTGCTATCCATGCAGACAAGCATCCCCCTTCAGCAGTAGCTATTCGATCTGCAGGCCAATGTCCCGCAGCTGCAGGGTCAGTACCGAATAGAACGTGTCACACTCACAAATATGTCGCATTAATTTCGCGATGAAGAAGCAATAAGAGCACCGGTGCTCTGAATGAGTTCCAAATGCGTTAAAACACTGATTCTACGGTCGCGTTCACGTTACTAACACGCAGGGCCACTGTGCGCTACGAAATACTTTATCGCGAAATAAGCACTGACTCTACAATCGCATTGCACACGATTACAAAAGCACTTCACGCTTTTAAACATCTCTCAACAGTGGAAAGATGTGTTCGCACTCGAGTAAAGTGTTTCCAAAATAGTCCTCTAGACACTGAGTGTAATGTAGTAGAATTTTGTTATTGGGCCTTCCACATAGTCCAGTAATCGTTGAATTGATGCAGCAATCGTGAAATCACGAAATAATATCCACTGTGACTGCACAGATATTTAGTGATCCGATCACCGTCGCGGACAACGTCGAACTGTTAGGGCACACCGTTCGGCGATGTAGTGACTTTGGTAGAGGTTGTTGATGTTTTTGTCGCGCTCGGCCGACTCCCAGCTAACTTGAAATTCGTCAAGGCCAGAAATAATATTATATAGCAATGTCCATTGCTAGACAAAATTTTATTTCACAATGCGTGTTTGAAAAGTAACTCGATTTGCAGTTGCATCTAAGCACCCCACGACACTCGTGCATTATGTAACTTTCTGCGAGGCTTTTAAGAATTACAAATCAAATCCAATTATTATTACTTCACTAGACTGATTAAACAGTGCATTAGAAATTTTCGGGAATGTGAGTAACAGCTTCAATTTTTAATACTTTGCGGGGTACGATACGTGAAAGGGTTCTACTACACGCAAAGTGCTAATAAACAATGTCATCTTGCAATTTATAGCTCGCACGAGCTTTGAAGAAATATCATTTTTGAGCGCCATAGTGTCTTGATCCCCGAAATGGATTTTCGGAGAGACATCCGCGTGAGTCGTTGACAAACCGAGATAAAGTATAGCGTAACAAAAGCCTGCCTTCTATGTCAAACTCTCTCACTCTAAACAAGTCACACGTATACAAGCACACACGCACCTTTTAGCATTTCAACACATTTCAAAGTAGTTGCTGAGTTGGACGCTGTTCATGAGCAGATGCCACTACATTCAGTCCTCAAATTATGGGTCGGTAACACAGTTTGGGTGGCGACACGATCATCTATAAGGTGATAGGTCTATCCTATACCTCGTCTGTGCCCGAACCATTTCCTACTTATTTTGTATGTTACTTCAATAAAATTTAGAAGTTTATCGTTTATATATAGAGTTAAAATTATTATGATTTTTTTTTAGGTTCACTGCAATAAAAGTCATTTGACATTTATTCTTGGTGTCATTTACGCCGATCGCGCAGATTAATATAATTATGACAGTCATAGGCAGATGGTGCCACAGTGGTGTTTCAACATGAATTAGAAGTGTTCTAGACGGGAACATGTGGCTTAGCAGTGCCTTCACCATGTTCATGAAATACTGTAGTGTTACGTATTTTAGCGGGGAAATTGGAATGAGAACGCGGGTTGGTGCCCGTGGAGCGCTGAACCGCTCTGCTCGTCGGAGTGCGCGGGTGTTATAAAATAAAACAAGGTACACGGAACTATTTCAAGTTAAAACTTCAAAGTATATTTTGTAACTGTAGGAAGCTGGTCAGTGAAAAGTATCAGACAGAATGAATGTAGCGTTTCAAAGTCTCCTCCGAGGTCCTCGTCGAAGTCGCTGGCTGAATCCTCCTAGTCCTCCCATAGATCCTTCTAGTCCAATCAGGATGAAGGATGCAGCAGATCCAAGCGGTAGGCCGTCCTTCGGATGTCCGTACGCCCCCGCGAATTGGCGTCCATCTTTTCCTTCGTCTTCGGGTGGTGGTGGAAAACTCGGTGGAAGCGCGCTTTTCCGTTACACAGCGGGGTGCCCACGTGGGAAGAGAAAGTAGGCTCTACTCCGCGGATCGAGAAAACAACGCTTGAAGGAAATTTATGACTTCCTTAGCGACGCCAATACTTCTGGAGTCAATCAATGCTACTAAAGACTAACAAAGGACAAGGCCTTCTCAAAAGATTACGTGACTTAGGAAAAAAAACACGATTCGTTTCGAGGCCTGTTAATTGGTGCCTCTTCCTGTTTTCGAGCTCTGCCCAAGATCTTTCCCACGTATGCCACCCGCATCGCGCATCTTTAACAATATTTCTTCAATCGCACGCAAACATCTGCTTTCAAATTTCGCTCCTGATTTACTTATCGATTACGTACAATTTCCAGCCACGTTCAAGCGATAGCGTAACAGTAGAATGATAGCGATGTAAAAAAATCGGCCCTAGTAAGCTCGAATACAATCGAATCTCGATCGGCCACAATCGTTTGAGCCGTGTGTACTATGCTCCGTGCAACTACGCAATCATACTTTATACATCGTATATACAGTTTGAAATTGTGTGTAGTCGTACAGAGGTAGTAGGTACAACCAAAGTTTACACTACCTTTTTAACAACAATTAGTTGTTCGAATATTGGATCATTTAGTAATTGAAATTTGGGAATATTAGTTGAAAATTACAAATGAGAATTTAATATATCGATTATGATAACTATTTACAATGGTCTTCTCTTTGAGGCATAATGCGTTTAATGTTGTAAGAAAATTTGAAACTTCCTCCTTTGATAGAAAATAATATCTTTATTTTCTGAGCTTGAATAACATTCCTCGGTTCCATAAATTTACTATTGTGACAACAATATCACGTCAAGACATTAAAAGTGTTCAAAAATGTAAGGAACACCATATAAAATAAGATAATAACAGCTGAAGGTTTATTGTCACTTCGCATTCACCTTGTCACTCGCTGTCATCTGCTGCACGGCTATTTACGTCAAGCAATTGACGGCATAATAGTTTCATGCGCATCCAGTCTACGCATCGCCTGAGTCGGAACGTGGGTAGGTAGGAAGGGGTTCCTTTCCCGGTGTGTATTTGTAGTAGTTCGAGCGATATGTTTTAGCCGAGTGAACGTAAAAACACGTCAATGCCAGTCAACCACAGTCAACAAGCTAATGAAATTTATGTTATAGTTAGCACTCACCTGAAATGTTTCTAGAATTTACCGTGCTCGTTGAATCATACGTGTTGGTCAATATTTTCTCTACCATCGAGACGTGAAAATACTCTAATGCCAGGCAACGAATGGAATCACTTGAACGTGAAAACACGCCGATGCCAGTTAAAGAGAAGTATTGCCGCACACACACGCCTGCAACACACGGCACACGCACACACGCATCATACATATGTTATGTTCTATAGAAAGAGTCATGGAATAATATTGTCGTTCCCTTAAAACTGTTTTATTTCGTCAAATATAAACTTGAAGTGTATTTTAAATAGATATATCGCGTGGTGGATATCTTGCTTCGAAACTACTAAAGCAGAACGAGCTTTATAGGTATGTGTGCACACGGTTTCATTACTATGAACTATTTAGTTCACACACGTCGCTGTCTGTCACAAACTATCTGCGTCATCTTTAGATATCGAAGATAAGATTTTAATGTTTTTAATGAAGCTTTATTTTGTTCTGTTACAATTTATATAAATCGAGGTGAGAATAGTAATGAAAGATTATAAAGAAAGCAAACGAAGGTTGTGGCGAGGTGAATTTTAATTTACAACGCAGCGACAAATACGTAGAATTATTATCTCGAACCGTGTAAATAATACAATTCTCTTTTTCTACTGAAAACGCCGAAAGAGTAATGTAAATGTATTCCGATCATATAAAGATTTATTCATCTTGTTTTCGAGCTGCATTTTGGAATATATGTAGAAAGAACACTGTGGATTACATTTTAAAGTTACAGAAATAAAATCAAGATTATTTAATTTTTATCTGTTAATAATTCCTATCGGCAAAGTCTTTAAAGTAGAAACAGTATTACCATTTTGTGCTATCAGTTAATAAAGTGAATTACGTCAAATATAAATGACCTATGATTGTGCTTGATGTGTGACAACTGTGGATACATGTGACAAATATAAATTGTGTCCAATATATTATCGATTAACATAAAACATATGTGAACAGTTGTATCTCTTATTGTTTGCAATAGAATTAATGTCTTCTCTCTTCTACCTTGTACTCTTATTTCCTTTGTTTACGCAAGTTAATTCCACATTACAGAAATGACTCTTATCGAGGGTGTTGGAGATGAAGTCACAGATTTTTTCATTGTCGTGGTTGTCCTCTTAGTAGGCTGGCTTGCCTGGTGTTCTACGAGTATTATAGATCCGCCATTTAGACGCACAGTACTTATATTGCAAAGTCGAACATTCCTACGCCTCGAAGAACTCCGACCAATCCATCAAAATGTGAGTTCTTTTAATCGGCGTCCAAACTTGGAGACGTCGGTCGAGGAATCTATAGAACCAGTTGTCGACGATAACAATGACAATTCACAGAGCTGTCCAGAGTCTTCTGTCGCAGGTGATAAATCCTATTTATCCCATTTGAAAATACTCGTGTAGAAACATAATAGAGAAATATTATAACTATCTATTGTCTGTTGCGATAGACGCAGACAGAGGAATCTCTTCAGAAATACATAGAACACCTGAAGCGACTGCTACGGAGGAAGTACTTATTCAAGCCATGGATTCATTTAATAGCGATAATACAATGTCTTTACAAAGCCAAACCAAAATAAACGCAACCAAGGAAACAAGTATATCACCATGTACCGACACTGTAGATTGCGAACCTGAGAATCTTTCGATAAGTGATACTAATGAGATTAGTATAAAGCTTAAATTTATAAATGATGATCAGAAAGTGGTTGCTGGCAGCCTTCAAGAGCTGCTTGGAGATTTCAAAAGGTTATTTACTATCTACTACTGTATATTAAATAAAACGTTACGACAAATAAAGATACAGTAAAACTTTATGTATTTGTAGGAGACATTTCCAAATAGAACTGGAGGCACAGAAATTGGTACGTTTAGTTTTTAAAGGTAGGGTATTACAACCCGATAGTCAAACGTTAGAGCGATGCGGCTTATACAACAACTGTGTAGTTCATTGTTTGGTACACCAACCTCAACCGAACCCTGTGCCCACTCAGGCGTCAACACTAGACAATTCATCATTAATTAATTTTAATCCTCAGACATATTCAGATATACCTGCTGGTACAGGAATTAGTTCAGTGCATAACGAGTGGGATTTGAGTAGACTCTTAGTGAGCATATTGACTCTTATGTTAGGCATCGCTTGGTATTCTCGATATCATTATGCTCAACTTTTTACTGCAACCACCACGCTTGCATTGTGTGCTCTCACTGCAATCTTCACTGTCTCCTTATTCAGTAACTTCTTTCCCGATCAAGAAAATATCAGGAACATCGAGTAAATTTGAACTTGGGTATGTCGAGAAGTACTTTAAGATATTATTTTAAAACATGATTTTGTAACATTAACATCAACTATCCTTGACGTTAATGGAAAATACGAAGGGCCCTTCAGTGAACCATTTAAATTCATTGGTTTCGATACAAAGTGAGATGCCATTCAGATATATTATCTAGGTTGCATTTTAATTGAAATGGATTCTTATGCATTATGATGAAAATTTTAATTTGCGTATTTATAGATACTTTCTAGAGTTAACACAATGCTACTATTGAATAAGAAACGCGAGCACGTTTTTCTGTTAAATTTGCGTCAAGAAATGAATACTTTAAAATAAGTAGACGACATTTGTTCAGTTAAATATATCTGTGAAATTAATCTTTGATAAATATTATTCAACTGTTGAATTAGTTATAATAAATACTATAAACTATGGTTACAATGGTGCTGTATTATATTATTTTCAAGAAACTATTATATATTTACATGTTTGTAATTTGTTTTTATTGATTTTAAAAGTTATAATGCACATGTGACTTAAATTTTTAAATAAGCTATATACGGTTATGAATTTATAAGTTGCAGTTACCATTACAATAAAATACGTTTAATTTCAATGCAAAATAATGATACTTTTATAAACATTCGAAACTTATCGAGCTAGAATGAGAGGTATGTATTAGGATAATTTAAACAATATTATATTCATTATTACAGAGAGATATAATTAAAATCGACGAGTGTGCACATAACTCGCAATATGTACATATATTAAATAATTTACTATAGAATAAACGCTGTATTGTTTCGAGAAACCGATATCTGATAAATGCTATTGATAGTTTGCAAAAAATTTAATCACAAAGTACCATTACGATTATTTTATTGAATGTGATCCAATGTCTATTTAATGCTTCCTTGCGTTACAATATCTTTAACCTGCCAATTGAATTATATATATGGATTTATTTTTCACTTATTGCAGCGCAAGTAGAGTACAAATACGATGATATAAAAATATATCTATAAATATTATATAATTTAAAGTTATTTATTTCTCGATAGTACAAAATGATTGTAGTTACATTTGCAAAAAAAATTAACAACTTATAAAGCTTGTTACATAAATTAAATAGATAAATTACTCTGCGAGGACAATCAGCACTCTCAAGTTCATATTTAAATACACAACCTATGGTTTATAAGATATGATAGAATTCCGATTTTAATGGAACTATTTAATTATGAAAAATATTTGGGTGGGGCGCATATGATTAAATAAATAATGAACAAAAATAGGTCATTATCTTAATTGCAATGTCTTCCCATGTAATTTAGTTAACATTGTAGGTAAAGATTCAGCAATGTTTGCTTCATTAAAGAAATAATGCAGCCGTTGTTTTAACATTGCATGATCTAAATTAAAGTTTCCTTTTGGGTTTTCTAAAAGAATAGTACCTCTTCCCATGGTACCATTGATATTAACAAATTTACAAACTGGATGCTTTGATGGTGCAGATGTTTGGGTTATAATAGGTGCATCAGCTTTTGTTACTTTTATCGTTTGTGTATGTAATGACGATACATCAAGCATCTTCGACATCAATTTATCGTCCTTGTACAAGTTGTAAGGATATCCATGAATACCAAATATTAATTCAATCTCCTGCTTCAGTTGTTCATAAGAAATAGGGACTAATGACTTGGGAGCTTCTAATAATACAGTTCCTACTCTACTGGTCGCCCCAAATCGTGGCTTTATGTCTATAAGTTCAACATTTACATATTTTAATAAAGGCTCGTCGCCCGTTTCAGTATTTTCAGCTTGATGGATACTTTTCACTAAAGCAAGTTTCATATCAATGCCTTTAATTTTTTGCATCTCTTCTATAATTACACTGGCATTTTTTGGCATTTTCGACATATCTTCTTGTGGTGTTTTAGTCGCAGTTTCAATAAAATCTTTATGGCTAACAATTACTTCTGCTAATTTACTATTTTGATCTTGGATTTTGTAATACGCAATTGCCCCATCGGACGGTACCAATTGAGCTTTCTTTCTCAATTTCTGAATTCTATTGATAACTTCCCTCGCTACTCCTTCGTTGTGCATACTCTCATCGGGAGTAACATCTAACAAAATTAAAACATTTCCTTCGCTATGGGCTTCGTATTGTGTAGATAATTGTTCGGCAGCTGGGCCCGTGAAGCTAAACATTAAACGCAAATCTTGCTCTCCCAACTTGTGACCTTGTACAACAATTTCTTTCGTCGTAACAAACGTCTGCAATTGTTCATCGGTTAGCTCTTTAATAGCTTGAGTAATCGATTTAAATTCAGCTTTAAAACGTGCTCCAAGTATTTTGTGATCAGGCTCTGCTCTCAATGTGACACCATACTTTTGTTTGTCTGTAGTAACTGTCAATTCTTTTACATTAAGCTCTTCAAGAATATACGATTTCAAGGAGATTATATTTTCCAGTACTTTAGCATCTTGATGAATTATTACAACTTCCGGCAATGGATACTTTACAGGGATGGTTTTCCTATCTCTCACAACACGTCCCAATTCAATTATAGTTTGCATGTATGATACAGCCTTCTCAATATTCTCATTGATTAATTGTGTACAGGACTCTGGTATCATTTGATAATGAACGCTGTCCATATTAGTTTTAGACGATGGAAGTAATTTTACCAAACGTTGAAACATAAATTCCGTTAAGAACGGCGTAAACGGTGCGTTTATACATACCATTGTGTAAAGAACGGAGAATAAAGTATTTAATGCTTGCTGACAATCAGTTACACCGCTTTCACCTTTTATACGTTTTCTGTTCATTCTCACATACCAATTAGTGAGATTGTCTATATACTTAACCAAATGTGGCACTACAGTGTACAATTTGTAACTTTGCATTTCTTGCTTAAAAAATTGCAATAATGTTTGCGTAAATGATGTAATCCATTTGTCCATTATATTATTAGAACAAACGTCTTTACTATTATCGTATATAAAAGTGATTTTCTCTTCTCTCTCGAATCTCTCAATATTTTGCATTAGAAATCTAAATGCGTTATACCAAGGCAGGAATACATCTTTTATAACGTCCCTAACTCCTTCTTCCTTAAAACGTAGATTTTCAGCTCTTACAACGGGAGAATTAATTAAGTACAAACGAAGAGCATCTGCTCCATACTTATTAACAACTTCCACGGGATCTGGATAATTCTTCTTGCGTTTGGACATTTTCTGTCCATCAGAGGCGAGTATCAAACCATTAGCAACGAGATTCTTAAACGGAGCTTTTCCAAAAAGAGCAGTCGATATAACTAAAAGAGTATAGAACCACCCACGGGTTTGGTCGATACCTTCGCCAATAAAATCGGCCGGGAAACTTTCTTCAAATTCTTTTCGATTCTCGAAAGGATAGTGCATTTGCGCGTACGGCATTGAGCCAGATTCAAACCAGCAATCAAAGACTTCAGGTACACGTTGTAACGGTGGATATCCCGGTCGTTTCGATGGTATCGTTAAATGATCTATACTTTCCCTGTGAATGTCTGTTACTTTCGCGTTAGTTAGTTGTTCTAATTCTGCGATACTTCCCACACATACAATTTCTTGTCCATCTTCTGAAATCCATAAAGGAATTGGATTACCCCAATAACGATTTCTACTAATAGCCCAATCGTGAGCATCTCGTAACCAGTTGCCGAATCGTTTGTCTTTTACATAATCCGGTACCCAGTAAGTTTTGCTATTTGCTCCTATAAGTTTATCCTTTATAGCCTCTACTCTGACAAACCACGAAGGTACAGCTTTATAAATTAATGGAGTGTCAGATCGCCAACAGAATGGATAATTGTGTTTAGTAGTACTGCTATGAATTAATCTTTTACTCGTTTGAAGATACTTGATGATTTCCTTGTCAGCATCTTTTACATACTTTCCAGCAAATTCGTGAACCGGCTCAACGAAATGTCCGCAGCTATCGATAGGGCATATAATTTCCTGATCCCTTGTTATGATACCAGCTTCTAAGCAACATCGATAATCATCCTCTCCAAAATAAGGAGCTTGATGCACTATGCCTGTACCAGTCTCCGCAGTAACATATGCATCATTCAATACTACAAAAGCACCTTTCTCTCTTAAATTTTTAAAATATGGAAAAGGAGGATTATATACTTTTCCTTTGAAATCAGATCCCTTTCGTTTACCTTGGATGGTATAAAGATCTTTAGATTTATATATAAGATCTAATCTTGATTCTAACATAATATAAGTGTTATCAGAAGAATGATCTTTAACTTCGACGTATTCAAAATTAGGATTACAACAAAGTGCCATATTGCTGGGTAGAGTCCACGGAGTAGTAGTCCAAGCAAGAAGAGCAACTCCTGGCTCGTCCACTAAAGGGAATGATACAACTATCGACGGGTCGATGACGTCTTTGTAATTTTGTCCCGATTCGAAATTGGATAACGGCGTATTGCAGCCGGTGGAAAAAGGCATTACCTTAACGCCTTGGTACACGAGTCCTTTGTTATATAGCTCTTTGAATATCCACCAAATAGACTCCATGTACCAGGGGTACAGTGTCTTGTAATCGTTCTTAAAATCTATCCATCTGCCGATCCTACTCACTATCGTTTCCCATTCTGCTGCATATTTCATTACAATTTTTCTACATTCATTATTGTAGTTCGCTATCCCTATTTTAAGAACATCATCGGGGCCCTTTATGCCTAAAACCTTGTCTATTTCGAATTCGACAGGTAGACCGTGGGTATCCCAACCGAATCTTCTTTCGACATGATGACAAGTTTGATGAGCGTACCTCGTTAGAATGTCTTTTATCGTTCCGGCAAGTATGTGTCCGTAATGAGGTAATCCCGTAGCGAAAGGTGGACCATCGTAGAATGCATATGTCGGCTTTCCTTTCGACTGTTTTAGGCAGTTTTGAAAAATATCGCATTTCTTCCACAATTCCAAAATAATCTCCTCCTCTCTTGGAAAGTTTATTGTTTCCGGAAGCTTTTCCTTCATTTCTCACGAAACTTGGCAACTCTTTCGCGAACTATTTGAAACCGGCTGGTGCACTGATGCAATTACCAGATTCAAGATTACGTATCAAAGACACGTTATCGAATCGTTCGCCACTAAATCTCGGGGAGGTTAGCGCTACGTGCCACAGCACGTGTTTCTGGAAAGGTGAGAGTTGTCGAGTGTACGCTCAAGTTGAGAACCCTAAACATACGTTGACTCTACAAATAATTTCCACTGCATGAACCAAACACGTGCAGGGTTCGAAAGTTTATATCGATGGAAAGATTAAAAAACGCATACACTTCGTTAAATGATTTTATTCAACTACAAACTCATTTGATTAAAAAAATTTTATTTCTTTTTGTGCAGTTAGTAAATAAAACAATATAAATATATATATAAAGCTATGTAATAAACATTTCAATTAAAAAACAATTCCGCGAAATATGTATACTGTTGTTCATTTGGTCTATCTTTCATTAAATTCTAGATGTCTAAAATATTTATCATAGAAATAATATTATCTACTCACATGAAAAACTTTCTGTATAAGTACATATAAAAAATAAAAAGCATATAGTGTGAGGAAAAATAATGCTGATGAATTTTAAGAAGTGGTAGAGGGAATAAAAACTAGCATTTTGAGATAGGGAACTGTGTTTCGGAAATTGTGTCACTAAATTGAGTTCCAATAGGTGGAATTCCTGAATTCCACAAATTAATTTTGCATCCCACATCGTTAAAAATAGTACGTATATTTTCATGTTTATGGGTTCGATTTAGTGCCACCTAATATTAGTGTTATTATATATACATTTCTGATCCATAGTTTCCTATCTCAAAATACCCTTTTTGATCTCTTCTACGACACCTTAAAATTTATCAATGTTATTTTCTCGAATTCTGTATAACGTAAGAAATAAGCAGACCCGGCTAGTTGCGTGTGCAAAGTGCGCGATACACACAGGCGCCGCAAGAGAAGAAGCTCCTAAAAGACCTAAAAAAAATGAGAAATTTTTAAACAACCCAAATTTGTATGAGCAGATCTAGGGCATAAGATCATATTGTACAGAGGTTCTCAATTGATTTTCATTTCTTGTTCTTTTTATTCGCAATTAATCCGAAAAAAAATTTTGAAAAGGCGCCAGAGATTTATCGCACACGCAAGAAAAACACCACGCGCCGGGCCTGGAAATAAGCATTTATGACTAGAGATTTCATAATATATATATATAGCACTTCCGCTTATGTGTATATAAATAAAACGTTTATGATTGTTGCGTGATCTGCTGTATCCTTTGCCGCGGTCCGCCTATGTAAATAACTTGTCTTTGTTCTTCCGGATGAATTAGTTCGTCCGTATGTTTCCAGCGCCATTTTTTCTCACTTTCTCTAACACGTCTGTGATCAATGTAGCTAATAACACAACTTGTTGGAATCCATATGATGGCAGTAATAATTATAACAGCTCCGACTATATTATCTTTCAAGAACCTCATGACCTTATTAATATTTATGTCTTCGATAATGTCCCAGAATCTTTCCACCACGTCCTGAATTGTTTTCTCACAAATACCCTGCAAGCATTGTTTAACTTTCATGTCTGTATACAAACTGCACGCTAAAATTCTTTAAGTAATGTTACCTTATTGCAGAAACCCTGGATGCAAGGTGTTCCATCAGGTAAAATGTCTTGCGGATCTATAGGAAAGCACGTTTCATTTAGGCTCATTCGACAACATCGTTTACAGGCATCTCCAACTGTAAATAAAAATCCGGTATGAAGACATATTATATTCATTGCACTATGTACAACGAAGGTACAATAAATAACAAGCATACTTGTGTCACACATGCAACTTTGTAAGCCTTGCGTCTCACAATATGGTACACATTTTCCAAGTCTACATTGACCTCTCTCTAGGCAACCTGTACCATCTTTCATCGGTGGAGATCTAGGACATTCGCTAGATGCTCCTGTACAGCGTGATTCTTGCTCGCAAGTAGCGTACTGTGCATCTCTGCATTTCACGCCTAATGGCATAAATGCACAACCTTGGCAGCAAGGTGAATTTTTGTCGCTGTAAAATTCGTTACGTTAGATAACATTTGAAAACGACAGGAAGAATTTAACTATGTAAGTAGATAATTACCTGCAAACTGCTCCTTGATTTCTACGAAGTTTACAATTTTTATCACAGCAAGCATCGTTATCCTCTGTTCCCAATAACCCTGCATCACACTCTTCATCTCCTTCGACCCGCAGATTACCGCAAAATGATTCTTCCGGTTCGGAAAAACAGCGACCCGACTTTGCTAGTAAAACTTTCCTAATGGATCTTAAACTACATGGCGAAAAGCGCTAATCCATAAATAATTCATAATTAATATTTTCTCAGCATTATTTTGTACGTTATTTACATTAACTAAACACACCTTATTATTCACGTCATACCCGCTAACACTGTAAGTGTACATTAAGTACGAGCCTCCTTGACTAGCACTCGGACTGCATTCCTGTTAACAAAATCGACTTGCTTAAAGAACAAGGACTGTTACTTCGTGATGTTTTTAAACTGTCTGACAAGAATTGAATAAAAATTAAAAAATTACTGTTATATCTGGATCATGCTCAGAGCCCCAATTATGTCCAAATTCGTGAGCAGTGACTAGATCAGCTTCTCTTGTAATCACCCTTTGTCCATAATGATTCCTGCTGGAACTCAGCCCCGAATTCAGATACAATGTATAGCCGTTCTTGAAGTACTCTAACACATAAAAACATTCAATAAAATTTGACTTCCTTCATAGCTTACGCGCGACAAATTAACGGAAATTTTTTTAATGTACCTGGCGTGCAGATCCCACCTACTGAATTCCTACGAGGTGATCCAACATACGCTAATCCTAATATACCGCCTTCAAATTTAAGATCAGTAAACAAATGTGCTAGACAAAAATCCTTGTGACTATATTCTCGACTGAACACCTAAATACCGTTTGGATAAAATTTTAAAACCACACTGTCGTCATTAAAATCGTAAGAGTATTTTGAATAAAGATAACAAAGATATTATTATACCTCTAGTAATGTGCGTACATCCCATTTTTCCCTAACCATATTGTAATGTGTTTCACCACCCCTTACACGAGTTGGTTCGCTATGGACGACTATTTTTTTAATAACAAAACCCATTCCCTTGAATCCATCTTCTTCTTGCTGTTCCAGCCATAAAGTGTCATTATAAATTTTATGTACTCTATCGATTAAACTAATCTGTAAAGTGTAAACAATTTGTTACTTGATAAGGTGAAATCATCATCTTTTCCATTAACTGATACGGTTGCTTACCAAATAATTAATGGTTGTTTTTGTACTGCTAGCACCCATTTCTTGATAAAAACGGTAGTCGGCAACTAATAATAAAGGACATCTCGTTTTTGTTGGTGTGTATTCGTAAGTCTCTGTTTGCCTTTTGGTTCTGGAATGTCGATCTGATTTCAGATCAGTTTCTCTTTCATCGTTTATTGGAATGTCTGTAGTACAGGTCTTGTGTGAATATCTAATACAAATCTGCGTAAGTCTTTATAGAGGTCACAAACCTAATTCTTCTTTCACGTATCCACAAGTTTTTGGAGCACCATGGGTATGACCCTCTCCATTTTGAAAATGTTCCCAACTCAATTGAACATCTGATGTTTTATAAATAATCATTGTTTCATTCCCTAAGTGAGGTAAGTGCCTCCAAGATGGCTGAAATGGACAGAATGCTTTTCGATTACTACAAAAACATAAATTGTATAATGTTACCGTGTTATTTAAACAATTCGATACGTACCTCGATGTGAAATGTTTCATCGGAAATCGTAATACTGGCTGTAAGAACTCCGTTGTCGATATGTATCTGTGCCTGAGAATCAATTTCACCGAACACACGTCCATGATAAAAGCTCTCGTGGTCTAACAATGTAAAATAGATTACGAGTAGATTAATGAAAAATTACATTGAATAGCAGAATAATTGATCTGTATTGATATTATTTTACCTAAATGTATAGTTCTCTCCTTCCCGTCTCCATTAATTTCGTATGCTTTAAACTTTGAATGAATAACTTCTCTTCTTGGTGTTAAAATTAAACGAAAATATCTATCGATAGAAAACACACGTTAATGTTTTCCAATAAAAAACTAGAAGACATTGTCATAATAATATCTTATATAATTAAATGTCTTACCGTCCATGGGAATAAAACTCTAATTCATTTATTTTATTGTAAGGATGATAGCTATGTTGAATACCTCGTTTTACAATTTTGTGTTGAATATGGGATGCGTGAAGTGTTTCATAATACTTTAAATTTCTATGAATACCATCTACAATAACATATTAGCAAAATGAATTAATAAGCATAAAATTAGTTGTGTTTATTGTATAGTAAAAAAATTTGAAAACTCACAACTATTTTGTAGAATAAAAAATATATAGTACGTTAAAAATGAATTTCGAATGTCCATGTTTACTCAAAATATCTCATATTACTAACATGTTCTTTAGTATTATATGTCGAATGTTATGCTTCATATTATATGCAGTTTTTCCTTTCCTCTATAATCTTGCCAAGAAAAGGTGACAGGTGTAAACTGTCTTCCTTCAGATAAAAAGTACATATATCAATTATCAATGCATTGCTTTACTGAACATGTAAAAGTATGTGTGTCACATGTTCTAAGGTATATACATATATATATATAGCCGCTAGCAGCTCACTTCACATGCCCTAAAACTTTTTTTTTTAAATAATTTCAAACGGAATAGTTTTGGATTAGTATATTTCAGCATCAGGGATTTAAGGAGCTTGCTACATTTGTCCTTACTTGCCTAGGGTACGTGTCCCGATTACGGTGATTTGACGCCGACTTGCTCACGAAGAAATTAATTACTGACTTCTCTTACTTTAATTTTGCTTGGTGAAAATTTATATTGGTTTTTTGAACCTTTCTCTTTATTAAGACATTTTTCGGGTTAAAAATGTTAATCTTTCATATTTTTTTAATTGAAATAAAAATACATGTTTTTGTCCCAATTACCGTGCTCTGAAAAGTGCGTTGTCCGTATTAAGCCTGATTTCTTCACCTCCGACTAAAGTCCCGGTCAGTGAACGACCAATTAGATGCTATCATTTGGCAGTATGTGAAACATAACTCTAACTGGAAGATTACTAAAGGTAAAGAAATCGGCCGTTACACGGAAAAAAGTCAGTACCATTCTCAACAGTGCTCAGCACCGTAAGGAACGATGAAAGGCCAGCACCGTTCCCAACGATATTATCGTTGCTCAGCGCCGTAAAACTGGTGCTGGGCCCATTCACGGCGCTGTTCAGCACCGAAAAACACCGTTGTGAATGGGCGAAAATATCGGTTCTGAGCCCATTCACAACGGTGTTTTTCGTCCCGACAGCGCCGTGAATGGGTCCAGCATCGGTTTTTACGGTGCTGACCTTTTTCCGTGTATAGGGATGGCAACGTGCCAATTGTATCGATATTTCGTATCGATACATATTGATAAGCAAAGTATCGATACAGATGAAATATCGAAAACGAAGTATCGATATCCTCAGTATCGATACTTTATTTATTATCTGCAGTGCGAATAAAATCAAAAAATAAAAGTAAATAATGTTTTTAAAGTACAATTATAAAAAATAGTTTTACTCAAAATATCAATCTTCAATCCTGAAACGCGCAAGTAAAATCTGTTTAAAATCAATAAAAAAAAACATGCGTGTACAACAGGTAGACTGATAAACAATTCATAATTAAATAAATAAATAATATGTGATACTGACCTTTTAATAAAAATTTTGCGTGAACATCGAACTTGCACATGTGCATATGAACTTCAATATGACCGCCAGTGATGGGATTTGGGACGGGTTTTCTCGCGCATGCGCGGCGTTTGCAGTACCGTATCTATGTTAGGGCGCAAATAATGGGTGTAGTGTTATTGGCGGGAAAGCAGCAGGGTGATCAAGGTACCCCATTTTATCGAAACATGTACTATACTGATGCTAAAATTGCCGCGCATGCGTGGGAAAACCCGTCCCAAATCCCATCGCTGATCCTGATTCGTAGCACATTCGCAGAACTCTATCTATTGGGAGTTTAGAGAAGCTCATTCAAAATTATCCTGACGGAATTGGTGTGACGGCCGAACTCTCAGAGAAGTTCTTGGAAGAATATAAGTAAAGTTTTTCTGAATTATACGGAACTCGGTTTCACCCGGTTTTAACCGATTTTAACAGCGTTAAGGAATTTGCGGCGCAGTTGCCCGAAACCTTCCCGACTGACACGTCAGGGGAAGAGGATGTACACATAAATGATTGGTTAGTTGAGCAAAAACTAGCTGAGCATGGGAGAATGGTGTGTATGAGAAATCGAAATTTTCCATTTCGTTATTACTTAGAATGTCAAGAACGTTTTTAAACAAAAGTGTGAAACATCCAAAGCTTCGAAAATGTAAAGCCAAAAGAGTGTAAGAAATCAGCACATTCTGGGAACTATACTCCAAGTTATTTTAGAAGGAACCCGTTTCGCGCATGTAGAATGAGCTTATTGGCTCCGAGGGAGCGTTGGTTGGGTTATAGCCAATAGTAACTTGTTTCGGCACCAATGAGCGCCAACATGCGCAGAACAGGTCTGAACTTGTCTGTCGATAGGTTCCTTCTTAAATGACTTGTACAATAGGTATTCCTAGAATGCATTAGCACTGTATAATTTATAGTTATCATTTATGAATGATCTTCGTAGAGTAAATATTAACGATGTATGTATGTAGGTCTGATATTCCTATTGAAGAGAGCTGCGGTCAGTGGCAGACTTAACGTGTGGCCGGCGAGCAGTTGCCACCTGGGCCCCTGCTCAGAAGGCTTCCGTATCTTCAAAAAAAAATTATGATTTTGTGCAAACGCTATATTGTTTTCTTGTCCTACTGCACTTAGCCCGATTTAATAAACTACTTTTTAATTTTCCCGAAAAAATGGGCCCCTCGGAACGTTTGCCACCTGGGCATTTTTCCTTAAATCCGTCACTTGCCGCGGTTCAACTCTCAACGTTACAGAGAAAGCACCGGGAGCACTCTTTGTATGAGAAACTATTAGATATTAAGCGTAGTTCTACTTCTTCTAATGACAGTAGCAATAAGGAACGTAACGATACTGTGAAAGGTAATGAATTTTTAAGTTCTGATTCGGCAGCAAATGATACTGCTGTTACGTGAGGGTGTTTAGTTTTTGAAAGACCGAGCGGGGGAGTCTAATTTTCACTCACGTAACGCTCAACAACTTAAACTACTAATAATAATTTTGTTACAACCAGAGTTATGGACCAATATTCGGGATTGTTTTGGATACGGCTTTTGTCTAACACTCTGGGAGTTTAAAATTAATTTGCGACACTAGCAGTCGGTACGCGAACTAATAGTAATGGTTGACGCAGGTATTGTACAATTTATTTCTGCCTACCAATTTTCACAGTATCAACAGCAAAAAAATTTTGAACAATGATTTTAATTTTCATAAAGTGCCAAAAAGTGGACCAAGTAAAATCGTTCACATTACATACTTTTACATGATCCAGTAATGTGTGCGTATTGCCAACATTTTTGGTGTAAGAAATAACTGTTAAATAAACTTTTATACTGCTTGCTGGTTCCATATAAACATATAGGGCGAATTCCACTTACGCCCAAATCGCCCACCCCCACGACCGTAAGAATTTTCCGTTTTTGTAATAAAATGAATATCATAAATTGTGTGTTCTCGCGGTGGTAATTTTCTTTACCAATACAGCTCTTCTGCCTCTGAGCAAAAATGATTTTTACCGCCCTTTATATTTAATTATAAAATTTGATACTACATTCTAGCATGTATTACCTATTTTTTACCGCTTGTTCAAAATTGTTTACTTTTTAATTGGTTTTTATTGATTTAATTTTCTCTTTCTACCAATTTTGCCGCCCCCAAATTTGCCGCTCTAGGTGGTTGCCCTGCTTGCGCCCTGAACATTCGTAGTGTTACGCTATCGCTTGAACGTGGCTGGAAACTCTACGTGATCGATATGTAGAGTATGTAGGAGCGGATTTGAAACGGGGGACAAGGAAGAATTATTGCCAGGCTCATAAACACGTAGAGTGCGTTGTGCTTCTCGAGGGTTTTTCCCTTGCTATTTTTGAACGTGTCCTTAGAATGCTGGTAGCCGATGCCTGAATTTTGAAGGCATTCAATAGCTTTTAAAATTACAGTTAGGCCAGGCGAGGATAGCAATTAACTTAACTGTTCCTTTCATATCTGCGTGCCAAATTTCGTCGAGCGGGCAGCGGCTCGTCTCGTAAAACCATTTCTAATTCTGTCCTTCCTTTCAATAATTGCCGATTTACTGTAAGGGTAAAAACTCCGGTCGGGAAAGACCAAAAGTCGTAAAGTCATAAACTTTGACCGGGCGCGGTCTTCTTGACCCTGAGGGTTGCGCTTACCTACCCCTTAGATCTGTATGTAATGTATGTACGCGGAAAGCGAGCCTTGATCACCAGCTGAGAGTGGAGGGAAGCGCCAAGGAAGGGGCAGGAGCGGAGAGATGGATAAAGGACAACCCCCTGTCGAAGCTTGAGGGATGTCATCGTTCTGATTGGACAACAAGGATCTATGGGAGGATCAGGAGGAACTTGTCGTCGACGAGCTCGGAGTTTTGTCTATCTTTTTCTTTTCATTCGGTCGCTAACCAGTATACTGAGTACTTTAAATACATTTCAAAGTTTAGCTTGCAATTAGTTCTGTGTACTTGTTTTATTTTATAACACCCGCACACTCCGACGAGCAGAGCGATTCAACGCTCCACGGGCACCAACCCGCGTTCTCATCCCAATTTCCCCGCTAAAATATGTAACAGTAGGCATTCTGTAGCATTATTTATTTGTAGTTTATGAATATCGTTCTTAATATTATATTCGCATTAGCATTATTATCAGCGTGAAAGTCGACGAAATTCTGTTCGAACAGAAGTGAAAAATTCAAACGAGTCGATTACTGACAGAACGGCCGCGTGGCGCTGTGGTCCGCGCCACAGAATCTCGCTTCATAGATGGGAATGCCGTTTTTCGTGGCTCTTTCACTGTTTGAGTACAGGGATTGTTCGAGAATTATTTTTAGTCGGTGTATGCATGATACATCATGAGTGTATGTACGTACAACATGCCGCATTTAGAAGGCAGCTTAATATTCTCTAGAACATGCTAGAAGTTTTCTGGAACCGTGAAACAGAACGCTGCAGTCAGTACTCATCAGTACTGGTTAGTACTTACTAGTTAAGGCCAGTTACGGTACGGTTGCTCCTTTGTGAAGTTGACATAGCTGTGTTTATACACACCACGTGTCATTAAACTAATTTAAGTTAGATTAAAAATGTCGCAGGAGGCAACTTTGTTGCATTGCTACCACCGTGGGTGTGGGAAAAAGTTCGATCCAACTGATAATAAGGAAGGTTCGTTATCCAGTTACACGTCGAAGAACTTTTAAAGATATAATGATATGAAATAATAGTGAAAGAAATTTAATCGTTCTTCTTCCAATCCTCTAATAGTTAGGAAACTATACAATCACAGAAAGGTGTTTTATCATTACCTTTTTAGGAGATTGTATTCATCATCCTGGTCATCCAGTGTTTCATGATGCTTATAAAGGCTGGTCCTGTTGTAACAAAAAATGTACAGACTTCACCGAGTTTTTAAATATCAATGGCTGTACAAAATCATGTCATTCGAACGTGAAGCCACCGGAATCAGAAAAACCTGCTGTTGACAAATCTAAGACTAACGAGATAATTGAAGTGAATGCTAAACGTCTTAATAATGGACCTACTTTAAAAAGACCACCTTTCGATACGCCGCAAATCACTCTAACGCCGAGCGTGTCGCCTACTTTATTACAACAAATTAAAGGATTAACCACTTCTGCACAAAGCAATATACTGGAGACGAAAATTCAAGTTGGTCAAGGTTGCAAAAATAATTCGTGTAAAGCTGTATACCATGGTGTTACGTCCGATGATGAAATATGTAATCATCATCCCGGTGTTCCTATTTTCCACGAAGGGATGAAATATTGGTCCTGTTGCCAAAAGAGAACTACAGACTTCTCTACGTTCTTAGAACAACCAGGGTGTACGCAAGGAAAACATACATGGATTTCTAAGGTACATTATGAACATATTAAAATTACATGTACGGACATTATAATTGTGAGTAAATGTTGAGTATATACAGAGCGAGTAAATATGAGCTGCCATTTGAAATAACGAGTTATTTACTAATAGTTTTATATGAAATATATTGTATTTGGTAGGGCTCGTCGAACAGACACATTTTAATTATTTTATATCTTATAGTTTCTGAGATATCGAGATGACCTTAAGCTTTATGAATGGCACAGGATATTTTTATTAATACTGCGTTGTAGTCGATAAAAGGACGGATTCAGTGCCCTATAGCAAAGTGACTTTGAGCTGACCTTCGACCATTTAAAGACTTTACGAGTTCTTTCAGATAGCAGTTCTTATTGTATCACCCTGTACGTTATGACCATACATTCCAGTTAAAAACTTAAGGAAAATTCTGTTGGGCCACATTCCTTTAAGCCCCCATTCATTGAAAAAGTGTTCCTATTATATTATGCTACTCTTGACATCATATAATTTATGTACAACTAGCTCATTTAATTCTGGCTACACAAAATATTCTAGAAATCTTTAATAATGTTAAATAATGTGATATTCGTCATGTCTTTTTTATAAAATGCAAATTGTATGGTCCAAACTCCAAACTAGAACCATTGTAAATTATTAATTGCACAGTAGTTAAATATTTCATCGGCTTTACTAATTCAAGAATAATTCCTTACTTTTCAGAATACTAGTAAAAAAACGAAATGCAGAATGGATTGGCATCAAACAGGGACATTTGTTGTAGTCTCTGTTTTTGCAAAAAAATATCAACCAGACCAGTCGACCATTAAAGTGAATCCTATACGTATATCCATAGATTTATTCTTCATAGAAGACAATTCAAGATATAATTGTGATTTAGAATTAAGAGGGGTATACATTTGAGATCTTTAAGTGATTCTTAACTAACCACTCAAGGAGTATCGTATTCACTGTGTAATATTGTTTAATTATCTGTTTTTATAGGTTGTTGATGTTGCACAGAGCAGTGTAAGCATGCTTCCTACTAAAGTAGAAATTAAATTGAGAAAAGCAGAACCCGGATCATGGGCGAAACTCTATTTTCATAATGCAACGGACAGGCAAACCGTAGGGAATGGTCAAGACGATGATAACATTAACGTACAAATTCAAGCTGTTGATCTCAGTGATCTCTAAACATTCATATCTGAATGTTTCATTAAAGATGCAATTGCAATCCATGTACCTACGTTATTTTTAAGGAAAACGTGTACTTTTATTTAAAGATACATTGGAATATTATTTTCTTAACGTTATCGGAATTGTATTTCCGAAGAAATGTGAATACTCAGTGTTTACTTTGTTATTTGGATAAAGAAAAGCTCTTAAGAAGACTTTTCCCAAGAAAATTCTTCGAATTAAATTTTGTTTATATTTATAGATTTCCCGAAATGAACGAATTCTTGTAATTTGAAAATGTTTAATATACTTATAAGCTTTAAAATAAATATAATAAATTTACTTTGTTAGATGGAAGTAATATATTCTAACCTACGTAATTCCTTTTACTCTCGTAAATAGTTGTACATACACACGCTCGCACGACATTTCCTTCATCTTACAATGATTCTGTGTAAAACTAACCTATTGCCATTAGTCTTTATATCTCATGTTACACGAATAAATACAATTAGAAAACTGTTCGACGCAGAGTTTTTACAATTACATACACACTAATTAAAATTGTTTCTGTTTTGCTTGAAATTACATTAAAAAAAATTCACATGTCATATACTTATATACATATACTATTAACCTTTACCAAATTCTGCATTTAATATAATTAGAAATACAATATTTATGTGCCTAGTAGTTGTAATTTATTGTATAAAATAGTTTATTTAGGAAACATCATGACTACAGCTTCTGCTAAATTACGTGTAAGCAAGAATTATATTTATAAATTAATCAAAACAATATATATTGTATTATGTTTATTTCAGATACTTGCAATTCATGGATATGCTCAATCAGATATTATTTTTAAGACAAAATTGGGATCATTAAGAAAAGGTTTTAAAAAGGATGTGGAATTTATATTTATAAGAGCACCGCATCAGGTTCCAATGAAAAGTAATTTTGGTGTGGATGAAACAGAAGAAGGTATTACCGCATAAAGTTTATGCTCCGTTAAATAAATAATTAGAAAATCTAGAAATGATTTAGTGTTAATAAGCGATGTTAAAATCCTAATATCATTTAATATCGGGTAAATAGTAACGTACGGCCATGAATCTTAGGATATGGATGGTGGTTTAATACCGAAGATTGCATATTCAAAGCAGTTACACCGAGCAATTTATCCGTAGGGTTTAAAGATAGTATAACTTTAGTCGAAAGGACATTTGATGAATTCGGTCCATTCGATGGTGTCTTAGGTTTTTCACAGGGTGCAGCTTTTGTTACTATACTTTGTTCTATGCAGCAAAAAAAATGTAAGTGTATTATGAACGTTGCAGTAGCCGTATGAATTATATAAAAGTGTTTAGATTAAATGTATATTATTCTACAGTATTGGAATTCAAATTTGATTTTGCGATTATCATATCAGGATTTAAGTCTTTATGTATGCCTCACGCAATATATTATGACGAAAAAATAACTATACCTTCTTTACACGTTTATGGAGAGGCTGATCAAGTAATTCCAACAGGTCAGATAGTTTTTAATGCGTTATTCAAAGAAAAAGGGAACCATTATTACTGTTACTCTTGTTTGTAGAAATGGCAGAAGAAGTTAGCGAATTGTTTCTAAACAAGACAATATCGAAACACGAGGGTGGTCACTATGTACCCAGTAAAAAAGAGTTTTATAAAGAATTCATTACGGAAATGTGCTTAAATAAAAAGAAAGATAATAATTAGCATTTACATATTGTACTAGGATATCCAAAGAATAGTGTGACATATTGCCATCCTATGCTAATCTATAGATATACATACATATTTCAGAAACTACATACATTAAATTAAAAAACACTACCTTGGAGGCATTTAAAGGAGTTCAACGGGGACATCTGAATGTGTAAAAGAAAAGGTTGTCGTTATTTTACAATCACATTTTTTTTTAAATGGCACAGAATATTTCTTCTACAAAGTAACAAACTGTAATGAAACCCGTTCAATCATGTCAACTTTGTACGAAGGTTTAAGTCTGTAAACTAACAGTCAGTGCGGACTACAAGTGTGTATACTAAATAGTGCCTTAGTTTATTCGTAATTTATTTTCTTCCGGCAAATTATCAGCGTAAAAACACGCCAATGCCAGATAACAATTAGCCAAGCAAATGGTTAAACGCTTAACCCTCGGATAACGGATGGCGCGACACGCGCACGGCGGATAGGTCAAACATGGCCCATAATAAAATTACATACATACTTCAGTACCCTTCTCAGACATAATTTTCATACACTGCAGCTAATACAAATATATTATTTAACGTATCGCGGATTTGTAAACGTTATGGACATTATGTTTCCCAAATCCCCTTAGAAAGGTCTACAATATTGACATTTAAGTAATTTAAAGATACTGTTTTTGGAGACACATGAATTACTACCTAAATTAACATTTTTATTCTTTACATTGTGTCTAGCTCAGTTCGAGCAATTTAGATATAATTGAATTTTTACAAACAGATGTCACAACTATAGAGACTACAGAGACAGATTTACTTTAACTGTTTACAATTAATCTAGAATAAAAATATGCAGATACATGTTCAGTGCATTATTCACAGAGATATTTAATATCAGAATTTAAGAGAATACTTGTCAGATATTGAAGTTTTTAGTTAAAAATGATTCACAATCTCAATTTGACTGATAAGTAAAGATCCTGAACCCGGGAATTCAAAAAAATCTGATACTTTGTGAATATGTAGGGGATTTCCTCCTGATTACAACGAAATTTTTGCTTGCTGGCCAAATTCACTATAAAGGGGTGAAATTGACCCCTTAAATTCCGGCTATTTTGCGATTTTGCGTTATAACTCGCGAACTGTAAGAATTGTAAGTTACCAAATGATAGTCCTAATTAAAAGAAGTAACTTTTGTCTTGAAACTTTTTTTCTATCTCTTACAGATTGCGAGTTACAAAATAAAATCGTAAAATAGCCGAATTTTCAGGGGTTTGATTTCACCCCCTTAGAGTGAATTTGGGCAGCAAACAAAAATTGCGTTGTAATCAGGAGGAAATCCCCTACATATTCACAAAGTTTCAGATTCTTTTGAATTTCCGGGTTCGGGATCTTTCCTTGTGAGCAAATATTTTGAAGAAATGAGTAACTTTTCTTGTTTTAAGAAAGAAGATTTTTAATTTCTAGGAAATAAATATGTCTTTAGTAAAATGGCACTTACAATGAACAGTAATATTAAATATCTGTGCAAGTATTGCACATTAGCATAAACATTTCATTATGCATCTGTTTATTTTCAGTACAGACATGTCGCAAAGTATTTGGTTGAAATCGATGTCTGTATAGCTGTGACTGTTCCTTATCCAGACTTTAATGATTCCAAGCGATGTAATAGATGTAGCAAGATTCTGTGTACTAAATGTTGCGCGAATGCAGTCAACATATTCATAAATTGCATAGAACTTCTGTAGGCATAATTCTATGCAATGTATGTATGTAACATTTTTTTACAGAAACAGTTGAAAGAATATTTAAATAAAGTACGAAGCACTTAACAAAATCTGGTCAATAAAAGTATTATACTTTCTATTCAAAGTGATAGTTCAAAGTGGTAGTATTATACTGACCAAATGTAATAAATATATTAAAATTATATAGTACACTACATATTCATATTTTATCACATTTTGAAATTTCTATTTTGTAACTGCATAAATTAATAGTCAATATTTTCGCAATGAATAGTTCTCAATTTTGCAGAACGAGTAATAAGCAACACTGTTACATATACCATACAAAATTTAAGGCAATTGATGGAAATTTATAATTAAATAAGGTACATTGAAATGAGAGATAAATATATTGAAAGTATTACAAAGCATTGTAGGACAAAAGATATAAACTATAATTATAAATTACATATGACCGAGGTGTTGCATCTGTCTTAGCATTAACAACAAAGTGTTAATATATTGTTGCAGCCACAGAAGACTGTAATAAATTTAAAGGATGTATTAGATTGTGAACTTTATTTTTTATTATCCTCTTCAGTCAGGGGGTCCAAGTACAAACAGTACTTGATCGTTAATCACAAAATGGTACTCTGAGAGTCACAAAATTATATCGAATTCAACGCCTTATCATCAGCTAGTTCGCAGGGATTAATATCGCTTTAAGGCGACTGATCTTGGCCATTGGTTAACTGAGATTTCATGATCTCCGGTAAATCAGGCGGTACTGAGAACGGAGTCATCTCTAACGGTTCAAATTGACCATCTCTTTGACGTACAGCTAATCCTATTAATGCGGGCGACTGTGGTCTAGCAGTTACAGATGTTAGTCCATAATCAGATAGAAATTTAGTATCCGACATTAGAACATTGTCCTTATTAAACAGCTGTTGATTTGCAGGTGGTATTTTCAATATACCTGCGAAATAACTACCTTTTAAATTCTCGATTCACATTTAACAAGGATCGATAATATTGCATGGAAACTAGTAGAATGAAATAGAAAGAGATGTTCAATTCTCATTCGAAATGTCATTCATGTTTAGTCAACTAACGAGCATATAAATTACGTATCCCTCACCTTCTATAACTTTCTTAAGTTCAAGAACTACAGTGTTATCCTTTGCATCGGTAAATATCGTCATGTTCTTTCGTCGGATCATTAGAAACACATCCTACGGAAAATCTTGATTGTATTTGAGGTTATCTCACTCCGAAATAATTCGAACGCCTTACGAGAGGTAAGGAGATATGGGAAAAAGCTTACCATTACGTATATTTAGCTGTGTATCTGAAACTGACAAAAATAACTAGTACGTAGCTTTTTTGCAATCTCCCTTCGATTGTTGTTTACTTGCAAGTTCTCAGGTTAGAGGCGTAGAAGATTAAGTAAACATGCACGGACATTATAGTCATATAAAACGTTGCTTGATTGGTTCTTCTTTTTAAACGTAAACTATGTTTGGCGCGTTACCTGTTTCTTTAACCAATCGCAGGCTGGATTCATATTTTACAGATAAATACAAAATTCTTAAGTTAGAGATGACATTGTTTGAATACAGCACATATATAAGTATAATTAAGGTAATAAATATAAAAATCACTTGCTAAAGTTATTTGCGTTTTTTACTTCCTTTTATTATATTAAAATATACGGAAACAGCAGTTTTACTGTGAATATTATACAGAAAATTTCAGACTTATATTAATTTTGTGCATCATCTGTCCCGAACGTTTTTCAAAACTCGCTTGGCAAGTTAATTAAAGCATTCGAATGCAAGGGTACATGTATTTAAACAAGAATCAAACAGCCTGATCTTTTTTATTAACCAATTAAAGTTGTTAGTCAATTCTCTGACACGCGGAAGCACACGCCACGGTAGGTACTGCGCAAAACTAAAACTATAGTACCATAGTCATTGGGGCTACATATATCGTTTGGAAGCAGAATGTTGATTCTACCAGGGGATTCTATGTAGGTGGCAGTTTTCAAGGGAAGGTCTTCGGCCTTAGTGATGCGGGGGCGTCGAACATTCGTGAATGAATGTTCCTTCCGCAATGACGTCACTGGTAGCCATCAGCCCATGCAGTTTATCCGTGAGAGAAGCGCGATCTATGAAGGGGCGCTTGCGCCTTTCATAAAGACCTGTGCGGCGCTCTTGAGCTTGCCAGTGGAGACTAGACGAAAGCGTCGCTATCCTTTCGACCATAGCTCGAGTTGCACTGTGACGGGACGAGATGCGACCGTGGCAACCATCCATGGGACATCTCTTCAGGAAAGTTACACGGTCAAGAAATCGCAGAAACATTTAACGAGCAGTTGCAGCGAGAGGCCAGCAGCTCTGTCGCGATACATTCTGGTGTGCGGTGAATGTAATCGGGATTTCGAATAATGTACAACGGTTTCTGAGGGAAAGGGACAGAGGGGAAGGAAAGGAGAGGCCCGAACATTTGCGCTGCGGATCACGCTGTCGTTTTTCGCTGGTTTACTTCTGCGTGTAGAAAGCACGGTATTTTTTTTTTTATTCTTATTGATCGATAAGCGGGAATTAGGTCGGCCACAAGTCGCGCCCCGGACAGTGGCAACATACGCGTAGGAATCGTAGAGGTGAAAATATTCATAATTGGTGTTCAAACGAGCACCAGCCGGCGTGTTCCACGATCCTTGTATGCTTTGAGCAACGTCGACGTATATGATGAAATTACAGCTGCTCGTAATCGAAACGGATTACTGCTGGAGGAAAGCGTTGCTTAGGTAAGTAGACTACCGCGAATTCTCACCAAGCTGCTTATGCCTTTAGCGCTTGTCAGTACTTAATGTTCAGCTTGGCTAGCAATACATATCCCGTTTATGTGTTAATCCCTTTCACCGGCATTGGATCAATCGTAAGGCGATCGGACCATATTCTTATATCCACTACTTTGCGACACATATCTCGCGAACTGCAGATAAGTCTATTCAACTCACTGCCGTGTTTAATCATCAATGAAAATGTCATTTTTGATTCCGCAACCTAAAAGTCTGTAAATTAAGCTAAGTTGATGGCAATGATCGAATCGTAATCATTTTTTTTTAAGTAATATAATTTATCGAGTAGTTTGAGGTTTGTTGGATTATTAAAATATATTTATGTATATTACTTTATGTTCCTGGTATTTATAAACAAGGATAATAATCACTATGATAACGGTTCGGTTAGGAGAAGTATGTAGCTTTGTAATCGATTCCAATAAGAAATGAAATGCTTGGATGATGTTATTGAAATATTTGAATTTACCGCCAATAAGCAGATCGATAAAGCGAACGATTAGCAACTGTTGATAGCAAACTTCAAGCGATTGCATACACAGTCGCCGCTACGCTAAGCGCGTGTCGCTTTAAAGAATCGGATGGCTCGCACGAGAGGAAAGTGTGGCAGTGGCGATGATTCAGAACGTTCGCGTTTCTCGACTTGTCTCGTCCCTCTCGTTCTTCCCATTCGCGGCCCCCTGGCTGACGCCATCTTCAATTTTCTTTTTGTTTAAGTGTCAATTTTCTGGAACTGTACGATACAGTGGAACACAGGGAAACGTTATGAGTGCGGACAGTGAGTGCAATGAACGACATCGAACCACCAATCTTCCGAATCGAAATGATAAAGTGATCGCGATATGAGTTTGCATCGTAGATCTAGTCTCCAACCATCGCTGAAAGATTACGGACCAGAAAGGAGTCGTTAGCCGTCCAAGTGTCCATGTAAAAGTCATTCGCTAGAACTCTTCCCCTTTGAAGTATTGTTGGTTAGTCTATGTGTTGTTTGCTAATGTGTTTTGGCCGCCCGCCTTCGTGTTGCACACCCGCGGATCGCATTGTCCAAATGGAAAGTCCGGGTCTACATTTGTTGGTTATGTTTCTACTCAAACTGTCTGCCGTAAATCGCACGCTTCTCTAGCCCGTACCGAGTAGTGAGAAACTGGAAAGATATAGTAGTGCGTGTATGTAGAAATAAAATGCACAAGTTAAGATTACCTGTCAAGGTTGAATTGCCCAGTGCTTTAACAAGGTATGGTGATATTTGATCTACAGGTATCGAACACTCTCTCAGTTCCTCGTTTTCTTCGTTTTATCGTAACAAATCTTTACATTAGCGCTTGCTGTAGAGTTACTTGATTCCAGGTTGTAAACAAGTGTGTCATGATCATCGGCAGATCGAAATTAGTTGTTTCTTGGTTATGTTGTGATGGTGTAACACAATTTTCTCCCGAATACGCAGCACGCTCTATTTGTGTATTCTACAGAATGCTCAAATAGTTATGATATTTGTATTCTTTAATGTGAATATAACAATACGGTGCATAGTTGTAACAATCTGGAATTCGATATTTTTTTTTGTGAAATTTAAGTATCAATACGATATCGTCTAAGTTTATTAACATATTTCCTTATATTTTGAAACATTATATATAAAGTGGCCAGATGTTTTATGTCGGGAAGGCGGGACGTGTTCAATTAAAAATAAAAAAACCGCTTAACGCGTTTGCGAGGGCACCAGCTTCTTAGTTTATTTAATTGTGCGTCATTAAAATGCCTTGGATCTATATTTTTATGTGTTTATGAATATAAAAACTACAAAAAACGTACTTCTGATAAATTAATAAAAAAAAACAGTTTTTTCATAACAAAAAATGATTACGTACATCAATATAAACAAGAACTATATAAATGTAACCATCAGTATAAAGAATAATATTAAATAAATAATTACATTATTTATCCATATTTTTCCGCAGAGTGAATATTTTTAATAAATCTTCGTTACTTGAAACATTCTAATAAAATTCCTCACACACATTGGAAAAGTTGCACTTGTAATATTGCTTTTAACGTGAAAATGTTAAAAAGGTTAGATGTCCAATCCGGGACAAATTCCGGGATAGTTCTCAAATTTGGGATAGTCCGCATGATTCGGAACGTCTGGTCACTTCAATATTATTATACAATATACGACAGATTTTCAGGCTTGCGATGTCAGTCGCATATACTAACAGTAGGCACGAGATTAACGCTTACACAATATCATATATGAAAATATGAAAATCAACAAAATTAGATATACCTTAACGCATTCTACCCGTTTCATTTTTCTCGTACGATCAGACGCTAATCTTGTAAATTTCAGCGATATAGTCCGCTCGTGTCCCCTGTCACAACATCCCGGGGTTAAATAATTTCGTGTACATTGTCTTTAATATCGCGTTTAAATATAGGACTGTTTCATATATAAAGCCGATTTAATGCTTTGCTAATAGTATTTGTTACCAAAATCTAGTTCTAAGCATATGGCTCAAAGTGAATGTTTTGCTTTTATAGAGCGTAAGAAATACCAAGTTCGTAAAAAACATGCATTCCTATAAGCATTTATCACGAATAATGGCGTAGTATCGCGTATTATTACAAACGCCAGTGCCCGGGGAGAACATCTAACGATTTGATTATGATTTAGGAGCTAATTTTATGTTCTTACTCGTGGTAAGAAGCAATAAAAGTAATGGTCGAAATAAAATTCCTACCGGGATGAATGCGTATAATCGATATTTAGGGATGTGACTACGAAAATGAGAATTGATGTAAATCGTTACGTGACGCCTCGATGCGTATTATCACGAACGGACAAAGGCGAGACACGAACACGCCGACCGTATCTGCGTTGGCGTTGGCAACAAATTTGAGAACGTAGTGGAGGCGTGACGAGGCGATACTTTCGTCATCGGCGCGATGTTCTCTCAGCCAACGCTTGTTCTTTATTAATTGAGCTACAGTTGTTGAGACGTTCACTCCGCCATTCTTATGGAAAGCAGTTGACCTTGGCAGTCATAAAACCTAATGCAAGCTGCAGGGCCCTTCCCATTTCTATGCGACTCTCCCGCCACCCAGTTCCTCGTTTCTTGTGATACACGATACACCGAACCTTTCGAGCCGTTTCGCAGTCACTTTGCCGGCAAGGTTCAGACGCGCTGCGCTGCCTTTCGTTTTATGAAAGCAGATCGCCGATCTGTAATTAGTGTCGTATAAGTTGAAGACTCAGTGTGGATATTTACGAGTCCCTACAGTGATAACAAAAATTAATCATCACGATGATAGAACGTATAAAGTGCTTAGAAGAAAAGTGCCCCATTTATTTGGTGAAAAATGTGACAGATCAAAGGTACAAGTGACGTATGAAAACTTGAAGCTTAAGATTTAAGTTAAGAGATGCATACATTTTTTGAATGCACGAAAGTCAAATAATACCCTGACGTCTACAGAATCGCTTCTTAAAGAAGATAAATACAATTTAATTGATTATTCTTGCATGTTTGCAAATAAGTAAAGAATATACACTGAAGTACTCAAAACTGTCGAATTGTGGTCGTAAAAACGTAATGGAAATTTTTTCCGCGCCGGCATATCGCAGGTCGGGTGTTCTTCAGAGCCAGTGATCGATCATTTACGGTCGTCCATCGAAGGGCGACAAAGTACGAGCGGGATCTCCCTGAAACCACCTGTATCCGTCGAGTGCGGGCGCACCCTCGTGTCGTAGTTCCTTAGGTACACGTGCACCGAGCGTTCCGTGCTGAGAACAACGCGGGTTATTCGACTCAACTGCTCGTCTATGCTACGGTTTCGCAATGTATTTTTGGCGTCGCACCTCGCACTCGATCAGTTTAAACCATAAAGCCGTTTAAGTGTTTATTATTGGAACCTCGATCATTTAAACATCGGCTCTCTTACAGCCAATTCAGCAGAGGTGCAGGTATCCCTAATTGTGTAAATTCAGTGACACAGCTGCGTTATAATTTCATCGATACAGTTTCGCGTACCGTCGGTAATGTAAAGCGTACAGGAACCTTCGGATGTGACCGAGTAACACAGGTAGTTACGCGATTCGGGCAGTTTTACGCGTCGCACCTTTCACGAGACCTTGTGCAGACCATTCTGACTTCTTGACTTAAAAGTTGTGCTGCTGGATATTCGTCACTGCGATTCCGACTACGTCGAGCACGGCTTCACCCGTAACTGTGCCAGTGATGAACCAAGTTTGTTTAACAATGTGGATTTAAAGGTCATCGGTACAGTCTCCGAAACATCAAGTATGTCAAGTGTCGTTACAGGATAAATCAAATCACAATCATCAAACAGTTGAATAATGTGGTCCCAATTGCGCACTTTTAAATGGTTCACCTTCATTCTTTATGCCCCTCTTCCCGTGTCTTTCAGATTCATACTATTCAACAATTCACTGAACGTCAACCTGCTAACATTCTTTCGTTATTTACGCTTTAGTGGGTCTTGATCTCGCTTGGACGTGTATTTCGCCCGATTTCCAAGCCTTTTGTCTTATTGGGCAAGTCATTCGCGTATACGCGATGGTGCATGTAGGTTGACTATAGAGTACTGTTTTTATTAGTAATATGGTCACGTTGGTCTTTATCAGACTCATTCCATAGCGCAGTCGTTCTTCCTCCCTCTCTTCTCGACTTTGTGCCTGTTTCTGTCTTCTCGGATTTCCCTTGCCTACTTACCGAGCTATGCAGTTCATAATATTTACACTGCACACGAATATCAAGCCGGTGTAAACCATTACCTTACTGGACGTGTTAGTGGTCAGTATTGGTGGCAGAGTTTATTTTTCTTTCCTTTCTCTGCATCGTCGTTAGCATGTGCTCACTTAATCATTGGCGATGTTGCTTATTAAGTTTTTCCGCAGCGTAATAAACAACAGCGTTGAACGTAACGTTTCACTTTTGTAGACGCTTTCGCGCTGCAGCAAAGAACGTTTACTCAGCGATGGCTTACGTAAGCGAGCAATTATTTTCTGTTTACGGTTGAACATGTATGTGCTTTTTCGAGGTTTTCAATAGTGCGGGCAAACAAAGCAGGTATATTGTAATACAGTGCTGTTTTATTTATTACTTCGACGTTCGAGGCAGTAATTTTTTTATTGTTGTGTGAGCAACGAAACGCTTCTTCCTTTCCTGTTTAAATTTAGAACACGTTTTAACCAGGTCATTTCTATTGTTTTTGATCGGAAATCATCTCAACAGAGCCTGCGTGTATCACGGTCGGCTCGAAATAAAATTGTATACATACAGTGAAGTGCTGTGTTGCGTCAGCCTGAAGACCAGAAACGCGAAGAGCGGAAAGTGCAAAAGTCAGGTTAGAATTGGTCGCTTCATTGACTAAGATACTTTCTTGACGATACAAAATTTATCTTTACGAAATAAGGATTACCTAACAAAAATTTCACGAACGTTCTGTATTATTCGATGATGCTTGAGTAGCCTAACTTTCTCACGTTAGTATCTCAGAATCTGCTAAACCATTAAAGGCGGAGTAAAGTATGTACTTAATATTCGACCGAAGAATTAACGGTCGCCTAATATGTTTTGTTCTTTGCGTGACGTCATGGGAACATAACTGTCCATATTTGTTACATCGTTTAATACAATTTATTAATTTCGATTTGTTTGTCCCTCGTCGACGCCGTTTCCGTCAGTTCTAGAATTTGTCAGAAAGTATGTAGTTTCTTGAACAATGCTGCTCATTTGAAACTAGTATATCTACATAGTATGGAACGAATCAATATTTCCTACAATGTACAGGAAATTGAGGAAAGTCAGGCTTATTATTAATGCAAGAACGAACGAGGTAATGGATAGGCTGCTTTCCTGATATGCGAGTTTATGCGACTACGACGCGACTTCTTATATCCTGTGCAACATGGTTGACCATGGTCGGCGGAGAAAACTTTTCCCGAGTGGAGTTTGGGAGGGTGTACAAATTAAAAGATCAAATTTCAACAGGCTACAAAGCAGTAGTACGGGAATAAAAAATAAAAATGGTGAAATGCCTTCGAAGTTCTGGAATGTGGAATTCCACACACAGCAAAATCTCAAGTGTGGAAAGTATGTGTGCAGTACCACACATTCCACACAACTCAGGCCAGCTCTGTGATTGACTATTCAAATTACAGAGGTATATACACGCTTGTAAACAAGTATGACGGACATTCAACCAATCTTGATATAAGTCCAGTAATCTTGAACAAGTCCGTGTAAGTGCTCATCTGAAGTCCTGTAAGTGCCCGCTTATCGCGCGGGTAAGCTTATCTATCTGTAATTTAAGAATCGTCGAATCGCGATAAACGTTAAGTCAGAGTCGTAACCACTCGCACCATGATTAACGACACCAGATTTTATGGTCGTAGATCATCAATCAAGTGGTCACGATTACTGGTTTTCAGATACTTCAGAATAGATTAGAATAATTATACAGATGAGGGCCCATCAATTTCAATGATTTTTTAATATATTGTCAGCGTCATGATTCTGAGTAATTTTTCCCTATACATATAACTGTTGGATTTAGTTTTTGAGATATTCGTGAAGAAACGCTTGACATTTTTAATTTGATGTGGACTACGTATTATTTCATTTCCATGGGGAATTTAATTTCAATTAGAGGGATAGCTTCTTGAGAGCCTTGAATCCTGGAAGCCCCTCGATGGTAGTCACCAGGGGACTGCCGGGGATTCACTAGAAACCTAAGCTAAGCTATGCTATGCTACGTTATACAGTATCCACCGAAGCGAAACTGTGCTATATGTACTAACTGTGCTACAAAATTTTGGAACCCCACTGCATCCACCGTGAGTTAGAGAGAAGATGTGGGGTAGAGAACGTGTGCGAGCTCTGCTCGATCTGTCGCGAGTTTGGAGGAGGATAATTCGGACTTTGAAGTGCTGGTAGAAGCAACAACTCTTTTGTTGTCCGGTAGAAGAAGAAGAAAACATCGGCTCTGGGTGGGACCGAGAAGCCTGGGAAAGGAGAGTTCCACTTACATTCAGATTTTACTGACAATGATATCAGGACGTATTTCAGGATACCAAGAGATCAGATGCAGTTGATTCTGGAGTCATGCATACGTTACTAGTCGTAACAAGTTAAAACTGGCAAGCAGAAACAGTGGCGTTGCGGTCAAGTGATGGAGACATGGAGGATTAGGGTTGTGGAGAGAAAAAGCAGTACCTTGCTGTGTTTCCGAAAAATCGCTTGCGAGGGAATCTTTTGCTACGTTGAGCTAATTTGACTTCCGACAAAATATAGCTCAGCTTACAAGGGGACCACGCGGTAGTGGACATCGCTTTTGGAACGACAATATGGTGGGCCTTCGTTTTCGAGATATTTTGATTTAAAGTTTTTAACGTAGTTAGTAATCCAGATACATAGCATCTATACCCAAGAAGGTTTCGTGGCTACAATGGTACCACATCAGATTGTCATGCGAGCGGCCCCGGGTTCAAGTCCTCCCCTGCAACACTCCCATAAATTTTTTTTCTTTTGTTCAAGTCCTCCCCTGCAACTCCCATAATTTTTTTTTCTTTTTTTTTTAATAATTTTTCCCGTGGAAATATATTTTGTGCGCGGCAAGATTGGTAGCACATGAAAAACCTAAATTTCAAAATTTAAATGAAGTCTGTTTTCCACCTATTTTATTATATTGTGAGTGCAAGCAAATATCTTTATTAAAACGTGCGTGGTGTTTCAAAGAAATATGTTTTGTATGTGTGTTTGATCAATACCACCCCAAGCATTGTATAAAAATTAATTAAGTAAACGAAATATTCATAAAATCGTTGTCAAGACTTGTAACGACCTGTCGCTTCCAACAACCAGATATTCGACCATTCTTTTGAGCAGGTATAAGACCACCCTTACGGTCAGAAGTAACGGCTTTTCCACTTTACCTGCTCGAAAATCGCAGGCGTTGAAAGTTTCGGAATGAAATATTTTCGCAGTACAAAAATATGAAAGCACCGGTGAAAGAGATAATTAGAATAATATGTTATGTTATAAATGCATTTTCAACCTTAAAATTTGCGTAGAGTAATATGTAACGCACTATATAATACGTAATATCCACAAAATATATTACCACGGGAAAAATTGTTAAAAAAAAGAAAAAAAATTATGGGGGAGTTGAACTCGGGGCCTATGTATCTGGATTACTAACTACGTTAACAACTTTAAATCAAAATATCTCGAAAACGAAGGCCCACCATGCGGAAGGCCTAAATGGTATTTTCATACTACATGAGTACTACGACCCCCATATATTGTCGGAACAAACGCATTGTAAACTTAGTATAGCATAGCATAGCTTCGCTCAGCTTTCTGGTGGATCCCCGAATTCAGATAAAAAAATATGTTTCAAAAACATACTCTTTCTGCACAGTGTTGCCAGATTTTTGACAAGAGTCTCGCAGAATTGTCTAAAGTCGCCCAAAGTTGCAACAGTGCTGACAATCCCAGTAAAAAAATATTGAAAGTGTTTTTAACGCAGGAACTTTAAAACTAAGTACTTTTGTTAGTATAATATATTTAATACATACATATATCTAATGAAGATAATGTATTTAATATTTTTATTGCAGAAGATAATGTATTAATATATTTTAAAACAACAGAGGTAATAAATCATTAAAAGTAGGGAGGATTTTATTCTTTTGTAAGAATTGCTTATTCTTTACTTCTATTATCCGAGAATATACTAAGAATCAGAGTCAATGATATACCTACTTAAAAATATGTATACTTAATAAATTGGATATTTAATTCACTGAAATACTAAAGTAGTTTTTAAACGTATTATGCTGAAAAAATATTTGGCGGGAAGAACATAAATACACCATTCGCAAATTCTTCTACCAACATAAAATGTTAAAACATACAATTTACCAACATAATAAACATTCTTTACCAACCCCACATAAGCGTGTACTGAAATATTAAATTGCACTGAATTTGTTCTAAATAGTATCAGAATTTGAAATCGCCCAATTCCAACTTCCGATTTCTTCAAAATCGCCCAATTTGCGACTTGCGATTTCTTCAAAATAGCCGTCGCAATTTTGTTACAAAAGTCGCCCAAATTGCGATAAATCGCACATTCTGGCAACACTGAATCCTGCAGAATAACATCCCGACAAACAACATATGTACTCCTTCAAAAGCGGTAAATAGGTAGACAGCACACCAGCAACTTACGGATGCGCACGAGTGTCTGGTTCAAATCCTCATGACCACCCATTTCTCGAACACATTTTTTAATCTCAAATCTCTCAAAAGTTGCGCCCCGCAAATCTAGCCCCAACCAACTACCGATCAGAGTCTTTTTGCGAATATCTAGAAAACTAAAGCCGAGCGGGGGTTATATGCATGGGGAAAAATTGCTCAGAATCATGATCCTGCCAACATATTCAAAAATCATTGGAATCGGTGAGGTGGACCCTCATCTGTATAATTACCCAGATTAGAAAGTTCGGCATCTGAGAAGGTAATAAGGCTTGCGCACGGGATAAGTTACCTACTAATGAAAATTAATAGTTTTTTTTTATTTTTCATTCCCTATGTGAAAATAAATCTAAATTATTTTTTATTGTACCTTGTTGTACCCTGCATGGTGGCTTCGCAATACGGTTGTGGGAGTAGACACGTAGAGTTGGTGAGCGGTTGAAGGATTAGGACCCGCCGGGTACATTTCACTAATGGTTGTTTCTTGAATAAGTCCAGAAAACTTGGACCAAGCTAACATATCTACGTTGTACAAATTCCCCTTTCCTCAAGATTCCGAAGAGGGTGTGGTGGAGATGAATTTACGTGCCACTGATTTTGCGGAAAACAAACTCTTCGCTGCAGCTATGGCTTGGGTCTCTGATTTTATACTTTCGGTGCTTGAATGATTCATATTTATCTCTATTACTTAATAACGGAGTAGGGCATGGCAATCTAATGTATAATCGGTCTACGATATTCAGATACTTCCAGGCAATTCGGAATTCTGTTGACCAATTGTACATTGCGTAGAATTAAAAATAGGCCGAATGAGGTTGCGCATCGACTCATTTTTGTCAGAAAAGTCTCGTTTATTCAATTGTAAAGCCCTTATGAAGAACTAATGAAAGATATAACAATTTAGATTTTTATTTGTATCTGTAATGTGTTCAACTTGTATTTCGGCAGACTAGCTGCCAAAGAGATTCGGATTCGAGACGCGAAACTCTTCGTACGGGATTCGACTGTTGATCAAACGATTCATCGGGCTGGTCGCGACAGTCTGCCAATCGAAGATTTGTCTAGTACGCCAATCACTATAAATGGAGTTGTGAATCAGTTACATGAGGGAGTAGGACATGATTCATGAACTGCAACAGTTTCTTCGTGACGTAAACGTCTCGTATCGAAAAACCGGTTTCCGCGATTTGCTCTGGTGTTTTCCTCGTTCGCTCAGGAATGCAAAATGGATGCGGTGTACGTTTCCCATCTTATCTAATTATATTCCGTCCTGGGATAATCGATTTCTTTAATGTGTGCCTACTTAATTCTTCAAATTTCTATTTATATATTTTGCATCAATACTCACGTGCAATTACCCGTTCTGCCGTCGTATATTAATATTTTAGTTTCTTGTTATATACCAAAGACTACTAATCTGTTCATATAGGTAGTAGATAAGGTAAAGTTGGCGGTAGTAAACAGTGGCGTAGAAATACACGCATACGTATGGGTTGCTTCTTATAAAATGGCCGAGGATATACCAAGAGTATTCTCATGTACACTGTACATTGTACAGTAGACCGTCAATTATCCGGACTACTTGGGACTGAGGTGGTTCGGAAAATCGAATTGTTCGGATAATCGAACAGTTGGGAGAGTGAAGCATGTATGTACTTACCCAGTTTATAACTATAGGGATTAAACTTAAAATACTGCTGTAATTTGAAGTGCAATGTTATATTACATAAAATATATGTGCACAATATATAGTTATTATATACTTGGAAAAGAAGTGATGGGGACAGCGATAATGCAGCACTGGTTTGGATACTTCGGATAATTGACGCTCTACTGTATTTAGATGGATGTATTCGTGGTTAACTGTGAAGGCTCAGAAAAAAGAGCAAAGATTGTGCTTTTTAATAATAATAATAATAAAAAAAAAGGTTGCAAAATCTTATTCCAATTAAGTAATATGTGTCGCTGAAACGAGACCTTCCAAATAAAGAAAGCAGTCGTGTTGATAGAATACTTCCGTAACGGTTTATCTGAGATAAAAGTCAAGTGTATTTTTAAACTTAAACGGGGCGAATTTAAAACAAATTGTGATTTAGATCGTTGAGGCTGATTGGAAGAAAAAATTCCGATTTCTCACTGAGAAATACACTGTTCCTGTGGGCATAAAAAATATTCTATTTAACTTAACAAAAAATAGTTAATTCACTTAACTAACATTTTTGAACATTCGAGGAAAATGAGGTTTTATAATTCTCTTTCTGCCGTCCCCGTTTTCACTAACTTTTAAAAATTGAATCATCTCGCAACAGATTATATAATCCTTTGCAACATGTGCAGGGGCTGCAAATGTAGAATTAGCAAGGCAATTAAGTAAATGTCCCAGGTAGGACATTTTAACTTTGTAAAGGAAGTGAGATAGGATAATTTAACACAGGAAACGATTTAAATTGTACTTAATTTCTTTTTGTCTAATACATTAAAAAAAGTAATTCATAATTTACAGCATAAAATAATTATGATTTGGAAATAAAATATACGAAATAAAAACATAAAATGTAGCATAAAAATAAAAATAAAATGATTAAATAAGCATTATGAACTTACCACCTAGTTGTAATTAAATAATTAATTTGTAAAGAACCACTTAAATATAATCTCATCATCGCCATTATTATTATCAGAAATCAAATACTTAGGTTAGAATGTCATGCTAAGATAAAATATCGTATCTGTATTTCAAGTGTTACTTAAGACGACTATCTAGTTGGCTAGATGTTACATAGTGACATATATAATATGTGTACTAGTAAAACCATCTGTACAGGAGTTGGAATAAAGAAGTTAGATTGTTTTGTGGCTTTCTAAGCACATCGAGTATTCTAATTTTGCTTAAAAAGTGAAATACAAACTGAAAAATGAAAAATTGGTAGATAGGACATTTCAGCTAAGGAGGGCAGTATTATAGTTCTATATAATCTGTCAGTGTTTGAGAATCCTGTGTCAGTGTAGTGTCGAGTGATATCAACGCGGTCCTGGAACACAGTTTCGGAAAAAACTCGAAGTATGAGCATCTTAGATCTCCCGGTATTTAAGACCTTCTACCTCAATTTTAATTCCTACAGCCGCCATAAGGATTCGTTTAATAACACCCTGGCTGTACTTCGCCCTTTGCGCGTTATAAATGCTGTGCCCATTTTTTTATTTCTCTCTATCATATGCGCGATAAAGTGGTTAAATAAAACAAAAAATTTAACACTGACATACTATCGTCATTAAAAGTGTACTTGGCAGCGTCTGCGGGTATTTCTACGATTTTTATTCCACTTGAAAGTGTTTTCAGTTGCATCTTCTATGCAACTGACAAGGGAACATCAATTAAAAAAAATTCTGAAATTCGTGAACTGTAAAATAATTTTTTACCAAGTGATAGATTTAATTAAAAGAAGTAACTTTTGTCTTGAAACTTTTTTTCTATCTTTTACAGTTCGCGAGTTATAACACAACATTGCGTTGCAATCAGGAGGAAAGCCCTCACATATTCAGTTTCAGAATTTTTTGAATTTCTGGTTTCGGGACGTTCCCTTGTGAGTTACGACTCTCACTGCTATTCTGGTTGTAGGTACCGATTAGTGTTCCTGATTTCTCGATATTTTTTCTTCCTCGAGAAATCAGAAATCAGATCATACTTCTTGAGAATTCTCGAGAAATTGAAAAAAATATTACAAAATTTATATTTTTAGAATAATGTTGACAATGTTTATCACAAACATAAGAAAACTTTAACTGATTGTTCATTCCTATGTAATTTGCACAAAACTTGTATAAATTAAAAAACAGATATTAAATATAATTCATAAATTTATTTATTTAATATAAAATTTGTCCAAAGCGAAACATTACTTTCTTGTTTTAAAATAGTTTTTTAATCTATTTCTTTTCTTTTTTTGTGATAAATATGGATATTAAATGAAAAAACGCGTCTTTTGAAATTTTTGAAGAAATTCTGGATTACCTATGCAAAAATTGTATAAAGAATGCAATAGTTTTGTCTCTTCTTTTCAATATTTCTTCTTTAATAGCTACAAGAAATTCATTACTTATTTCAGTGGGCATACAATTTTTCTAAACTGTTAAATAGGAATTTAAGAGCACCTTCACCAGTCAGTAATATCGAATCTTCTCTCTGAGATTTTCTATTGTAATTCATATATAAGTTCTAATGTTATTAATAAGATTTATTATAAATTGTAGATGTGTTTATACGTTCGCGATTTCCTAGACTGAAGTTTCTCGAGAAAAGCAGTATTTCTCAAGAAATAAGAAATAAGCAATTATAAATAATCTCGAGAAATTCTCGAGAAGGAACACTAGTACCAATGCAATGTCTGTTTAATTCTTTTGTCAAATTTTCATACGTAGGCTTAATTATTAAAGACAGCTTATGATTCTATTCGCCATATTTTCTAAGAGCATCTGCATGTTTTCAACTGTACCATGAAGTAGAGTTTTGCAATTCATTTTGTCCTGAAGGAAAAACTTCGTCTACCACTTAACTTATAGAAGAGTAATTCCCCCTACTTTAGGAATACGTACAATTAGTATACACTACTAATACGAAGTTAACAACACGTACCTACTTCTTCACTCGGTCTACCATTTTTTTTTTTTAACACAGTCACTCAAAATTAATTTGTTGAGTGATTAGTATACGCGTACCACGAAGATTAATCTTATGCCTTACAACCGCAGGAGAATTGAAAAGACAATACGCGTATGTGCTTACAGCATTGTATACATCGTTAATATTTGTTATTTTTGCAAGTTTATGTATTGGACTAGGCGGGATATATTTATGGTGACCCCTTACTTTTGGAAAAAGTTTGATTTCTCGCGTCCAATAGAAGTGTAGGTACAGTGGCTCAAAGCCATAATCGGACACTTTTTAAAATCGCATAACTTTTTTAAAATTAATCGAAACGACTTGAGTTTTTTTAAGAAGCTAGAAGGATTAATTTGCCAAGTGACGGGTTTCGTCGTTTTGTAAAAAATTGCAACTGGTCGATATAGCAAAAAAAATAGTAAAGGTTGTTTTTTCAACTTTTTTTTCTGAGCCTGTAATGAAAATTCAAAAAACCCGTTTGTAGATTTAAGTAAGTTGCATACATGCTGAAAATTTCATGAAAATCGGTTCACGTTGCTCTGAGCTACAAACGTTTAAAGATCGCAGAATAAGGGCGAAAATCGCGGAAATTCTCGAAATCAGCGATTTTCAGCATGTATACAACTTACTTAAATCTACAAACGGGTTTTTTGAATTTTCATTACAGGCTCAGAAAAAAAAGTTGAAAAAACGTCCTTTACTATTTTTTTTGCTATATCGACCAGTTGCAATTTTTTACAAAACGACGAAACCCGTCACTTGGCAAATTAATCCTTCTAGCTTCTTAAAAAAACTCAAGTCGTTTCGATTAATTTTAAAAAAGTTATGCGATTTTAAAAAGTGTCCGATTATGACTTTGAGCCACTGTATATAATCTCATAACAAGAAAATCGAGCATTCCCCCAGCTGCTCTGTTGGTGATATTTTTAACATAGGGGAGACCGGGGCTAGTTAATACGTTATTCCGTTTTCAATTTTTTTTCATTTTTATTTGAATTAGTAATTACTTAGTAACAAATTTGCCAAAATATACTTTGGTCCTTCCTCTTTAATATATAGTAAGCGAAAACTTGAGAAAATACTTACAAAATGAATGAAAAAATGTTATTTGGATGAAGGCAAAATGTATCAATTTACCCCACTGCGGGGCTAGTTGCTATGTTATTCTGTTTTCAATTTTTATTTGAATTAATTACTTAATAACAAATATGCCAAAATATACTTTGGTCCTTCCTCTTTAATATATAGTAAGCGAAAACTTGAGAAAATACTTACAAAATGAATGAAAAAATGTTATTTGGACGATCAATTTGGATGTATCAAAACTATTACAACAAACTTCACATATCTCGCTGAAATGGAGCTACATATATACGGTGTCGAGATAATTCGTCTGTATGAACCTGCCCCTGTATCAACTAGCTCCGGTCTCCCCTATGAGTTTCGTCATTTATGCCATAACATTATTCAAGGTTTCAAATACCTATGTACAGTTTTGTCTCGAATAGAACCCGCATCTCGGGACCGGGCGCTCTTTTCAAGACGGGTAATTTATTCGGCCTGCCTTTGCTGTCTGCCGTGGCGAGTGAGAGGGACTGAGAATGAGTGAGAAGGCAGTGACATTGACACTGACAAGCCATAAATGACGGAAAAATACGGAATAGGTTTCTCTGGCATTTCTCACTTATCGCGGCAATTACAAAAGAAGTAGCGGGGATAGCGACGGTTTCTTTTCAAAATCGAAGACGTGGGCTCTTTTCGAAACAGCACTGTATCTACACAATAATATGCTCTTATAAATAAATTTTGATAACCAACTGGCTATTGAAATTTGGAACGTTTGTTAAAAATTGTAAAGTATCAATAACAAAGTTAACAGGGTTTGTTTCCTTTAATATTTCAAGCATGAAAAATTAAGTTCCTATTATTCATATTTCAAATGGGTAATAGGGTAAACCAACCAGTAATTGACCGCATACCAGTGAATGACCATTAGGCAAAGAAATGTCAATTTAAATTTTAAAATTATTATACGTTTATAAATGGAGTGTAGTTGCACTTTTAATATCCTATATTTTTAGTTACGCGTATTAAGCAAACATTAATAAGTACAATTCTTATTAAAAGTATGCGGTCATTTACTGGGCTTCTACGCGTTTTTCATTTTATAATTGTTTTTCTAAAAATTACGATAAGACTAAGTAATTATTTTTATAGAAATTTCAAGAAAAATAAATTTAAATGCAATTTCAACAGTTGGTTTTGTTGTTATACATAAATATATTCAAGTATTAATCTGAAAGGTCCATAGATTCAACAATTCGGTCATTCACTGGTTGGTTTACCCTACGAGAGTAATATAATATCAGATTTTGCAAGTAATTGAATTATTGACATTACAAAGATGTCAATTGTTTCTTCACAATTCTAAAATAGTTATTTCAGACTTTGCACTTTCTATACAATAATGAAGGGTAGTTTCTCATTTTAGAATCGATTATCATTAACATATCAAACTGAACCTGTATAATGCTTCACTTCTTAAGTTGCGTCGGCATATTTTTGGGCCTGGGGATTTCCACACTGTGGTATATTTGCATAGAAAATATTATCGAGCTCGAAGTTTGCTTTGTGCTTTCTGTGCGAATGCGTAAAAAACTGTATTAGCAGTCCAATTAATTCTGTACTACACTGTAAAGAAACTGTTACCAAAATTTACATATTATATTATATCGACCTCCATGCTTTTTGCCCGGACTCCAAATAAAAGTTTGGTGTCAGAAATAGAATAGTCCCACAATGTGCTAGCGTGGAAGCACGCGTGCGGATCAATATGTACTTTTCATGGTATTTGCATTGCACCTTATTGACTCAGAGACGGCCCGAACATTGCACCTTCGAGATTTCAAGTATCGTGCACCGAGTTGGCCATTTTCGCGCTCACTAGGACATGGCGATATGTTTTTCAAAATATATGGGCACACATGAGAAATGGTCCAGTATGTTGTATATGCTCCATATCAACAAAAAAATGAGTATGACAGAATCAGTCCACTCGTATACTGGGTCGGAAATCGATGATGAAGTTCCCTTTGAACTACGATTTAAATGAACCAGTAACAGGGATTTCTTTAGATAAGATATTCCGTTATTTTCTGCGTTTACATCGCTAAAACTAATCGTGTGTCTTGTTGTACAATATTCGAGGTATTAAAAGACGTGCGTACAAAACAATTCATCCTTTCGACTGATGTGTAAAGCAGTAGCCAAAATCCAAAATTGAGTGTCCGCACGTTACCGCCCGTGGTGAAGTTATTATCACCTAGTCCAAACTTGCGGGTTAAAATACACACCAACGCGGATTCAGTGTCTCCTGGGTTACCTGTACATATGTGTAAATACAGTGGAACTGCAGTACATGGTAACGTGCGGACACCGCGAAAATGTCGACCGGCAGGCCTGTCTATCGTCTGCCGATCTACAGACCAAGCGTAGTAAAATAATAATTCAAGTCAAAATAAATTATTTATTAGATAATGAATCACGTTAATATAAATTTGTATGAAGAAATTATTTTTAATTATAATTAATAAAAATATAACCGCGGGGAGGCTTTGCCGTCTGTGTTTATATTGTGGTGCAGTTTTCGGCGTAAATGAGTGGTGTGATTATTTCTAGTTAGATAAAGTACGATTAATGATCCGACGCGATTTACAGTGTCATGTATAAGATTCGTAAATAGCCACGTTGATGATTGTTATCTTTCTGATATCATATTTATGTTTTTCTTTTCATTCAAAAATGTATAGAGGTAAGTTTATTTACTGATATCTTATGAAGCAGGGATCGGGGAAGTTCTGGAAATCTTAAAAAAAAATCTGTTAAAACTTATATATTTTATTTAAGAAAATATCTGTTTCTGTGGAATTTTTATTGAAAGAAATGTTGCCCTTAGGAGCTTCTTTAGAAGTGTTCTCATGGAACAGATATTTTAGAACCTATACATTTATATTAGAATATTTATTAAAAGAGGTTCCATAAGATAGAGAAAAGTGCTAAACTATTAGCTACTAGTTTTATTTAACAATATAATATCACATTCTTCGAGTTTATTTAATAAAGGATATGAAAATCATAACACAAGTAATTAATAGTTTCATAAGAAGTACCAAACAGAAAAGAGAACTTGTCAAGAATAATACTTAAATAACATTTTTTATAACGTACATGAACCAAAATGCACAAAAATTCTATAATATCTGCGTAGAAATTATCTACGTAGGTAAATATTACAAATAAATAACACATTCAGAATATCATATTTAACTGTAACAATTATTTATTATTGTTAACCGACTTCAAAAAGGAGGAGGTTATGTATTCGACCCGTATGTGTTTTTTTTTTTATGTTTGTCCCCTCATAACTCCTCAGCATATGGACCGATTTTGATCATCTTTTTTTTATTCCAAAGAGGATGGTGCCCCGTTGGTCCCATCCTACGCGGAATCAATATTGGCCCAATATTTTACCAGTTACAGTTAATAATAATTTTTATGTTTTTCCCCTCATAACTCCTCAGCATATGGACCGAATTTGATGATCTTTTTTTTATTCGAAAGAGGGCGATGTCCCGGTGGTCCCATCCTACGCGGAATCAATATTGGCCCAATATTTTACCAGTTATAGTTAATAATATAGACTATTGTCACCTAATTATTAATACTTTATGTACGTACACGCATATCTCCTCAGCATGTTGTGCCAATATATATAAAACTAAAAAGTTAAAAATAAAACAATTTAAAAAAAAAATTAAAACCGACTTCAAAAAAATAAAATTGCACTAAAAAGTAAAAAATAATTTTTTCCCTTATTTAATCTACGACTCTCATATTTTTTAAGTCGGTGCCTCATCATTTGCACTGTGTAAATCTGGCGCCGACTTAAAAAATATGAGAGTCGTAGATTAAATAAGGGAAAAAATTATTTTTTACTTTTTAGTGCAATTTTATTTTTTTGAAGTCGGTTTTAATTTTTTTTTTAAATTGTTTTATTGTAGTACTATTCATTGAATAGTATTCAGTATTTGTTACAACGATTGAGAACTTTTTTAATATTGATGAACGAAATATCTGTTCCTGTTATAGAGAAATGTTTATTATTATATTTTACAACTTCCATTCAAACTAGAACTTTTATTTTCAAGAACTTTTACTTTATCAATTCTCATGGGAACTTATAATGTGAGAGCATTTTTAAAAAAGTTCCACCGTCTATGTTTCAAACAGAACATATTGAAAAGTTCCAGAACTCTTTCGAACCCTGTTATAAAGAAATCGATGCCACTGATGTTAAGTATAGGACCAGATGGAGAAAAGTTTAGTTTTATAATAATAAAGAAATATTTTTTGTTTTTTATATGATAATTAAACATAAAATCAGTCTTATCCATCATTACATGATGCTTTGGTTGTTCCTTCTACGATTTGTCCGCACGTTACTGCGAATATCCGCATGTTACTAGAGACGCAATTCCAAATTTGTTGAGATTCCGAGGGTAAGGTATAATGTTTTTGAAAAAGCAATAAGAGGATCGTGATCAGGAAGTTTTGCTCTATGAGGAATGTCTATTATCATCATGTATAGTGAAAAGCATTCGCAGAACTATGGGGAAGAGTCTTGACGTTGCGCATTGCATGTCCACTGCGTCCGCACGTAACCGACCACTTCCTTTTCGCTCTAGATTTGATTGAGCTTGCATCTAGGCACCGGGCTATGAGCGTACAAGACACAACTTTTCATGCTCTTTCCATATGTTAAATCAGAACATGAATGCCACTAAGCGTTTGGTCATAAACTTCGAGGAAACATCGCTAGTAACTGTGCGAACGTCCGCACGTAACCAGCGAAAATGGCCAGTTCCCTTGATTCTAGGACACGAATCGCATCCAACAGTGAAAGAGCTTCTCCCTCCTAGGCGCTCCCTATATCTCTTTCACTGTGTATATTACATCTCGCGTCATCGAAAAAATTTAAAATAACGTAGTGTTTGGATTCATTATAATGAAGAAAATCTGAGGAAGCCAGAGATACGACTTTCGTGAGGATACAATGAAAGATAAAAAAGTTGATAATTTTAGTAGCTCATGACTCACAAGGGGACCTTCGGGACTGGCAATTTCAGAAATTGTTTATACTTAGTGTACGTGAAGGTCTTCACTCGGACTTTAATTTCTCAAAGCAGTAAGGCGCGCTTCCCATCCAAATTCGAGAAAATCGACTTTGAAAAATGCCGAGTTCACGTATATATATTTGATAGAAAGCAATTACCAAGGAACAGCGTGGGGCCAGTGCGTAGCGCTCGCGACTAATAAGCGTGAGGTCGCCAGTTCTCACGTCCTTTGACTGTTGGCACTATTTTTTTTTGTTTTATTTTATTTTCTTCATTTGAATACCTACACCTTTCGCATGTAAAGTTTTTCAAATTCATGCTAATTAGCAGATATTTAAACATCTATTATATGTATGGGTGTACGGGGTATATACCGGTGGCTCCACCCTCCCAGGAGATGGACATCACTTTCCATTAAAAACACACATCTTATTTTAAATTATCTCTTGCTTGAAAAATCGTACTTTTTATTGAACATAGTAATTTTTAAATGGGAATATTTACAATAATTTTTTACAATTTTTTTTTAAAAATAGTGCCACCCATGGGGGGACGTGAACTGGCGACCTCACGCTTACTAGTCGCGAGCGCTACGCACTGGCCCACGCTGTTCCTAGGTAATTGCTTTCTATGAAATATACATACATGAACTCGGCATTTTTCAAAATCGATTTTCTCGAATTTGGATGGGAGGCGTGCCTTACTGCTTTGAGAAATTAAAGTCCGAGTGAAGACCTTCACGTACACTAAGTATAAACAATTTCTGAATTTGCCAGTCCTGAAGGTCCCCTTGTAAGTCCGAGCGCTGGGCTTATCACTCTGGGTTCTTGAGCGTCGAGGTCTCGGGTGTGATGGGTCTCTGACCTCTGTAAACGAAAAATTTAGTGGGGAAGGAATGGCCCCCGCGAGCCTCTAACCCAGGCCTGCCCTTTAGGGTGCAAATACCTCCTCAAGTTCTGGAATCCGGGCAACAGCCGAGCGCGGAACTTTTACGTTGCTCCAAAGCTACTGTAGTTGCTTTCTTCTCTCTGTTAATGTTTTCACGAATCGTTGTCTCGCGAGGCACAAGAACGAACGAGTAGTTGCACTTGTGGCGCCTTATTATCTTATTTCTCGCCCTAGTCGCATGTTTGGTTCGCACACAAAGAGAGAAAAAAAAAGAAAAGCGACTTAACTCGCAAATATGTTTAAACCATTATTTCAAGTAATACCTACTGTGACAGTTAATATGTTGGCTTTATCGTTGCACGTGTGTTCTGCTGAAACAGATAAGCCTGTTACATACTAGGGATGCGCGGGTAATCAAATGTGTCGGGTACCCGAGTGGTCGGGTCGGGTCGGGTAAAGTCGAGCGGGCTCGGACGGAGGCCCGGGACAGCGAGCTATACGGGTAGTCCGACTGTGTCGTATAGCCCGATAATTTCGGGAAGCGCGATTGTGTCGGGTAGCTCGATTATTTCGGGCAATGCGGTGCTTGATAAGTTGATACACATACTCAGATTTTTTAAACAATCGAGTACTCGGCAAGCATGTACAAAATCTTTACCTATATGTAACTTTAAAATAAGATAATTTTCACGTGAAAAAATAATGCTTCTAACGGATATATTCAAAATGACCTTCATTCGATACCTACAACCAGTATATTAATTTTGTATGTAAGGTGCATAAGTTGAATACGTATATCAACTTATCAAGCAAGGCATTACCCAAAATAATCGAGGTACCCGACACAATCGGGCTACCCGAAGCAATCGGGCTACACGACACAGTCGGACTACCCGTAGGCGCGTCTATCCCGGGCCCCCGTCCGAGCCCGCCCGACTTTACCCGACCCAACCCGAGCCCGAAAAGTCGGGTACCCGCATACCCCTATTACATACACGATACCGTTATAGGTATCGTGTCGTGTGTGTATTATTCTTGCTTGAACGGCAGTTTGTATAGAACGTCTTTTAGTCATCCACTGCGAAAATGTTACTCACCTGTTGCAAAACTAGTGGGGACTTGGTGCGTGAAAGATGTATTTATGTACTGTTTTCATCACTTCGTAGTAATTGTTACACTTTGCTGCTGTATCGCTTTACAAGTGAGTGTATAATCGTAAAAAAAAGTTACTTCCGTAATGTAAATTAGCTTCAAATATTTCGTTCAATAGGTCGTTGATATAGAAATAGGCTGTGAAAGAAATTGTAGGCATGTGAATAGGCGATGTGGATCATGAGTGGCTCTTATCATCATGGAAATGATGTGTTGCAATTGAGAAGTTAAATGCAGACTGGTGTAACTGATACTATATGGTTTAAGCAACATCATATTCTAATGGAAGATAATCACAGGCCAAATCCTGATGATACACTTTTGCACTCTGTGAATAATTTATTACTTAAAAAGAAAACTCTGGTGTTAGTACTTCTAAATATATATTGTGAATATGAGTGTTACACAGCAGTGCCGTCTTAATCTGGAGGCGAAAGAGGCAGTATCCTCAGGGCCCCGGAGCTCAGGGGGCCTCCGAAAAATTGGAAAATTAAAAAAAAAGTGTTGTAAAAGCTAGAAAAAAAATGGAAATGGAACACGAACTGAATCTGTCCCTCGGTGTTAAATTGACGCAGTGGTATAAGATCGATGAAATGACAAGGTAAACAGTTATTTCTCGATATTTTTTATTCAAATTGATAAGTTAACATTTTCATCTTAGATTTTTCACAACTTTCGCATGAAATAAAACGATGTGCAGGGCACACTGCTTGTTTACAAGAATCACAAATAATAGAGCAGAATAACTTATTACGGGAAAACTGTGTCAAGTTGACACGAGGGACGGATGAGGGTTAAAATGAGGCCCTTTTTTCGTGGAATGGACCCCACGTTTAATCTTATTCATTTAATTGTTTTAATACTTATTCATTTCGCGTATTAGCGCAGTATTTTTGATTTTATTTAATTTAGAAAAATTTACAGAGCTACATATGGAGCTCGTCTCAGGGCCCCCGAAAACGATAAGACGGCACTGTTCACTGTGTAACTATAATAACGATATCGTGTTTTTATTCATTTTATTTAAATGAAATGAACCCTTAAGTTGTATATACATATATGTATACTCGACAAAATATGAACCTTTAAAATATTTTTTTGAATTGTATATACATATAATGTCTGTTAGAGAAAACTCGTGTGTATGTTGATTCCTTGATTTTGATGCTTGATAAAGACATTTCGTATTAAAAAATGCTGATTCCTCTGGGCTTACGTTCACAATAAGACTTATCTCGAGAAAGTAGGGATTATTTTGAAACCATGCTTCATCAAAAAGATTGGTTTTATTAAAGTCGATTCCATGTGAATGTTTCGTACGGGCTTCCAAGAAGTTTTAGTTGATATTTCCACGGGAAAAGCATCCTGTTTCAGCAAAATATTGATAAGTTCACGCTGTACAATAATTTATAATGTAATTTAAATATCTGACAGTCACTTGAAATTTCTGAAACACAATAAATTCGGGTGTTTCATATCATTTAGGCCTTAAGTGCGAAAGGAATTAGGCACACAAAAACAGAGTGTATAAAAAATATTCGTATACACTCCAATTGATGGTATTCCCAGGTTCCAGACGTTTTTAATACCAATTTTCAATAGTTCTCGTGACGAACTGAGTTAACCTAACTTATTTTACAATTAAAAGCTCATGACTAACTAATTATACAGTAACTAATTGAGCATGTAATAAAGCCCTCGGTGGTCACTTTGAGCATTTTCTTTAAACACTCCTGTATGGATAGTAAGGGAGAGTGGAGTAATTGCGAACACCTAAGCAAAAAAGCAAACAAAACGAAAACTATATGAGAAATGAATTTGTTTATTATTTACAAACATACTTAAACTATTCATCTATAAAGTACTGTGAAGAATTTTTGAAAAATTATAATAAAAATCAACTTTATAGTGAAGAAGCAAAATCCTTGGTGTTCATGATTACCCGACTGCCGTGGGGCAATCACGAACAGAGTGCTAAATATCGCAGAAGTCGCACAGAAAGCGCGACTTCAATGGTCAACCCATAAAAAACGTTGCTACAACCTATACCTAATGTATTTTTCAAATTCCTCTTCTTGTGCGTTAGAAAAAAATTGCAATTGGTCGGAATATCGAAACAAAATAGTAAAGGTCGTTTTTAAACTTTTTTTCTGAGCCTGTAATGAAAATTCAAAAATCCCTTTTGTAGATTTAAGTAAGTTTTATGCATGCTGCAAATTTCATCAAAATTGGTTAACGTTGCTCTGAGCTACAAAGGTTTAAAGATCGCAGAATAAGGTCGGAAATCGCGAAATTCTCGAAATCAGCTACTTAAAAAACGACCTTTACTATTATTTTCGGTATTCCGACCAATTGCAATTTTTTTTAAAACGACGAAACACGTCACTTAACAAACTAATCCTGTTAGCTTCTCAAACAAACTCAAGTCGTTTGGACGAATTCTAAAAAAGTTATGCGATTTTAAAAGGTGTAAACTTTCTTTCGTCCGCCACAGTATCTGTGCTACCTAGGTATACGCTAGGTAAGTATTCTTTGGCGAGGAGCGTTCGCGCCGTTTCTCGGATTTTTTATAAGTATTGGGAGTATACTGGAGAGGGATGAGGGGTAAAATTCAGATTATTAAACAAACATCACCAAGTAACAATTATTGATTTATTGCCAATATTGAAGTTGGTCCTTAACTAATTAATCATCCCACTTTTCAAAAAAGTCACCGTGAGGGGGCGCCCTCCGCGGTACTTACCTAGCGTACATGTTGTTTTCGTTTTTCGTTCGTAATTTCGCGGCATCCAGAACGATTATTTTAACATTAAAATTAAGCAAGAAAAGAAAATGGGTATTGGTATTGACGAACACCCGATTTGTTCGTCCATACCCCACGACATCAAAAAATAAAAAAGAATTTATTTCAGAGGGTAGAATCATGATTCAAGCAACGCCTTGGTCACAAAATGTCGGTAAAAAAGTGCTTTATTTCAACTTAAAAAAATCCCAATTGTATCATTAATTCAACAGTACTTACATGCAATTGAAAATGGACAAAATATTACTTGAAACACGATGAAAATAATAAATTGTGTTTATCTTGAATAGCATGAGCGTTCTGTATTTATTACCTTCTGCTCGGCGTTGGATGCGACCTAAACTATTAGCTAGTGGAGAGGGAACATTATTTTTATTTATTAAAACGCCGTAACCATCGCGTTCGCGATTACCCCGCGTTCGTGTTTACCCCACTCGGCCCCTACACGTAGGGTTGCTAACTTTTTTCCAGGAAAATATAGTGCTTTACCGCCAAATGTGATAAAAAATATAGTACACTGTGAAAAAATATAGTATTTTTCGGGCGAAAGGGTACAAAATAAAACTAAATTAAAACGACGACGTCTTATTTTTCAAATGTATATTTCTTGTGCATTTTGCATTCCTAATTAATTTATTGTCTTTAACAAAAATGTGTGTCAAAGGTTTGATCGCACTGAAAGTTCAAATTAACATATTTGAGGAGCTCATTTTTTATGAGAGGTAGACTGGCTCTGTTTCTCTCGTCCCGCCACTTCATTACAGAAACAGTCCTCTCTATTAAAGTTTACCCCTTACAATTAGTGTCATGACTTTTTTATTTTCCTCAGAAAAATTCTTATTGGTACATTTTTGTCCATACTTCATCGGAAAAATAAGCAAAAAATTCCTAGTGTAACACTTTATTATATAAACGAAAAAATATGGCTATAAGACCAGTGTTACACCACGCATAAATGTACCTATGTATTATAATCTTAAGCCAATGCTCGGTTTTGCAGAATGTTATACCAGTGTTACATACATTATTATGTTCGACATCAAATTTATTCAAAAAGGAAAACCGAAATAATTGAGAGGAAAAATTAGCATTAAATAAAATTAGCATGGCCCTGGCGAAATTAAGAGTTGTAATCGACAATACGAGACAGTGTATCACAGTAGAATTTCTACGGACGTACTTCTGCCCTAAGGACGCTTCTTACATATGGTAATAGTAAAGCAACGCATTAAAGGTCATGAAAAAGCCCCCAAATGGCGCGCACGATTTTTTCAATTCGTGCAACACGGGTGTTACTCTATGATACTAAGGGTTAAATTCGCAAATTAAAGTTTTGATGTTGCCATACAATAAAAAAATAAGTAAAAATTGTGGAATTTTATCGATGTATCGGAAATGTAGTATTTTTACGTACTATATATTTTTCTAACAGTATACAATAGTACACTAGACAAAAATATAGTACAATACTATATTTTATAGTACGGTTGGCAATCCTAACTATATCATAGGTGTGTCGGGTAATAGAAAGATCTTCAATGCACACATGTACCCAAAGACATTATGATAATGCAAGCACGTGCGAGCTTCATTCAAAGTCTGGTTGCACACCCCACGTGATTTATTGAAACGTAGAAACGCCTGCATACTACGCGATTTATTTATAGCCCATAAAGAACGCCTACAACTGGCTCAGGAAAATAGAAAAGATAGATAAACGTTTATATAAACTGTTTAGATTGTTTTTCTGTCGTTAAACCGTCGCAGAAGTTGTTGACATGTTATGAAACACCCTACGTTCAACACTGTGGCAACAATGCTTGGAAACGGTAGCAGTGTTTAAGAAATTTACATAGCATGTATATAATTGAAAATAGTCTGATTTTCGACGTGCTTAGACTCATTTTCATTAAGAGAATCGCACCCATCCATCGGTAATACTTTCATGAAGGCCGAAAAATATGAAAATTTTAATTTACTTGTAGTGGATGATTCATGTAGCACACAGAGCTTTATCGCTCTTGACGGTCGTCCGCCAGTTAAAGTTCTGCCGCTGGTGTCTATGTATTTCAGCAAATTTTGCCCGAGTGTGGAGTAGAGGGGCGGGAGGAGTACAAATTAAGGGTAGTGGAGACCGGGGCTAAAAGTTCCGGGGGTAAATTTTTTCGACGATTCTATCTTCAAAATGAAAAGACCATTGTACTTTGAATTATTTCTTCCGTGTGAGTTGATCACGCCACTCTGTCGCCCATTTTAATAGCGTTCGCGACAGCGAATCGTGTGGTTGTAAGCAAGGACCTATTTAGTCGCGTACCAGATAAGTAAATATTTTTCTGCCATTATTTTTTGGCCTATTTCGATTATTTAACGTCGATATTATTGATTGATTCGTTCTTATGGATCAAATGACATTTAAGAACATGGTGTAATAGTGTTTATCGTTTCAATATATGTATAAGCAAAATAATCTCTCAAATTGCTACATTTGTCGATAGGGGCTAGTTGTTACCACCGTAACATCTTGCCCCACCGCAAATGTATAAATTGAGGGCTCGGATGCAATAAGGGCACTAGCGCTCGAAAGTGCGAAAAAGTATTGTCCAAACGCGAAGAAATATTGGAAAATTAAATGTTGTTAAACTGTATTTTAAAAAATATAGTGTTGTAAAGCTGGTCACGACACACATTTTTTCTATTTACAGTTTGTTTATCGAATCATTACTATTCGAGCTAAAAATTATATACAAAAAATTTTCATCCAAAATCATTATTTCTTTAAACATAAATTGCGATAACTTGAGTAAATATTAAGGGATCGTTATGAGACTTAAAACATAACTTCAGAAAACTCTAGCGAAGCCGTAAAATGTATCCACAAAACCCTTATGTTAAAAAATGTAATAGTATTTAATTAAAAAGAAATACTGGACATAACCCATGTTTTTCAACGTTCGCCGTTAAAAAGTATCGAGGCAATTTTGAGGTACATATAACTTACAGCGACAAAGTTTTTCCTTAATATACAAGGAAGTTTTTCACCAATTTTCACACTGATTAATAAATAATTGTAGAAGATATGACGATATATGTAAATGTCGCACGCCACCAACGGTCAGCAGCTGCGTACACTCGCGTTACACTGCAAAGACATGACGTTCTCACTATTATATGATTATATATTACAAAAAAATATTGCGATATTATTTTCGAAATATTTAGTAACATTTTTATTGTAGTATTTACACGCAATATTTACAATATTTACACGTTGTAAGGTATCTACACCATGTTTCGGTTCTGTTCTTTTATAAATTTTTCTTGTGTAATAATAATTTTTCTTGAATGTAAGACTGATTTGTAGATTTTAGTTTTTATATGAAAGATATTTATGGTTATTATATTGTTTTGGTTTTCTTTTAAAGATAATACATTTTTGTTGATCCGAACCTTCATAAATAAACATTATTAATAAAATTCTTGTTTATTGCATTAGAAAAGGAAATATTTCATTAAAAGGCAACTCTTATATCTTAGTAACAACTTACCCCAATGCGATAACAATTTGCTCCATAAAGGGGCGAGAAGTTCCGCTTCGACCAGCCACAAATAAATTACTTTTTATGAAAAACCTATTACAATATATTAAATACAAGCTTAAATTCATAAAATATAATAAATTTACCAAGAAATTAGTCAATAGTGAAGAGAATAACCACATTATTTTCTAGTCATTTTTTATGTTTTATCGAAATCGGAACGTTTAGCCCCGGTCTCACCTACCCTCCGATCCAAACGCTTGAAAAATACATGATTTTCATGAATTAAAAAAATAGAAATTGAACAACATATAGTAAAACAGCTTTTTGGACTTTATTACTATATATTTGAAGAACAAATAAAAAAATTATTGATTGAATTTTATAAATTTTTGCATTAGACAGCATTCATTGTATCACTGGAGAAATTGGAGTGCTTGATGGACGCCAGAACTCGTGACAGGATCGTCTAAAATAAACTAAAAATATTCTTAAAATATATGCGAACGTTATCGCCTCATCCGTCTTCATTGCAAACAAACAATCCGGCGATTTTTAGCACATGTTTAAACACAATGTTGCAAAGAAGCATGTTGCTCTACGCATACATCTGTCTATAAAAAAATGGGTGATGCAAAATTACTTTTTGTGCATAAAGCGATAACCATTCACATATATTTTAAGAATATTTTTAGTTTTTTTTCAGACGATCCTGTCACGAGTTCTGATGGCGCCCGTCAGGAGCTCTAATTTCTACAGTGATATAATGAATGCTGTCTAATCTAATGCAAAAATTTGCAAAAATCTAATGCAAAAATTTATAAAATTCAAACAATAATTTTTGTGCTTGTTCTCCAAATATGTAGTAATAAAGTCCAAAAAGCTTTTTTACTGTATGTTGTTCAGTTTCTTTTTTTTTTAATTCATGAAAATCACGTAGTTTTCAAACGTTCTGACCGGAGGATACTCTTAAAAAATGAAATTTCAACAGTGTAAAAAACAGTATCTAGTACGCAATAAAAAAATAAGGATATTCTTCCGAATGGCCCCAGTATAAGTATTAAACTAATAAAAAACACTAATAAATTCCCGAAGCAACAATTTTAGATTTAGGGTCCACACACCCTCCCCACCCCTCCCCTCTAACCTCGTGTCGATCGACCACTGGGGCCATTCGGAAGTACAGCGAAAAATAAAAAATGGTAAAATGTGAATTCCACACACAGCGAAATCTCAATACTCCACACATTCCAAACAACTCACGCCGGGCCTGATGTATTTCGATTACTGTCGGTGTACCTATCCCATTCACTCTCCTTGTCGCGCAGTTTGAGCGAAAATCTAGCTAAGCGCAAAATAATGAAGTGTTACTGCCTTTGCCCCGGTTTAATGCAACCGTTCAGTCTTCACGGAGTGAATTTGATTCCCTCGGACCACTTTATACGCGCAGTGATTCAGTGATCAGACACTCAAATCTCGCCATAGCGCGCCTACAAGCGTTTCCGAAGCGCGCATGGTGGCAAAATTCGACACTTTTAAGTGCTCCAAAGTGGTCGAAACTCGAAACCCGGAAAAATGATCCGTGCGCGGTTGCACCAGTGGGAACATGTTTTTGTGCTGAATCGACGTGCGCATCGACCAGAAACTTGCTCGGCGCGCAGTTGCACAGACGGGACTTCGCCTGACGGTTTTTCAGAATTTTTTTTAAGAATGTATCAACATTATTACACCGTCATTTTTTTTTTTATCAATTATGTCACGTCTTTGGCTATAATACTTAATTTTCCTGTGTAAAAATATGAGTCGTATAATACAGTTATCGGCGCTAGTTCCAAATGCGTCATTCGCTGCAGTGATTTGCAGTAGGTACCCACTCCTAATTAAACAGATTTTACACGAAAGTAAAAAGCAAATAAGTTTCTTAAAATATATTAGGAAATGCTGTTTCTGACGCGGCCGATGTCGAAAAAGATAATTTTTAAAGAAATGGCAGCACTCTGAATGAAACGTTTAATTTTCGGACACGAAATCTTGCCTCTTTATGCAATAAAAAAGAATATTAACAATCAAATAAAAAATCCGTCCCGCCAAAAACTGCGCAATAATGTATGATATAGCCATGAAAAATTGGAACTTCTATATCTTCGATATTTCTGCGAATATCGGTCCCAAATTTCTGGGAAAACATTCTTGACATATTATATGCTGAAAATATGTAAAAAAATCAATCTTTTTGGCATATCTAGGTGTATACCCTCCCTTAAGTTTTAACCGCAGGTGACTAATAAGGGGTCATCCAAAAATTACGTAAGGCTTGGGGGGGGGGGGGTCAGGTAGCGTCTTCGTAATATTTTTTAACCTAATTTTCAATAAATACAAATTCTATCATTAATGTTTCAGAAAAGTAGTTTTAGTTTAAATTTCCCAAAACCGAGTTAAATGAATTATATAAACCTTTAAAAGAATTTTAGTAACTGAAAAAATTAAGTGTAAAAAATATTACGTAAGGAGGGGATTGGAATATAAAATCTTATGAATTTTTATACTGGGGGGAGGGAGGAGCTAAGAATTCGCTAAAATTACCCTTACGTAATTTAAGGACGGCCCGTAACACAAGGGTTAGTTACAGGAAATAGTCGCGTTACAAGAGCCACCCTAAAAACCTGGAAAGACTCAGTAACTCTTGAGCTTGCGTGTGCAACGTTTGTACTCACAGTTTTGTTAATAAATCTTGCACTCTTATTATTAGCGAAATCGGTATCGTCTTTTCTCCGTGTCACGTGAGAATTTCTCTATATATGTATAGGTACTACAAAATGATCCGTGCCGCTCGTGTGCACCGGCCCTAAAAGTGTTAGGCTTGCCCACTAGATATACCGAGCATTTTACATATCACATTATCGTGCCCACGTTATAACGATCAACGTAGATAACAATGTAACGAGCAGTTAAATCGTCGCAGTTCAGTAAGCATTTTCTAAAGTGGTACATAAACGATTACAATAGTCTGTTATTCATATTATAGAGCTGGAAGAACTATCGTTCAGGGATACATACTATGTGCAGTGGCGGACTGGGTCTAAAAATATTGGTTGCGAGGAGACAAAGGGGTCCCACCCACAACTATAAGGCTATCATTTAGTTTTTATAAGCAATAAATCAAATTTTCAAAAAATACGTAGTGGCAAAAAAGTGCAACTAAAATTTTTGTGAAATAAATGTATATTTCTTTAGTAATATTTAAGTAATACTGTCCGACGTTTAAGTGCACTTGCCATCGGGCAAGCTGAAATCCTGACCAGTCCGCCACTGACTGTATGCGTGCATTTGCAACGAGTGTTGTGTTTAAAAAAATTCGTGCATACATTCATATTTGGAGCTTTCATGGTCCAACACGTTACCGTTGCAGGCATTTGGATGTATAAGTCAGTCCATTTTGACGAATACCCTGACATTTCACTGTAGCAAGCTTCATCGAGAGCTTGAAGAGTCAGTGACATTATATCACCCGGAGGCTTCAAGTATCGTACATTCGTGCGCAATACTTTATCCATCGAATGGTAACCGTGATTTCCCTTTCTCGTTTTTCAATTAAATTGATTGCCAGCATAGCAATAATTCATCGATTAAATGCGGGAAAATAACACGGCGACGCGAAGTTATAATTAAGCTGAATGACCGCTAGATGACAAAGAATTTATTGTCTGCCGAGGAAAGGCTTCTTCTCTATAGGTACAGCCTTTGTACGATAAGCACACAGTTGGTATTAGGGTTAAAGCTTTCCGGGCAGTGTTGTGATTTCATAGAATTGTGGTTGTGGTCGTTCTAAGCGAAGCTGTACAAAGCGGTTGATCGACCATTTTAAAAAAAATTAGTTCTTTTAATCTTTATACTTGCCTGTCAACATTTCGAATCAACCAATATTTTATCTATATCACTTTTGATGTAGTGAATTTGACGAGTTGTTTCTGTTAAGTGAATATTCCTTGCGATTTCAACGGTTTGTGGAAATTAAAATAACTCTACTTGTTTTTGGCAAGGCCAAATCGAGTAGCTTTGAAAGTTACTTTTTTGGAAAAAGACAATCTACAATTCTTGTATATACAATTCTAGTAGATTGTTGTTTCATTGCTGTCAATTCTGGACCAGATAAAATTCTAAAATTTTGCCACTTACAAGTATTATAAGGGTGTGTTTTGTCTCTGGTGGGCGGGAAACCGAGAATAAGTCAAATTTTACCTCAAGCTTAAACAGTTTCTCTTTTTTTTTTTTTGTGAATCAAAGTTAAAAACAAAAGCTTCTTTTAACATATATGTTATCAACTTTCGCGTCCAAAATTTAACACCTGATCTCACATAGCATTTTAAATATTCCAAGTGTCTTACTGCAAAACTAATAATTCTGACTTATACTCGTTTGCCCGCCCACCAGAGATAGTATCAGTGTAGTATGATTGAGATTCAATTGGAAACTGAGATACAGCATGTGCAGATGTGTGAAGAAGCTCATTAGTATGTTCCGAAACGACTGTATGTGTGATCAATAGTAATACTTGGCTCAATAAAATTCTAATAGCATTACTTCTGTATCTATCATCATTAGGCCAGATGGTCGATTAACAGCTGTGAGATCACTTTGTACAAATGCAGAGGGATGACTTGTAAGTAACCAGTTCTGGTTGTTCAAGAAGAGTGAGTGTCTTGGTGTAATATAATTGTACAGATGTATTTAAAATAATTTTTTTAGGCTACATATTTCATCAATAATTTCAAAGCACCTTCCCGATTATAAATATTACATATGTATAACGTGATATGAAATGACGGGGTCAAATTTGAAAACACATTCATGTAATTTTTATATGAAATAGTATCTGATTTTAGTCTAGAATAAATATCTTATGTCTCTCGAATAATTAATATTAAATCAATATTACAATTAATATTAAATTAATTAATAATAAATCGTATTTCTCTCGAATAATACCTCGCTATGTATTTGCATTTGTCGTATCTCAGTTTTTAGTTGAATCTTAAACTCAATATTTTTATTACATAATACAACCGTATAGGACTTACAAGGGGCAAAACTTTAAAATTTTATCTGATCCGCCACCAGAGATACTTAACTCCTAAAAGAAAGAAAAGAACGAGATTTTAGTCTCGGACTAAAACTTCACGAAACAAAAATTCAATTTTTGACTTTGTGGCAACCTTTTGAGCATTATTTACATTAAAAATCGTTTAAGGAATACCTCGGTAGTTATTGGTTTTTGGACCAATACACTCTAATAGATTTTTACTCAGTGTTCAACACACCTTCCAATTGCAGGGTCAAATTTTACACATTACGATTAAAAAAATCAAGGCGACCTTCATATCTCGATAAAAAAGCAAAATAACAAAAAATTAATTACTGCACTGTATGCCCTCCTTGATACCATGCAACTTTTGTTTCAATCGTTTTTGCATATAAGAAAGAATTTACAAGTAATTTAGGTGGTACACTTAGGTGAATCACCCTGTATAATAATAAATACGAATAATAAATCGAATGTATTAAAAGTGATCAAGCAACCACGTTAGATCCCTTCGTTTGAAATGATCTTTTAGCAACGTGAAGGCGAAACGGATCGGTATTCCGTCGCCTCAGCTGCCTCTGATAAATACAATTCCATTAATTCGATTGCACTCGTTGAGGCAGCTTTTAACGTCGCATAGATTAACGAGTGCTTTAAGGACATTTCAATTGTCGCTAAATTGTTTCTGAAATCATATTTATTGCGATTTAACGTTGAACTAAATGCGCTTGATTGTGAAAGAAATGGCGGATGTAACTTCTTCAAGCGTTATTGTGAATGCTTTATACTATTTGTTGAACAATTGAAAAAAGACAGTTGAACGTAATGAAAAGCGGAAGTGTCTTTATGAAAGGGTTGTTTCGTCCTCGAGTAGGTTTGCTATATTGTATCCAAACGGAGGACATGTCCTCCTTTTTTTTTTACTGAAATGCAGTGCCCTCCTATCACCTAAAAATATTCTCCTTTTTTTATTTATCCACAACTCAAGCGATCCATTCGCTTCGGCTTCATCCAGAAAAATTCCATCACTGTTTACCAAATCCAAAAATGAAAAAGGAGGACGATCTAGTCTGAAATCGTTTGAAAAGGAGGTCGTCCTGGATTGTCCCTCCTCCTTCATTTTTGGATCTGGTAACCCTAAACTCGAGACAAATTCAACAGAATCAATCAAATTTGTTGATATTCAATACTTGAAATATGTAGTGTAGTATTTTAATATAAATATCTCAAAACCATTTTCGTTCATCAATAATTATGTATTTTCTTTGTTTCGACGCGGAGTTCATGAAATGCTGAAGCACGTATTTGAAATTAGAATTGATTGAAACTTATTCTATCCTACTGAACCAAGAACTTTATTATTTGGGTACTATTTTAAGTGTTTTGAAAAAATTTGGTGTTTGAATAACTAGAATCGTTTGTAAAAGATGAATTCTTTGTTTCGATTCTTATTGGTCGTCTGCTTGAGTTATCCAAACCGATCCGGTTCTGTCCAGATACCTTAATTATGAAGTAACACACGATACTTTCTACCAATCTAAATCCATTATAATTTCTGCAGGAAGTTGACCATGTGACTCACACGTCGGACATGATCGGCTTCTATTGACTGAGAGTTAGTAAAAGGCCAAAGGCTGAAAGGAATTAAGGGGCTACACAGGCTCAGAAATTATATGTACTTATCTTTAAAATTATTTTTTCATCAACATACATTTCATTTTAATCTCTGTCAATAATTGAGTATTCGGATACCGTTTTCCATGTAGGCAAAATCATTCTGGATCCTCATACTTTGCACGATTTTACACTGATGTATGTTTTCAAATTACAAATTCATAGATACAGTGCCGGACAAAAGTATTGAGACACCCTTTAAAACAGAGTAACTTTTTTAAAATTGGTCCAAGCGACTTTAGTTTTTTTTTGGAACCTAGAAGGACTAGTTGACTAGGTGACGTGTTTCGTAGTTTTGAAAAAAAAAATGTAGTTGGTCGGAGTAGCGAAGAAAATGGTGAAGGTCGCTTTTTCAACTTTTTTATTTGAGCCTGTAATGAAGATTTAAAAACCCCGTTTGTAGATTAAAATAAGTTGTATACATGCATCGAAATATTAAAATCTTCAGGTTTATTACAGTTATAGGCCGAAATCTGTGTTTTTCACCACTTTTAATTGTTTATAGCTCATATTTACGCTAACAGATTTCGATGAAATTTTCAGCATATTTACAAATTACTTAAATCTAAAAACAGGATTTTTAAATTTTCATTACAGGCTCAGATAAAAAAGTTGAAAAAGCGACCTTCACCATTTTCTTCGCTACTCCGGCTAAATACATTTTTTTTTCAAAACTACGAAACACATCACCTAGTCAACTAGTCCTTCTAGGTTCCAAAAAAAAAACTAAAGTCGCTTGGACCAATTTTAAAAAAGTTACTCTGTTTTAAAAGGTCTCCCAATATTTTTGTCCGGTACTGTAAAGTTTTAAGTGCAAGGACTTCAAACATATTTATACGTCCATTCATTGACCGAGGTATCCATACAACGGAAGCCGTAGTTATGTGGATTATAAATATAAGCATAGAAATATTTTACAAGTGAATTGTGCAGAACACAACATTGTTACACACTGTATAGCAATATTTTTCATTGTAACTGTTTATTTCCTAATTTATAATATGTGGTATAATAATTTTTACATCTTGTGAATGTATTTGCGTACTCATCACAAATTGTCACTGACAATTTTCGCAATATTTATGCAATTTTCTGTATTTTCTGATTGGGGTGTCGTGACACATGTAGTATAATTTTATTCTACTACTTGCTTTATTACACTTGCATCTCATTGCCGTCGAGCAGAACCATACACTGAACGGACGTCGCGGTTGTTGTGACTGGTCTGTTCATCGTACTGCCAACTGCTAGTTTTGTAAAAAGCTGTCTCATTATTCGGACGTTTAAGGATCGCTATTCAAGAATTAGAAAACATTGTCAGTTGCTTCTTCGTCAGTAAACTATTATTTTTAATATACGAATATTATAGAAAAAAAAATATTGACCACCTGGTAATTCGTTTGCGTGTACTATGTATGTTGTTCTAAGTAGTATTTGGTTCACTATCATATTTTCGACAGATTCTGTTTTATTGTAAAACTGAACAATTTTCTGTTTCAATTTATTGTTTGGCCCCGAAACGACACTATCCGCGTGCATCGTGGATAGAACATCTTTTTTGAAAATACGGACAAATCATAATATTTTAGTGGGAACGAAATGACACGGAAAAGTTTTCACCTGATTTCCTTAGTAATTTAGGTGGCATACTGATATACAAGTTACTCACAAAAGTAACCGCCCATCCTATATATAACCTATTTTACATATTAAATCGACTTCAAAGTAAGAATTCGCAATTTTAATTCACATTAATATAAACCTTGATCAATATATTTTTGTTTTGGGTGCATTCAATTGTATACAGTTTATTTAAAGAAGTATTATTATCCGTGGAATTAGCAAAGATCGTGCAAGAAATATACACCCAAATTCAATATTTATTTTGTAGAAACGTAATTAGAATAAATTAATTTTTTTTTTACTATACCTTGCGAAACTGCAATTTTCATCAGAGAAACCGAGATCTGATAAGTCTCTAGGGTCTTCTAATAAGTTCTGTATGAATTTACTGAGACCAACAATCTAATTTGGAGCTACATATATATAAAGTACCTTGCAAAAGAAAATTATAAAAGAAAGGCGGGCAGCAAATAGAAAAGCATTACTATTTACGGGAAATATAATGGAAAAGTTGTAAGAAAGCAAATAAAGAGGAAATTGCATAGTGCGATAAATTGGAAGTTATTGACTTTAAATAATCATAACTTCGAAACGAGCGCATGAAATCCAGCAATTCGAACGTTATTTTGTAGATAAAAGTCAATATATTCGTTGTACTTAAAAAAGTAATGTAAACAAAAATTAATTTGTAACCATAAAAAGCTAAGAATGTGTATAATATCCCACAAAACCTGTGTAGCATTGCAAATACGTATGTGGCGCCAAAATCAAACATCACATGTCTCTCCGTTTCCCACAAACTTCATCTGAATCTTTGCTTCGGTCAGCCAACAATTCAGGAAATCCTGTTACTGAAACGTATACATTATATACATCCGTACTGAAGTATCCTCAACGCGATAAACTTAGTAACTGCATCGTTGAGGGTCAACGATATGAAATGTCAACATCACGAACATTTTATTGGACGATATGAACAGTAACTTGGTCTGATTTCTGATTATGAGTTTAGAAACAGTTCGAAATGAAACTTCTCGTTTTTTGAAATATTTCTTTTAAAACTGGCAACAGAGAAAAGCATACAAAAACATACATACATTTAATTTATTCTTACACAAAATATCGGGTGAATTACAATCTGATTGATAAAGTCGTAGTTTCTTATTTAAAAAAATAATTAGACGCATACTTTCTCGAGGAATATTCAAAACAGTATTTTTTTTAACGAATTCTAATAAAAGAAAATCTTATAGTACATTTTCCATCTGTTATTGATTTTTTTTTTTTCTTAATAATTGTACCACGTATCATCGGAGTTATACCGTGTCTTAGAATATTGCTGAAGAAAACTGTGTATACACTAATCCCCATTTGTATGCGTGTTGGTCGAGAGCCACCGTTTGCATTGAACGGGGCAAGGAATTGCAGATAGTATTATACCTCATTATTTCATGTTTGGCTAGTTTTTTGCTCGAATCGCTTGACAATGAGAGTGAATGGAATATACCGACAACGAGAGAGCCTCGATCAATGCGCAGCAGCCAACAGTATAATAAACCGTGCATGCGACCTGAGTCAACCACTAGCGAAAAGTAAAATTCTCATATTTGACATTAAACCTTCATGAGATACTAACGATGGATTGGTGAGATTTTCTCGATGAAAATAAGCTCAAAACCGACATAATTTGGACCTTGTAGTCCACTTCCCAATATGTGAAGTGCAAACTATATACAAGGTGCCCGGTTATTCACTGGTCTCTTTAAAGGAGGTGATTAGGAAGGAAAAATGAAGAAAAAAATGTTGTATAAACATGGTGTCAAAAAAGGACACTTAATGAGATGTACGTTTTCAAAGATTAGCACTACTTATACGTCGCAAAGTTATAGATGTTTAAAATAGCCACCGTTTTCTTCTATGCAACGATTCATGCGGCGTAGCAATGATTCACGAATTCGTGGGAATGTATTTAGCGTGATATTTTCACTTGCAGCTATGGGGGAGGTTACATACAGGGTGTTCGACTGCTGGTGGAAGAAAATTTAACGAATGATTCTAGACACCAAAATAAGACGGACATCGGGAATAAGAAAATTGTGGTTGAGGCATCGTTTGTTAATTATAAACGTCTAAAGATTGCGCATATTCTGCCCAAACGCGGGAAAAACGCCTGACAGTGTCGCACGGGATCACTGTCACACGAGTTAGTGTAAATCTGTTTTTCCCCTACGTGTTTCAGCGTAGCTGATCATTTTTTAAATTACACGTTTTATTGCTTAGGAGATCTGATATTTGTTTTTTTGGGGTAGTGTGATTCTGTGTTTTGTGTGAGTTCTGCGTGTATGAGTATCGATAGAAAAATAGGTTATAATGGATATAATAGAAGTAATGGATTTCAGGGAATAGGCAGGTTTAGTGTAATTCAGCGATACCCTTTAATTTTGGATTAAGTGTCGCAGAATCGTGTGGCCGAGTGTCGTAAATTTCGTCGCAGCTTCTCTGAGGTAAGTGACTCCGTGCGACAGTGGCTTTGGTTACCACTGCTCGACCGTTCTTCTAGCTTCACCCGCGTGCACCGGTGTCAGGCGGTTTGCCTCTTTTGGGCAGAATACACACAATTTTTAAACGTTTGTAATTAAAAAACGATTTTGGTGTCTAGAATCACTTAAATTTTCTCCCACCAGTAGTAGAACATCCAGTATATTGGCCGGTCAGAGCGAGTGAGAGGAGTAACTCCCACCATGCTCATTTTCTTAACGTTCTCGCTTCCCCTCCCTGATGGTGAGGGCCGATTTCCCCTCGATCACTGTTCGCGAAACCGCCCAGACCGGTCAATATCTCTGACCTCTACTATAATCTTGCCTTCCATAGTTCGTCGCAAGTTTCAAACTCGTGGGAGTCAACTGTTTACTTCATTGTCCTCCGAAAATAGGAATCTAATGGTGACTATGTTGGGGCCATTTTGTCGATTTCGTTGGAGCATCTATCAGCTCAGATTACAGTACTTTGAAGATTTATATTTCATTAAGTATCGGCTTTAACACCATGTTTATCCAACATTTTTTCTTTATTTTACCTTCCTAATTACCTTATTTTAAGAAGCCAGTGAATAACCGGATACCTTGTATTATTATTGTATAATTAATTATACAAGGTGCCAGGGTCTTTTTGGATCTAAGCATAACGTTACCAGGTGAAAACTTCAGGAAACAAAGAAATAACTTCTCTACGGCTTTAACTCTTGTACGGAATTTGTAAAGTTACACAGATAAGTAAAATTTAGTAAAATTGGCCCAATCTAGAGACGCGGTAGCGTCTCGACGCCAAGTACATGTTTCGACACCCTGAATATGTCGACTGTCGCTGCCGTGTATCTTTACTCGTAGCCCGGCATTCCAACCTAACCTGAAACTTATTTCATTAATATCTCATCGTGCCTGCAATATTTCCTAAATTTAAAGGCATTTTTCTTATGTAAACCGCATATAAGCTTTCGAATAAGATCAAATTCAATAAAATCGGTCCATGCATGACAGAGATATCGTAATATCGTCTCATGGATCTATCGGAAACGGTAAGATTTTTCTTCTGATTCTTCTTCTCCAGTCAAAATTGTCGTCAACATAATACGTATACGCGTTACACGCACAATACAGCCAAAAGAAACTAACACATGTTTCGTTCGTCGACTCTCGAGGCCGGCTTCCGTCGGGACCGGCTTTCGTCGACACTGATTTTCGGCGACATAATATATCCCCATAAAAACTTTAAAAAAGTAAAAAAATTACGCCAAGTACATGAAAAAGACGAGGACGGAAAAGAGTGTTATCAAATAAATCACAAAAAATAAGTTCATGAAATCAAATCAAATCACATGAAATAAAATCACAAAAAATAGAAGATAATAATAATTACAAAATAAAAAAAGATGTGAAATTAAAATGAGCTGCAAGTACCTACATAAAGGTGCTTTCAGTGAAATACTTGGCGTGGCCAGGCAAGGTCAAGGTGTCGATGAATAAGAATTATTTAAAAACGCAAAATAATGAAAGTGTACTCATATATATATATATATTGTCAGAGTTTTAAGTTGACAAATTATCTGAAAGCCTGCGAGAGGGAAGGTATGGGTATTGATGATCTGAGAATAATACCTTGCCACGCCACGTCAAGTATTTGACTTCCAGGCCCGGCCATCTTTTTTTGTCTTTTGTTGTGTTACACAGTGTCGCCTTTGCACGCTGCGGGAAAGCACCTTTATGTACTTGCAGCTCATTTTGATTTCACATCTTTTTTTTATTTTGTAATTATTATTATCTTCTATTTTTTGTGATTTATTTGATTTCTTTCTGAAGTTTTTTATGGGGATGTCAATTTACAAGAACCGAGCGTACAAAAATAAAACTTAGTTCATTTAATTAATACGGTTTAATATTTTAAGAACTTATTAAATTTCTACAATAAAACAATCATTTATTATTGACGGTTATTAGTTATTTAGAGATATAAAAGAGTTTCAGTCCGAAATAATACATTAGTAAAGGAGGAATTGATGTTGTACGACTCGATTTTGAGTCAAAATGGCCCAATTTCCGTGCAAGGGTTAAGAAAAAGAAGGTCGTTCAAAATGCGTATAGTAGGACAGTTAACACGGGTCCAAACTGACCCAGGCGCTGCCTTTCGTGTGATGACATGAACCGTCTGCCGTCTGCGGTTTAAATATACACCGAATTACGTCGTATTTGGACCGAAGGCTTCGCCAATCCAGCCGCAATACTCTCGCGAAGATCTATGAAAAATAAACACATTTTAATTTTCTATAGGTAATGACTCATCTGGCATGCCGATTTTATTGTTCTCTGCTGTCGGTGCGCCGGCATCTCATTGGCGAAGGCTCGCTCGCGCCGAAACAGTGGTAGGGATGGTCTGAGCGCATAAAACGCGGGTACCTGAGCACGTATACAGGCAGGGATTTTTGTACTTATTTTTCAAATGTATCTGTTAAAAATACTGTATCTGTCTTTAAACAATCGCTATTGACTTGCATGTAATGAAATGCTTATATAATTGCTTTACGACGCTGTGGAATTTTTTTAGCTGTGCATTTTATTTCACTTGAGCAACAAAATAAAAAAAAAAACGAATTTCATATAAACAATACTTTCTTTCTTTACCAGATTTATGGAAAATAGAACTTCTGAGTTTCGTAAAGAGGTTTTCTACTCAGATCATTGAATTTTCATAAAACACTTCATTCTTGCTTACGCTGTAGGTATACCGATCTGAAAAAGTTCCTCGTCGAGCCGATTAAAGTGTTTCTGTTTTTCTGCAATCTGACTAAAACTGTTTTCAACATATTCATAAAGCAACGCTACCACCCTTTGCCCTCGTTACTCCTCGTTAAACATCAGCCAAAATAATGTGCTTCAGTGTTTGCTGTTCTCAAGCCTTTCGATCGTGGATCCTTGTAGAATAGTTGGACACTAGGCGAGAACTCGTTCACTCGTCCGTCCGCCGCGTGGAGCGACGAGCAATTGCGATTGTAGCTGCATCTTCTGTTTGCAGGATGGTATTGGACCCCAAAGTCACGAGTCTGCACAGTGATTACGGAAGCTTTGATCGACCGTTAGGCGCCGGAGAGGGTCACGAGAGGGACGTCGAGGCGGCGGTTGATGGAAGTAGTAACGGAATGGCACAATCGAGTGACATTTACCAGCGGCAACCGTTATTACCTGGTGCACCGACCAAAGGCAAGGACAAATGGGCCGGGGTGGCATCTGGTTCGGATTATTACGTGGACGATGAGGACGAGAAGATCGACGGTCTTGGCCGGCATCCTGGGATACCGAATAGCTCCGGGAACGGCGTTGTCAAGCTCGACATACCGGCGCCGCTTCGGGAGGAACCTCGCTTTCCCAAAGAGAAATGGAAAACGTTTCTTGGTAAGATTACGAAAGAAATTCCGCTGGTTAAATGTATGTATATCTCGAAATTCAAGGTAATCGGCCGTTTCAAAACGGTCACCCTGTGAATCTTGTTGCTACTGATTTCGAAGATCATTTAAATTTTACGCTTAAAGCTCATTGTCAGCCGATTTCAAGAATATTTTCGAAAATGGGCATGATTTTAAGGGTGAACTTTTAAAACCGCCTTTTTCGCTGGTGGAAAACCAGGACGTATGTACGTAAATTTCGGCACTGGGCTATTTTTTGCGAATATGTATTCGCCGTGGTTTCAGGCTGCGCTCGGTGGCTTTTGATAAATGTACATTGTGTATGTATGTACATATTCTACCTCTGAAATATATTGTACACCACAGCGTCGCAGAAAAGAATATTTTAGAAGTACATACGTAGAGGCCGGTCGGCGAGAATTTCTGGGATAAAGGAAGCGTGGCTAAAGAGTACAGTTTTTATGCGCTGCGGCAAAGAGAAGAGTAAAATGCATCCTCGTGCCTATTGTTACGTCCCATCGTGTACAGAGGCTGGCAATGATTCGTGCCACCTGAACCAACGCACAGCGGTCGGTCCCATTAGGAATAAATGCCTGCTCCAGCGTGCATTTATTACGTTCGATTGGAACGATTGGTGGTCGACGCATACGCGTGATATTTGACTTTCTGCGGCGACCCGGATCCTTGAATCACACTAGTTTATTTTCGTCTCATCAATATATGTATGTGCATATATGAATGTATTGTTAAGTGTTGAATGTGCCATTTCGTGCAATTTCCTGAAACGCAATTCCACATTTATCCCGCTATCGGGTGCATGGGCGTCCGCAAGGGGGGGGGGGGGGGCAAAAGGGGCAATTGCTCTCCCGGCTTTTGAGAAAAAATCGCTTATTTTTCAAAACTGATCTTTATTAAGTTTATACTAAAAAGGTGAATATTTTTAAATTTTGGTTTTAAATTTTTATTTAAATTGGCAGTATAAAATTGGTTAAAAAAAGCAAGAGGGGTATATTTTTCTTTACCATCATTCCTGGAAAAAAGTCTTCGGACGCCCCTGATCGGGCGGATGAGATCATCGATAGAATTACTCAAAGAATAGAATTATATGACGTATATAGGGCACTATGGTCTTCTCCACTTGTATGCACGCTGGTCAAGACTGTTTGCTCGGATAAAATCGGGGAAGGGAAAATAGCACCCGATTATTTTACACCTGGTTGGATCTTCGCTCGTACCGCTCAAAAAGGGGAGTGAATGAGATGTACCGAGAGTGAGCAAAATGGTCGAGAGACCATTGACCGACGTCCGGCTATTCGTGGGTGAAGGGTCTCTCGTGCGGAGTAAAGGTCTGGGCAAGCATATCAGTTCCGTGACGGTTCAGTGGCGTCAGTGTCAATGGCCTCTTTGTTTCAGTGTCAGTGACTGAGAGAGATGTATGATGAGAGAGTACATATAAACTGCATTCCACTTTAGAGCGGACTCGTTTCGCGCAGGGATACACTGTTGATTGGTAGTAAACCGGCAGGCAAAGTGCTACGACCAATCGCATGTGTCAGATCCGTGGGAGCTGCGCAGATCGGTCGCAAATCGGTAGGGGCGTTGGTCCGCTCTTATATGGAACGCAGTGTACTACCCGCAAAGATATAGGGAGGTCGTAAAAGTGGTGGCGCGTGTCTGTTTACATGTTTCGAGAGTCGGAACGAGCGAATTGACAAATCTATGGGCAGATAAGGGGCTCGGGCCTCACTCAGGGCCGGCCTCAGGGGTCGGGGCATGTGGCCTGAGACTCAATTCCTACTGATATTCCTACAATAGTATACCGCGCACGGCCCGCGGCCTCAAAGACCGCCGCTGTTTTAGTGTTTAATTTACGACTTCCCTATATCTTTGCGGGTACTATACTAAGGTCGTAGCACACATACCTGTTCTGGGTCAGTTCCATGTCAGCGTGACAGTGGTAAGAAGAGGCGATCCTCTACGCCCCTCTTTTTCTTATCACTGGCACGCCGCCACGGAACTGAAAAGTGTGCCCAGGCCTTTACTGAATCGTCACGGAACTGATGTGTGTGAACCCGCCTTAAGATCTAAGCACACTTAAGCCGGGAATCCACCGGGAAGCTAAGCTAAGCTATGCTATGCCATGCTACGTTTTAAAAAAATTAGCTTCAATACATTCTTATGGAACCGTTTCCACCAAAAACTAAGCTCATCGCATAGCATAGCTTAGCTCAGCTTCTCTCAGCTTTATCAGTTCCGTGACGACACAGTGCCGGCGTGCTAGACGTAAGAAGAAGAGGGGCGTAGAGAATCTCTTCTTGCTTACCATTGGCACGCCGGCACTGTGACGTCACGGAACTGATAAGTGTGCTTAGACCAGGGGTGTCGAACTAGCGGCTCGCGAGCCGTAGTGGCTACTTCCCCTCTTCGCCTGCTCTGTAGAGCCGTAGGAGAACGGCCCCCACCGCACCTTCTTCACTCTGATGAATTTCTGCTCCGGGTGCCGCACTCTCTCCCTGCCGGGTCTCGTGTAACGCCTGGAGAAAAATAAGTGGGGGAACCGGCTGACCGGGGGCCCGACTCGCGTGCGGCTCTCGGAGTGGGAAAGTTCGACACCCCTGGCTTAGACTTTTAAGGAAGCGAGTGGTGGAGGTGCAAGCATAGAGTACGGGGACCGCAGCATCCATACATGTGGGGAAGACAGTACTATTAGCGCGCGGAAAGAAAGCTCCTGGCAGGCGGTGCGGTCCGCCGCTAGCTCCGCCTGAATCTCCGTCTCTGTACATTGAAGTAAGTAGATGTGGCTGATGCCACCAACAACAAAAATACATGTGCTCTGTCTTTATGAGTGTGCACCAATCGGTGACAAAAACCAATCGTCATAGCGGCGGTCTACACCGCCTGCCAGGAGCCTTCTTTCCGCACGCTAATAGTACATGTTTGTAAAGTGACTTTAAAAGGCTCCACAGACGTTATGATTTTTCGTAAAATCTGGCATATGGCTAGCGGTTTCACAGATAATAGATTGCGTTGTTTGTGCGTGTTCGGCGACTAATTAGAGAAGATTTCTGCTTTGGTTGGGAGATATTTTATCTATGTACGGTATGCCGTACGACGAATTGCCATGGTTATCTCCTTAATTTTATTACACGGCCCGACGGGTCGTAGGAACAATCGTAACGTCTATGGACAGGTTTACGATCATGTTTGAAGTTAGACGCAAACAATTCTCATATACACAGAGATGAAGAGTTTGGATGGAGACCTTGCTTGACTGATGAGGATGACTGTTTTGCTTGGTGGAAGTGTCAGGTTGATATTAAGATTAAACGTTTTTGCTAAATAGAATTTCATATTTTTTGTGTTCATTGACGGCAGATGCATCTAATCCTCATTAAGACAACTACCTATTCGCACAGGATCACGTTATTCTGAGTATAAAGATGCTGTAACTTGGTAGACAAATACTTTGCAAGGTATTTCAAATTGTGTATGACCTTTGTGAAAGATGTTCAAACGCTTCATCGTCATACAATAAATTGTTTATAAGTATGAGTACTATATCTGAACACTTGACCATTAATAAAAATCTTACACGTATTCTTTAACATAGGCATTCGATTAGTGAATGACAACAAATCAAAATGCAAACTCAGGTAACCTAAGGTCGGTATCAAATATATTGGCCGGTGAATTCGTTTTCGCGAGCAGCGATCGAGGAGAAATCAGCCACCACCATCTGACGATCGTGGATTTGTCAATTGGAGTTGCGTGGCCCTTGCAGGGTATGGTGGGGTAACGGGAACGCTGCTCGGCTCCGCCTGAATCTAGCCGTTTGGCTGTTATTTATTCTTAGCGTAATAATTGTGTGCGTTACGAAACTATGCGTAGACCAATACGAGAGAAAGATTCAATGTTCTGACCAATAAAGCTCCGGAATTTTTTAGGAGCTAACGCACACCTATTCTGATGTGTGTATTTCTACGCTGACAGCTCGGTTTGGCCTACACCCCAGAAGCTTGGCACCATCCCCACCACTTCTGGCTCACTCTTCTTCTGCGAAGACGAGAGCGAGATGGAACGAGAGCGAGTCAGAAAACGTTGAGAAAAGGAGCACCGAGGCAGGCAAACTGTGTGGTGGGAGAATACCCCTCACGAAACTCACCGGCCAATATATCTGATACCGACCTTAGTATCGTGCAATAATGGTGTTACATTTCAAAATAGTGAGAAAATTTAATGACTTCAATTGTTTAGTTTACAGCATTCAAGGAATACGTAGGGTAATTCTAGAAACTGACAAGCTGTAGCTTTTTTTTTGCACAAAAAGTATAAACAATTAATATAGGGAAAATCAGTACATTGCAATATATATGCATTTCTTTTTTTGAATGGAACCACTCGTTCTTTCACATAAGTCTATTATTTGCACCATTCTGCATATAAACATATTAAAGTATAAGCATGGTAAACTGTAACGGTGGAACGTTTGTACACTTGCAGTAACAGTGTCCATTCCTAATATAAAATTATGAAATATCTCGTGAAGTATTTTGTTCTCAGTGGCTGTTCTCGAAGCTTAAGGCGCGTATTCACTGGCAAACCAGTTCTCAACGACGGTATCCGAGCGATCGCTTGCTTCTGCCTGGAACACTAATGAAAATTTAAATTTCTATATTTCCTATTAGACCTTCTCAAAGCACTACCACTAGGTGAACAAGATTTTTTCGATAAAAATGAGTGCAATTACGACCTCATTCGGACTATTCTTAATTATACGTAATTCGTATCGTTTCCGAATTCCGTAGATCAATTGGATGTTGCGTACGATTAAAAGTAGTCCAAATACGGTGGAGTTTGGACTCATTTTCATCAAATTTAAATTTTCATTAACAGATGAGTCATCGCAGGCTCAAGCTACTGGGCGAGCGAAGGAATCGCTACAGTGGCGAAGTAGAAAGCGATCACCGAGCTCGCGTTGTGTTCAAAGCGAACGTTCGAGGACTCGTAGACAATATTTTCGATGCATTCCAGAAAATATCGACATAAAGACACGCTAAATCCTGCACCGGACGCCACTCAAGGTGTTAACATCTGTTGTCAATTGTTTCATCGCGACGACGATATTTTGAAAAACAATTCACAAATAAGCAGAAAATTAACAATTTATAAAATATGCATTCTTCGTTCAGCGACAGAAACATGTCTGAGAGCACTAATTTATGTTGCAGCATTTTTATTTATGGTCGTGAACTTCATACTGACCACGACATCCCTCGCAATGGTGCACGAACGGGTCCCAGATCGAAATACGTATGGACCACTCCCGGATGTGGTGTTGGACAATGTTGCCGCTCAGGATTGGGCTCTTAATGTGTCAGAAGTTTTGATTATGATAATGTCCAACTCAGCGATGTTTTTTATTATTTTCCATAAGCATAGGTGCGTGTCACACACAAACGCACAAATAGTGTTTGGTTTGAATAAAATAGAAATTTTTCATAACACACCTAAGTAGGCGTAATACAAATAACCGTAGTACTGGTATACAGTTGCATGCGAATTTAGTTTGAAGAGGGAAATATTTATGTGGTCGTAAAATATCTTTCTTCCTTCGCATGCTACTTTAATTCTCATTTATGGAAAAATTCGTAAAAATCAGGAACCATAAAATTCAAACGAAATCCTGCAGGCTTTGGGTTGGGTCTGGTTTAGGTGCAGGCTAGGCAAGCGTAATAGAAAAGCGCAGAAAGCAGAGGTAGAAAGACCTAAGGAGAAACCAGTACTCTACATATGTGTTCAATATCTTTCGTATAGGAATGGGTAAATGGAGGAAATACTAGAGGAGTAGACACTAGAAATCGTCTTCACTAGTGATATTCGGATATTAATATTTCTATTCAATAAGTATTAAATATAATATTAATATTAAACATTAGAAGAATGTTAATAGGAGACACTACGGTGGACCTAACCCAGACCTTGTTAGGACCGGGAGGCAAATTGGTACTGGTCATCCCCCCTGATGCAATGTGATGTAGTTAACAGTTCGGGGGAGGGGATGTTGTGAGATGTTTGGTGGGGGAAAAAAGGTGCGGGCTTGGCATGGATTAGATATGTACAGTAGACCACCGTCTGACGCGGTCTCGTATTACACGGACTCGTATAGCGTAACGGAAAAGTTGCGGCAATGCTCGTATAATGCGGTGAAGCAGCCCCTTATAACACGGCAAATAAATTTAAAATTCTAACCAATCTCTATTTGTAAGATAACAGGTTTCTAACGACAAAAGGATTAACACTGTGACTGCCGTAGGGGTTTCAAAATTGCTCCTTCAAGGACTATATATTTACAAAACGATGCCGTCGGAATTTACTTTTGGACAGCTCCGGCAGTGAATACATTTCAACAATATTCCCAGATGAAGGAACTTCTTTAATTTTAATTTTTGTTTGGTTTTCAAATGGAATGAAAGATATTCTATTGTTATAACTTTAAAGATACATATCTCAAGATTTTATATCTTCTAAAATAAACCCTTACATCTTTTATGAATCTGTACTTTTACATAATTCATGATTCATACAACACGCAACGTACCCCGCGCGTTATACGGGGGTCTACTGTACTTAATTTGGATTGGCAATCTGTTTTGGTGCATCTTCGCATAACTGTAATAATCATTCGTGATACTGGAGCAACGTAGTATTTCGGGAATCATTTTAAAGGGATATGGCATAAGCTTGTAGGTCATAACCACTTTTAATAACTTGAAGTTCGGTTTAAATTTCCCCCTTTGAACTACAACTAATTTAGGTGTTTTTGAACGTTTCAGCACCACTGTAAGTCGTTATTACAATTGTTATCGTTTTATACTATCGTTCGTTTGTTTTCAGATTTATTGTTGTTAGAAGAGTGTTTCTTCTGATGGGACTATTGTATATGATGCGAAGCGTTACAATGTATGTGACGGTGCTACCGGTAGCCAGTAAAACATATTTCTGCAGCCCGAAAGCAAATCACACGAGTCCGCTTCTTATTACAAAAAGGGTTCTGCAGCTCATCTCGGGCTTCGGCTTGTCTATAAATGGCAAGCACACTTATTGCGGGGACTACATTTACAGCGGTCATACGGTCGTGCTTGTACTTAGTTACCTGATTATTAAGGAGTGTAAGTATTCCCTTCACGTGATATTTACAATACTCGTTACTTTTAAGCACACTCTGTAATGTACCCTCAGAAATGTATAGAAAGATAAAAGAAAAATCCCCAAAATGTAGATTCTCCGAGAAGATGTCAACCGATTCATTGGGTGGCAGGCATTGCTGTCCTCGTTGGGGTGATTATGGTCCTGTTGGCTCATGGTCACTATACTGTAGATGTCCTCATAGCGTACTATGTAACCACACGTTTATGGTATATTTATCATACGTTAGCTAATAATTCGCACCTTAAGGTAAGTTTCATTATTTTTTATTTGATGTCTCTGTGTAAGAGTTAATAACCGGGATTGAAAGCAAGTATAATATCGACTTCAGTTTTTGAAATATTGATCTCGGTTCATTTCAAACATTTATATTGAAAATAACGATTCTTCATAGCTGTTTTGCGACATAACTTTATACAACAGTTCGAAGCAGTTATTTCTAGAAGAGTTTCAATCTCTGGTTAATGGTATCATAAAATTCATTTTAAAAAATCGTCTGTTTTTAGAAACAGACAGGCCCGGCTCGAGCCTTTTTTGCGCCCTAGGCGAACTTGCCAAACTTACAACCTTTATTTGTAATACATTTATTTGAGTTTCTTATGACTTTATTCTGAATTTTTATTCGCAACTGAGAACATATATAGTACAACTTGGAATATTTCATTTAAATCTTTATTTTAAGAAATGCCAACAATGAAAAGACCATTTTGCGCTCCTTGTCGACTTTACGCCTTAGACAGCTGCCTAAATTTATCTGTGGGGACGAGCTGGGCCTGGAAACAGAGTTAAATTGTCATATTAAAGGAAATGTTGAAATATTATTTGCAGCAATACGAACCAAACAACTTTCTAACTCGACTCTGGTGGTTTCCTATTTTTAAATATTTCGAGACAAATGTGGGCGGAACGGTGCCGCGACAATACAATTGGCCTTTACCCTGGCCTCGACGATTCCTCGCCAAACACCCTAATCGGGACAGTTAATGTCTGTCTTAATTTCATGATAGAGGCTGTCAAACAACAGTGTAATATTTGTTGGTATTCGTATATATATGTATATATGTATATATAGTGTGTATGTATGTATGTATGTATGTATGTATATATATATATGTATATACACACACAAATATATATATGTATATAAACATATATGTATACGTGCTAGGCTTACAGTTTGGAGTTAAGGCTTTCCTAGAAAGTGGTATGAAAGATATGCGTAAAGTTTTGTCAAGCGTTGTTTCAAGACTTGACGAAAGTTTTTGCAGTGTTCACTTCTTTGAAACTATAACGTGAGCGATAAGTGGAAAAAGTGCTTGTACTATTATGATCATTATCGTCCAATCGCGAAACCTATTTTTCCTTGATTTTGATATGACTTATACATTATGTAAGTGATAGGTAATGATAGATCGAAATTAGCCTCACAAAGAATTCATTTAGAGCGAGGTACCCGAGAGTTACCAACAAATTAGTGTATAAAACAAATGTTAGATATCTCTATTTTCAGATACTTCGAATGTGAAATACTTAGATGTAAATTACGCTATACAGCTATTCGATGGAACGTGAAATACGATACTTTCTTGTTAATATAGAATAGATAAAGGAAACGAATTCTTTTATAACTCTCGTCTGAACAACGACACGATTGGAAAATTAATAGCATCGCTGTAATGAACACATCATTTTCTTTGCCGCGCGCCATCTTCTGGCTAATCTGTAAACGCGTTCTAACCTTAACACTTTGTACGCCGGCAAGATTTCAACTGTTCGAAGCGCGAGTGCTGGCGGTAGTATTACCTTTTTACGAGGAGTGAATATTTGACAGAAAATGCATTAACAACTTTCAATATTTTCACATAACAAGATGTACTATATTTTTATTAAACATTTGCCATATATTCGCTGCACAGGGAGTGCCAATGAATCCCTTGTACTTACTGACTACACACATAAGGAAGGAGCTGGCCCCTTCTAGGCGCGATGCGTATGGATGATATAGGAAGCGTCTAGGAGGGACTGGCCCTTTTACTGTGTCTGTACACGTGATCGGTCCGAGGGATTCAAATTTACTCAGTGTACATACAAAAATTACAAAGCAAACATAACAGTATCTAATATTTCTGGCATGTATGATATCTTTCAAAGCACAGTTCAAGATGCATCATCTTTCAGACTGTTCTTTCTTTTTTATACACAAATTGTTGTGTATTTGGTTGCTATGAGGGCAAACTTTAATGCCAAAAGAAAACGAAAAGTGATAAGCAATGTCTGTAAACGGAGAAAGCAAGTGTGTACGTGGTATAGACATGTCTCGAAATAAAGTGATCACTATCCCTTCCACTTCTGTTGTTGCCATGGCGAATGAGACAGACTGCGTATGAACGAGAGGGAGGGGCACTCGGTCTATGTCGCTCATTCGCAATCTCTCTCATTCTACGCGATACGGCAGTAAAGGCAAGCAGAATAGACTCCCTCTCTTGAATGAAGGTGACGTTCGGTCCCGAACCGACAAATCTGTACGTACGTAGTGCATATATGTCTCGAAACAAGGACGGGGTTTCTGTCTCGAAATAAGGTGATCACTATCCCCTTCCCTCCTTCTATTGTTGAAGCGTCGATTGCGAGAGACTGTAAATGAGCGAGAGGGACTGGGTGCCATCATATTTCGCCGCCTTCGTGCCAGACGACTTAGCTACGCCGTGCGTTCTTTATAGGCTGCCGCCGCTTTAGTCCTCGCTCATTCGCAGTCTCTCTAATTCTACGCGATAAGGCAATAAACCAACGCGAATATTCGCGTTGGTCTGTGGGAGCCTAAAGGCAAGCCGAAAATACTCTCTGTCTCGGTTCGGTACCAAGCTGTCACCTTCTTTCGGGACAATTCTGTAATAGCGAAATCCCGCCGTGCAGCGTGACCGGCATACAATGTGTTAATCGACTTCCAATATTAAGACGATGCCGTTCTTTATACTTATTACATGGCAGCCTGCCTTATTCCGATGAAAGCTCGTCGAATGAATTATATTGAAATCTTTATATTGAAATTGGTCAATTACCGTTCATTGCCGGGAATTTAAACTCGCGGATCTTCGTAGTTCCGGCTGGCCAGCCCGCGCCAAAGCCGACCCTCCGTCTTCCGCTTTTCCGACATCTGTCTCATGGGTACTATGGAGGCCTCGATCCCACACATTAAATTTCTAACCTAGAACAACACGCTAGGTGTTCAAATTTTAAACGTCCTGCGCGATAAGAAGCAAGACATTTATGCAAAGTATCATGGAATTCGTGATTCCTCGGAATAAGGATGCCTTTACACTTTACGTACACCAAATGTTGTCACGCATACTCACAGACGGAATTGCAAATCATGCGAAGAACCTTGTAACATGTCTCCAACGAAACCTCATCTTGATATAAGGTGGCACAATAAAAAGTGTTCTACAATCGTAGATTCTTCGCGCGATTTTTTCTTCCATCGGTACATTTCGCCATCTCGCAATAATAAATCCTTGCGATTCTTGCCCAGCTCTATTATAAGAGCACCTTTCAGTTTCATTATCATCATTCTCTGAGATATTAGCACAAACGCTTGGAATCCCTGCGTTCGATGGCTGTACAGAGACGTGCATAGGATCATTTAGTGAATCTCGGTTTCTCGTGACGGGAGGCGCAGGTAACAAGTGTAGAATGATGAAAGGGATTGAAGCAGTTGAACCATTACCTTGTAAAAATCTGTGCATAGTTTAAGCAACGTTAACAGCGATTTGTTGTCTTCTGCACGCACGATTTATTGTTAACACTCGTGCAGAACTCTCGTTATTCGTTGTGCGAGTTATCCACGTTCGATAGACGTCCTGTTTAGCATTCCTATCGATGCAAGTTACGTAAATAAAAGTTGAGATCGCCAAAAGGAACGTCAGTGGTTACATCTTTCGTTCTAAATGTCTTCGGCTCGGTTGAATGTATTTGACAGTCGGACGGTGAGAAGCGAAAAGAAGTCTTTATGATAGCGAATGAAAGGCAGAGAGTGTGAAGAATGGAGTGGACTCTGGGGGGCGATTGCTGCACGCAAATCCTTTCCATTTTCTTCCTTCTGTGATGGTACGAAAACAAATCATCATTGTGCAAGGTGCCCGTCGGCGCGCTATGGAATGAGACAAACGATCGTAAGAGGATTTATACGATGTGCCCAATTACGGCCACTGACATTTCTTTTTAACCCTCTATGGACTATTTTCATTATCTAAATTGGAACGAGTATATAAAATGTGAGTTTTTTTTTCATATTTCTTCAATTTACTGAGAATTCTCAAAAAAGTACCATGGAAGGGCAATTTAGTACTTCTTCAAATTGTTATAGCGACCTAAATCAATATGGCGTAACAGTGTACATGTTGAAGACACGCTGGACTATAGAGGGTTAATATTTATAGATGCGTGTAACGAATATATTTTAATAAGATTAAATGTGGTTCGTAGCGATTCTTAAGCGGTGGAACATTCGACGTGTAAAACGGATCGTTCAAGTATATTTTTAAATGTGTGCGTACGTATAATAGGCCCACTGAATCGATTCGGGCGTGTAATAGAGACCATGTAGCAGATACTATTATTGTTTGAAGAAAAATTACAAGAGCGTTCCGGCAACACACGCGAACGTTTAGGTGTATTTGCAATATCATTATTGTTCCTTTGAGCGGATGTGTGTTTTGGACATCTTACACGTAAAAAAGAGATCGTCTCCAACTTGTCAGAATGTGTTGAGAATGATGTCGGCCCTAATTCTAGGAATAACCGCCATGATCTGCCAGAAAGATATTCATAAAAGTGACGGGGTTCGAAGCAAAGCGTACCGTACTATATGAGCGTATTGATACATGCGTTCATGTGTGTATGCACGCCGCGGGGAGCATTACCTACACGCACACGAAAAGGGGAGGATGATATACTTCTTCTGCTAACGAAAGAGTCTCGTTAATATTTACAAAAAACCGAGGGGCAGAAGGTAGAGAAGAAATTTGTATCATTATATTAAAAGAAAGAACGGTGGGAGGGAGGGAAGGGAATGAAAGCAACAAGAATGAAGGCTGCGACACATGCATGAGAGCGACATATTCTGTATGTGTGTTTATATGCGCGCGCACACACACACACACACACACACACACACACACACACACACACACACACACACACACACACACACACACACACACACGTATATAATCTATATTTTTACGTGTAGATATTTTTTGGTAACTTGTTACAATAATCCTATTAGACCAGCTAAGTATATACATATACTAAATACAAGAATAGCTGAAGAGAGAACTTTTCGTCGTCACGAATATGTTCGCCAAAGTGAAGATAAAAGAATGAGTATTTCGTTACCGTTTTAATGAGACACACACACACACACACACACACACACACACACACACACACACACACACACACACACACACACACACACACACACACACACACACACACACACACACACACACACACACACACACACATGTATGTGTGTCTCATTAAAACGGTAAAATTTAAAATATTGTATTGTCATCCAAACTACGCACGCTTGCGAAGTTTCAAGACAATATGTATGTATATATATATATGTACATATGCAGTTATTCGCGGTGCCCGAAGATTCGCGAAACGTGGTTTCTTCTATGCCTGTACACAATTTTATTGTTTGCATCAACGACTGATTGATACGCATGCAACTTGGTTTCTTTTAATTCGTACGTCATATACATAACGAGTCATTATGATTATTTTCTCGAGGGAATACGTGGATATTGAATCTAACACCGTTACAATAAAGATGAAAACGAGTTGTATCTGAACTTTACGTTATACTTCTATATTTATAATATTTATTACGTTTTTTCATATGTTGATGTAATAAAATTTAGGTGATACATTGCTACAGCTATTTTTGCATCTCCGATCTTAAGGCAAATATACATTGAGCATTTATTCACGTCCTATAAATCATGTACGATACCAATGAATGCATCGATCCTTCTTTCCGTGATGTAAAGAAATCTAAGTACAGTTCAAGCTCTGTTGTCTGATGCTGTTCCTATTTTATTTGGTACGACCATCGGTGACTTTCGGTCTCTTCAACGATGGGGTATGTCTCGTTGGTACCTTCAATGAGATTGATTTTGGAAAGTCCTCATGTTCTCGTCTATTATACGCTGAAATAGATTATACGCTGCGTAATGTGTGCCTGCTCTGAAGTTTGAGGTGTTTGCCAGGTAAGTCAGATCTTAGAGCATATACTAATGGAGGTCTCATTGCCTTATGTTTCCTGTCCTCGAAACTGTCGCCAACATCACGCGAGAGAGAAAGACATGTGGAAACTGGTGCGAGAGAGAGAAGTATGTGCCCTATTCGACCGTAATGCGCATGCGCCGTTATCGTGCGAGAGAGAAAGACATGTGCGAGCGAGAGAAGTATAGATTTTCAATACTTCTCTCGCTCGCACTAGTCGCACGATGTCTTAATCTCTCGCACGATATCGGCGCATGCGCATTACGGTCGAATAGGACACATACTTCTCTCGCTTGCACATGTCTTTCTCTCTCGCACCATGTTAGCGACAGTTTCAAGTTTCAATGAGACCTCCATGTACATATGCTCTAAGAGTCAGATACATAAACTTATGCTAAAGGCGGCTCCACATATTCGATATTCACCGAATGTCTGATACTCACCGCTTTCTAGACTATTTGTCAAGCTGGTTGCCGAATACCGAGCATATGTCGACACACATGTGCCTGTTTGCCGAAGCTTATAGCGTATTCGGACGGTCGCACTGTTGCGCACTGAGTGTAAACTTTTTCGCTTCCGATTGGCTAAAATTCGCACTCAGTGCGCACCAGTGCGACCGTCCGAATACGCTATTGGTGTTTAGAAGCTGCTATTCGTTATTCACCGAATTTTAGCGTTAAGCCGGTTTTGTTTACAGTAACAATCATTAACACCCAGTGATGTTTATTTTTATAGACCTGTAAAAAATTATATGCCACATTTTCAGAATCATTGCATTTATGCAATCGCCTTTTAAGTTTATCTGATTCGGATATTTATAATTAATTGCAAGCTGATATTTATTCTAATTTATTGAAATATGCTTGGTATATGTTGCTGAACGTGTTACATCTCAGAAAGCATTTTGTAATGTTCATTAGGTTACTATTTCAGAAGTGAAGATTAAAAAATGTAAGCGCAATAAGCCAGAATTTATACAGCGTACTGTTACGTTCAACATGTAAAATAATGATCACCTGTGTCGTGCATAAGACTGCCGTTTGGGTGAATGAAAGAATAAAAATTTACTTCTAAAAAAAGGTATCCGGTTCTTCAACCTAACATGGACCATCTGCATCATCACGATTTTGAAAAACAAAAAAACTATTAAAGGTATATAAATAATTTATTTTATTTTGACCATGTCTTAAAAAAATATCTAAAAAAAATTTTATGTTAAACGATTTTATTAAAAATGCACTAAAAACTAAAAAATTTAAAATATTGTATTGTCATCCAAACTACGCACGCTTGCGAAGTTTCAAGACAATTGGATAGTTGGAAGTAGGTTAAATTTGAGTTGCCAGATTTGAACTATACATACATACAAACAAACAACATACAAACAAATAAACAAACAAACAAACAGAGGATCGAAGCTGAATAAAATCGTTTAATGATTGAGAGTTCAAATGTAATAGTTTATCAATATCAATGTTTTTTGCTTGTGTGTCGTCATCCTATAAGCGCAGGTTGAAATTGTAAATGAACACTTCTGACGCTGCTTTTCCACGTAACTTAAACTACTTACATGGATTTATTATTTTCAATAAAATATTTTCCATTGTCAAGCAATTGAAACTTGTAATAAAATGTGAAGCAATAAACGCATTAGGGTTCTTTCTATTTTCCATCGAATGAAATTAATGAAAATATCATTTTGCGTTATTGGATGACCGGTGAATCGATATTAATGTCGACTGTCATTCCATTTCATATTGACATTTACGCCGACAACGATGAAGCTATATTTTGGATGTAACTAAGAAAAATTTTCAATGTAAAAATATTTCGACTTTCATAAATTCACCGTGAATTCCTAGAAAAGAAAATGTTTCGAAATTCATGTTAAACTTCATATTACTTCAAATTGAAACAGGTAAGTAGGTATTTGTATATTATCATTAAATTTTTAAGTGGTTAAGTAAAAATTAAACAATGACTTCAGGAGCATCGTAAAAATGTATTCGGTTGAACAGAAAACACTGTTGAATTTTTCTGTTACTAGTTTTTTAGTTATTTTACTTTTCAACTTATTAAAGAAGATTAAGCACTAAGTTATTTTTGATATAATCAAATTGCCCTTTCATTAAATAATGATATTTTAACCTGATACAACTAGCTTCCAATCGAAAGAAAAATTAAAGGTGCAATGTTTAGTGTCATTGAAGGGCCAATTTTATAAATCCCGAAATTAAGTGTAGATCATAATGTTACAAATTTCAAAGAAAACTAAGACTACTCCGTTTCAGTGGCGCAACTAGGAAAGAAAGAAGGGGCTTTGTAAAAAGAAAAGAAAACTGGATTTTATTCTTTAAATCAATTTGTATAATTATTTAGAGAATTTTATTGAATTTGCATTAAATGAAATAGCATTAAATAAATTTTTCTTAAAACTATTTTTATCTGTTCAACTCGGCTGCCCCCAAGATTAAATCCCGAGTGCGCCACTGCTTTGTTCTGTAAATAGAGACTAACAATGTTTCTATCTGCCCAGATGTATAATACCGTCAAACCTATTTACACGTTTTATAATAAAATAACATAGTTCCAGAACATGGCGGGCACAGCCACAGAGAATAAGCCGCAGAGTAAAGATGCGCCAGGAACATCCGGAGAGGGCGATGTTCCTCAGACGAAGAAAGCGCCGCGATCTGGACTTGGTAAAAGATGGTTTCGATTCCGAATACTATCACCGAATTCCTCGATCCTCCGAGGTTCCTATGCGATAAACTCTCCCCACTTCAAGTACCGAAGTCGAGGCCGCCAAGCAGCTCCTGCATCAGTGGTAGCAATTGTCTACGGTACTCTGTTCGAACCGAAAGAATGGATCGCCGACTATGTGGATCAGACGTTGGAATACGCCGACAAAGTATTCCGCACTAGTGTAATGAGAAACCGAGTGAAAGAAGAAGAATACATGAAAACCAAGCTGGTCCATCCAGAATTCTACATCGCCAACTATAAGGTTTTAGTTTGCATCGAGGAGACGGGCATCTATGGGAACCTGTTCAGTGAAACCGTAGGTTGTCCAGATTTCGCGGATGGGCTACGGAAGTTCTTCCAGAGCAGTGATTCCGGAGTGATTACAGCCCAGGGCACATCGATGGCCATGTGGCGTCAGCCCGAGTTGGGCTTCCTATACTTTGACCCTGCGCCCTGCAATGAAGACGGCGTTCGTGACGCGGACGGTACAGCCTGCGTCATGAGGTTCAAGTGCCTGGCCGATCTGTGCGAACACTTTCTCAAGAGCATGAACAAAGGATATGACTCTAGGTACTGCATGGACAAAGTGACCGTTTTGCGGGTGAACGAGGTTGGTCGCGGATACATCGATCGTATTCCAAGCAGCAATCGTCTATCGGTTGACAAGAGTGTACTCCGCTCCATTAATCCGGTCGACATTGACGAGAATAAGATGGATTGCACTAAACCGGTGCCTAAATGGGAGAAAACTAAAGCCCCCACAACTGCCAAGATTCATAGGGAACCTTTGTCGATCACCATTTCGAATTATAGCATCGACAAGCGCTTCGCTACCGATCCCTTAGTGGACCAAAACAACTTCGACACTGGCTATACCTACGAGAATATGCACGTGAACGTGCCATCGACGTTCAGGGAGCTGGCTGGGAACATGGCGATCATCCATGGTTTGACTCACGAAGGGAGTGATGTGTACAGGGGCAAGGGAGCGCAAACCGTGGCGAATTGCGTGATGGCTATTGCCATGAAAAAGGTTCATCCCGTGAAGACGTGGCTGAGACCGAAGCTGGATGAAATACTGACGCTGGGGGACCTGCTGTACGAGGACGTAAAGGCAGAGAAACCGATGATCAGGAATATGACCGCAACGGATTTATACGATACGAAAATTCAGGTGGATGGCAGGAAGCTGGTTGTCGACGTAGACCTCATTACAATCACGGGCACGATCAGTTCTAAGATCCCGACGGTATTGAACCTAAAACAAGCGATGGAAGAATTCTTCTTGGTTAATACCGAGGGCGTGATAGAGTCTTCGTCGATGTCTGTGGCGGTTTGGAATCAGGACGATTGTTACTACATGTTTGATCCACGTCAGTGTGACTCGCTTGGTGTTAGAGTTCGCGAGGAGAAGGGAAAAGGCAAAGCGGACACGGAAGACAAATTGAAAGGAAATAGCTGCGTGATCAGGTTCCCGAACACTGACACGTTAGCTGCTTTGTTCCTGAGGAACGTTGAGCATGCGAAGAAAAATGACCGTTTCACTATCAGACACATCACGATCCTGGACGACGTGCCTGGGACCAGGGTCTGGCACGATTTCCAGCCTGGGACACCCGGGGAGACGTGGATTCTGCAAGGGACCACGTCTAACGAAGACGAAGAGTTTGAGGACGAGACTCGCGGTATTCAAGGATTGGCTATACCAGTCGTAGCTTTGATCAGTGCTAAGGAAACGCCACCAGTAAGGTGGATTGACGAGACAATCGATACGGCTATTAGAGAGGGAGACGCTTATTACCTTTGGTGTAACCCTCCCACAGAGGTGGAGGAGGAAGAGGAGCGCTTTTTCTTCGTGCCTAATTTAAAGAAACAGCTATACTTCAAGAACAGGAAGGTGATAATCGACGTAGAGGAAGGAACAATCGTCGGAAACTTGGAAGCGGCGCCTGACAGCGATATCCCACACCTGGTGAAAGGCTTGCAGCAGTTTTTCGAGAAACATCAATTTGGCATCCTTAATTTGAAGAATCTGGACGTGGCGATATGGAGCTTCGATGAGGACGTTAAAGAAAAGGATGATATAATTAAACAGCCTGTTTATTACTGCTTTGATCCTAATCCACGAAACAATCTAGGTTTCGGGTCGGATGAGGATGAAGAAGGTGGAGTAGCCTGTGTGATCCGAACTTTGGATCTGTCTGTCCTTGCCAAAGTGATCGAAACGAACGCAGGGCAGGACCAAGATTCTGACAACGAATTCCACATCCACTCCATGAAGAGCATTAACATTGGCAATGAAATGACTGACGAAGAGATCGAGGCGGACAAGCTGATCCCAGTGAAGCCTGATCTGTACAATTACTACAGCGTGATGGACACTGGAGCTATTCTATTGGGCAGTTTTAACCAGGGAAACGAGGCGATGTTCAAACGCCACACCAGGGATAAGCAGCAAGCGGCGACCGCCCTGGTTACCTTGGCGATGACGAAGCTGTATAATCCCCATCTCTGGTACAGAGAAGTAGTGGATGATGTGTTGAAGCTAGGCGACAGGATTGCCATGGAGAATCTGGAAAATCTTGAGGAAGAAGGGACGGAAGAAGAAGCCGTGAGGGCGTATCTTCTTCCCAGCGAAATCAACGCGGACTTCACTGTCGGCGTGAATCGATTTTCCTTTGAACTGGAAGAAGAAGTTGCTTCGGGTAAAATGACCGAACTACAGACACAGTTGGAGACTTTCTTCGAAGTGAACAGCATGGGTATATTCAGGCAGGGCGAGATAATGATGCCCGTTTGGAAAGAAGCTGACGTGTACTTCACGATGGATCCCAAGGGAAGGGACACTCGAGGTGAACCACGAGAGAAAGACGGTACAGCTGGCGTGATGTGGTTCATCGATACAGAATCATTGGTTACTGCAATCGAAGCAGTCGCTATAGGAGACGACTTCGTCATCGACGTTGTCACTCTGAGTAATGCTTACGAAACTCGGCTAGCCGAAGAGGAGCGTCCACCGAAGCCTTCTTCGGGGGATGACCCGTGGTACCACTTCCCCAAAATCGCCGAAGGTGTTTGGAGTATCAATGGGACAGTGAAGATGGATGATGAGAGGTTCGAAGAGGCTAATCGCAATCAGCAGACCGCGGCCATCGCGGTCATGTCCATCGTCTTCTCCAAGGTCTACGAACCACGGTATTGGACGCAGGAAATAGTCAACGAGATCATCTCTACAGGCGACAAACTGCACTCAAAGTGCGTGGAGAGGCTCGGGGAGGGCTCTATACCGAGGATCAATGATATTATAACGGAATTCTTCTTATCGACTCGTCGCATTAATCTGACGATCAAGGACTGCGTCGAGGCGGGCAGGTTGACCGCGAAACCGCCGAAGGTCCAGGATTTGCAGACTGGGGTCGATAAGTTCTTTTCTCGGTACGTATCGGGTGCTCTGTGTGTGAGCGGGAATAAGAACATACCCATTTGGAAGTCAGGTAATGAGTACTATGCCCTGATACCTGACTGGGCGGTGGTCCAGGAAAAGACGACAGCAGTCGCGCCTAAAGTCTTGCGCTTCGCTAACAGTGAAATCTTGGTACGCTACTTACTAGAGTTCCTCGGGAACGACGGAGACTACGAGATGATCGCGATTGACGTGGTCAATTGGAATAAGCTAGCTCCTTGGAAATTCGATCCAAGCTCAGCTGTCCGCCCTTCGAATCTACCACCTCTGAACGCCTACAGGAGAGTCCAGGGTGAAGCACGGGCGATCCTTCGCGGTAGCTATCACCAGGGAGACGAGATCTTTCCAGATTCGTTTCGCAATAGGCAGACGGCTGCTAACTGCGTTGTCGCCCTCGGAATGTCCGTGGTGAAGAATCCAATCACTTGGACGAAGAAGACCATGGACGAGATCCTAGCGATCGGGACTAATGTTCACAGGGAAACGCAGAAAGCCAAGCCGACGATAGTGCGGATCAAACCCAAGGACATTATCAGAGTGTTTTATGTAGGGGTTAATATTCTGACCGCCGACATAGAGTCCGGAACGAGCTCTGGTATAGTTGCGATTCCTCCACCGGTTCCTGAAGACCAAAGGCAGAAGAGGCGAGGTGGGAAAAGAAGAGCCAGGGCTGGAAGAGGAAAGAAATCCAGGGGACCCACGAGGATACGAGCTCCGCCACCTCCACCGATTCTCTTGGAACAAGGTGTTCAACTGTTCTTTCAGAACAATGGAGCTGGGATTCTGACCACCGATCGCGGAATGGTGGCCATTTGGAAAGCCATGGGCGTGTACTTCATGTACGACCCACGAGCGCGCAGCGATCAAGGTTTATCCGATTTCTACGGTACCTCGTGCGTAATGTGGTTCGCTTGTATAGAGCCTCTTTACGAGGTGCTATTCGCTAATATCGACGAGCAGGAGAAGTACGGTCGTTACGAGATCTGCAGGGTTATTATCAAGACTGCCATGATCGAACCATTACCATGTCCTGCGGGCTTCAGGCCGTTCTTTGACTGCACGACTCCTCCAATCCCGGTGACAATCATGAAGAAAAACACAACGTTGGACGTGGAGACGGTCACGGACTACAACTTCGTGGACGAGGAGCTCAACGTCCTACGTGGAAGCTTACACATGCACCACCGTATTTGGAACACGATCAGCCGAGGCTTCCAGAGCACTGCTATAGCAGCTGTTGCAATTGTCGTGGGGCTGCTTCATGTCCCTTCAACCTGGACGTCCGACCTGATCGACGCGATATTAAAGTACGGTGATCTGTTGCACTCTGACAGCGTGCGCGCTGCGCGCCCTGGCTTCAGAAACTTGTCACCCAGCGAGCTCCTAACGGTTTTCATCGTCGGCGACTTTCGGGCCACGATACACATTCACAATCACACCACGGCTGGTTTGCTACACACCTTTGACCTGTCAGAATCACTGACCATGTTCTTCCGGTCGAATTGCGCCGGGATTCTTCACACGACTAACATGGCGGTGGCGGTTATGCAGCATTACGGGAAATTCTACCTGTTCGACCCTTGCGCCAGAAACGAGCTGGGCAAGCCGAGCTTCGACGGAGCGGCCTGTATAATGAAGTGCGAGAACATCATGAAGATGGCGAAGGTGTTCGTGACAAATTGCAACCTTAAAACGCCCAATGTTTATACGCTGAACGCGGTGAACGTGCTGAATACGTATTTCTTCTCGGATGCCAAAACTGGATGCCCGCCGAAGTGCGAACAATGACGTGGAAGTCACTTTTTTGTGGGTTGTGTAATACCGCTGTTTTTGCTTTGTACTAAAAAAAAATTATTCTAGTGAGTTTAATAAAGTTCAAGTACCGACAATGTTCACAATAACATTTGACTTTTATATTCATAAAGATGATGTTAAGAATAAATTGTGCAGTCTTTAAAACAGTTGCTTTTGAACTCATTTTCAGCGAGAAAATCTTACCAATCCATTTGGTAAGTAGTATTCTCATTAAGATTCACTGATAAATATGAAAATATTAATTTTCAGTAGAGGGCGATTCATGCCACGGCTAAATTTTGCTCATACTCTCCTTGTCACGTAATTCGAGCGAAGAACAAGGAAGGATGAAATAATAAGGGACCAATTACTGCCCTTTAGTCGGGCACGCATTGCAGGGAATACTGTAATCATTGCGAGATCAGTTTTCCAATGAAAATTCGGCTTTATTTTCGACCATAAATTGAAACTTTGTGCAATCGCAGGAGATCTAGGATCTAGTTACTATGTCATTAAATCATATAACCAAAGGTAAAGCAGACAATAAATCCACGTGGTCGACAACATTCTCAAATTGCTAATTTTATTTATAGGTTTCTTTATGACACAAATCACTTTTAGCATCTACATGAGTAGGAGATACAGGCTATACGAGAATGAATTTGATACAGATCACTTATTAGTGTAAATACAATGTATCTTCAATTACACACTATAAACTAGATACTTAGAAAACACTGTACAACGCAGCTGAAAACTGTCGGTGATACTTTACAATATGTTACAAGCACTCCTTGACGCGAGACGAGCCCAACCGCATCGGAGCCGAAAATTCATTCCTCGAGGACTTCCTGATCAGCCGCGGGAAGGCTTTTTCGAACGATTTGATGACGCCTCGTGCGGTCTGTAGGCCGTATTTAGCGGGTTCGGAAGCTGTTCCACGTCGAACCGCTTCGACAACATTCGTTCCCGTACACGTCTTTCTAGAAAACGAATCTTCAAAGAAACGTGAGAATAGCTTCCTCATCCTTGACCATTCGCGGGGACCAGAACGGACCCTCGTGACGTCGTCTCGTTCCTCGCAAAGTGAACTAACGCCAGGTTCCATGAGCAGAGTCGAGGTGAAGGATACCTCAGTCTAAGTTAGTAAAAATTCCCGTCGAAATTTGGCATCCTCGAGAATCCTTTACTACAATTATATAAACCCGAACTTCATTGCGTTCAACGTAAATTTTCAGCCGATTTAGTTTATTATAAACAATTCTATTTGCTCGCGACATGTCCCGTTTTTTTCGTATTACTCGTAGTAGCTTGTAAGTAGAGAAACGTACAAAATCTCTCGGACGATATCGCGGATACTTTGTTACAGGGGTCTCTCGATGCATTGTCAAGTAAAGAAATATATTTAAATGCGTCTAGGGTGTACCGATCATCCTCACGATCTCTGCCACTGCAACCTGGTTCGTACAGAAATCATCGTTCCATGCACACGCGCACAGGCACACGTAACACACTGGGGATAATACATCACGCGGCTTCATGAGTCTTTTCTTTGTGGCTAACGTCTGTCAGTACTGTGTTCTCCCTTCTTCTCGCGCTCTTTCCGTGAACCGCAGATCGTCCTTGCCTGCACTTGTTCGTTTAAATGCCTCGACTTCACGATCAACTAACAAGATCCTTATCATTTCATGGTCCTTTGGACATAGTTGATTAATTTCGATCTTCTCGGTTGAAATTGGAATTTCTGGAGATCTTTATCAGAAATGCAATACAACTCTGTGAAATTAGGATTGGTAAACACTGTTGGGACATTTATGGAATGTAGGCGGAATCAAAGATACGTTGTGAAGGTAATTGAATAAATCCGGTAGTATCAAGTCATCGATCGCTCTAGGATTATTATAAATGTCAAATGTTACAGATTCTGAAGAACTAATTTAACTAGCACGAGCTACGTTACTGTTTGATTTTCAGAAATCGTCGAGAAACTTGTTGCACTGTGCTACAGATCACGAGTAAAAGCCTTTGATCGAGAAGAACCTAGCGACAAGGGAAGAGAAGAGCCGTGGCTGAAGTGAAAACATGGCAAAAGAACCAAGGCGTATAGACCAGCGCCGATAAGCGCACGTCCAGTCCACTGACAGAACGAAGTTGAACAGATCATAATGTAAAAAATATGTATTATTAATAATATTGGCATGATGTTGTTATGGCACGTTTAGTTTACTGTTCAGTGACGGCGTTTACAGGTTACATCTTACGTTCTCGCTATACAAACATCGTGATTATTTCAGTCGGGGGTGAGAATAAACGTAGAAAAAAGAAAACAAAAGGAAAAAAAACAGTTTTCTAATGTTTCTTTGTGTCTGCTCCCTATTGCACACACGCATGCATACCGAACGCGCGTGCATACGCGCGCAGGCCACACGCACGCACGCACGGAACGCGCACACAAAGCATATATGTACATATGCTTTGTCTATCTTTCACTCTTTGTCTATCTCTTCCTTATTTCTCTCGTCAACACGCTCGCGTGACTTTTACATCGAGGCATAACATTTTCAGTTCCTATGTATCTTCTTCGTCATAAAAGTCCTCCATTGCACTTTCCCTTTCGACGCAACAAATGCACCTTAAAACGTATTTATTTTATGTACAAACGCTGCTCCTTAATGCAAACGTGCGAAAACAATTTTCGATTAGATATCTATTGCGTATTTCACTTTTTTTTTCCTTTTCTTCTTTTAGTCGGTACTGTAATAAGAGGGATCAGATTGCACCGAGGATTCATGCAACAGAACGAACATTAATTATTCTACAACGAACGCCATGCAAGACTTTGCGTTTAACAATTGACATTACGCGTGACGAGCACACGACTGCAGGCTTCGTAATTTTGAGATCACGTGCTCAACGATTCCCTTTCGGTCAAAATAAACTACCACTAATTTTGCCAGCTTTCAATGGTAAGATTCATTTGTCACCAAGTGATTCGTAATTCGAACATTAAATGCAAATACAATTTAATACATATTTTACAAACGTCGATGAAAGAGCTTGAACAAAATTTCTCATTAAACGGTGTCAGGAATTAAAAGAAACAATGTAGTTAATGTATAAAAAAAAACGCGAAAATCTCATTTAACAACACATATTAATAGAAAAATCGCACGTGAATATTACGGCGCGATCTGCCTGCTTTCGTGCAGCTATAAAAGAAATCCATTCGGGTAACGCAGTTACTGTGTCTATTGATGCAACTTTTTATACCAAATAAAACAATAAAAATTACAAAAAAAACGAAAAACAGTTACCGTAGAACCTTGGAAGTTACAATTTACTCATAACGTTTATTCCGCAATAACAGCGTTCAAGAGAAAATAAAAGCATAATAAAAAAACGAGTAATAAAACGCATGATTGACATTCATCTCTTAATATTCCCGCAACAGTAACAACAATGCTATTATCAGTTCGTAAAATTGACAAAATCGACGCCGAGAACATAGATACTCAAATATAAAACACAATTTCAGTGAGATTAAAAAGAAAATAAAACGCCGTTGCCTTGAATTCGTCATTCCAAGTCAACGTTTCAATAATTCGAACAAATCTAAGACGATCACTAAGGCCGCCGACGAATACTCACTTACTCTTCGCCGATCGGCCGGAAATGTATCCTTTTTGCTGCGCGGCCGGATCATAAAGCTAACTTACACCGCTTAACCACCTCATGTGGTGCGGTGAATTTTGAAATTTACAAAACCACAAAGTTTCGCATTTTTCTCGCTATTATTTCCACGCAAAGCACGTATACACATTTCTCGTCGGTAATACAATTTTCTCGGTGGTACAAGGAAGAAACAAAATTGCGGTGAATTACATAATTGAGTTCACTCAGCTCTTCTGTTACCGGAAAGGAGCGCGGTAGGAAGATCGAATAAAGGGAACAAATAAAGGAGACGAGGAATAAAGTTAGAAGAAGTGAATGCGCGAAAAATCAACCGTTGGTCACGAAACGATGCTCGATAAATAGCGCAACGTGTCTCTTGCTTGGCCTGAATCAAGAAAGATTGGTATGAAGGTAAAGGAGCGGTGTCGACTGAGTACGATTCCCAGTCACATTTTCTAATGGAAGCTCTCGATCGCGCTTTCGATGCTAGAACAGTCTCTTCGCCGTGGTTATTGTCTTCGATTACTCGAAAGCGCGAGTTGTGTGTTCGTTTTAATCGCCGCGTCCGTCTCTCCGGTTCTTTGATGCCGATCTCGCCACGAAAGAAAACAGAGACTGAGGGGGGGGGGGGAGGAGGGGGTCGGTAGTGCTTAATAGGAGGGTGATCGTTCACGAAGGAGCCGGTTTCGATCTCGTGTTTGAACAGATTCCTGAGATTTCACCTTAATAGCTCGCTATATTATGCAATGGAGATCCACGGATGGGACACAAATCGCCGAGGTCCCGTGAGAAAAAAAATCCTACGAATACATTACCTGCTAATCGCATTACGCTAAACTCGCTGGACTATTCGGAAGAGGGGGTTGTACAAGAGCGCACATACGGGGGTGTGTAACGGCGGAGGTCAGGTAAGTGGGACAGAGGTGTTGGGAACGTTCATGGGTGACCTAAGCGTCACGGGTTTCGCACTAAAAAAGAGATCTTACACGCTAATTAATCGCACAGTGTATAGACTTTTAAAAAAATAACAAATTACATACAGGCAATAGGTATTTTGACACCATGAGGTCGAATAAATGAATGAGAATAAAAAACCTCGCTTTCGTTCTTCGACTCATCTTGTTCTTCGACTCATCTTGTTCTCTTCTTTTGTTGTCCTCCATATTCTCTCTTGTCTCTCTCACACACGCTCGCACGACATCACACTCGCGTACACACAGACACACACACACATGCTCGGAGTCACATTCTCTCTTTCCCTTTGTCTCTCTCATTTTTACTCGATTTACTTTTAGTTATACGTTTGCGGTATAATTATTTCATAGAATATAGTACCTGGCACAGGAACATGACCTCTCAGTCATTGGCATCACAACGTAACAAGGACTACAAGCTGTGTCTCGTGCATCTTCATCGCCTCGACCTTAGTCTCTTATTTTCTCGCCCTCTCACGCAAGCATCCACGTAACCACGACTTTCACTCTTGCTCCTCTCGTGCTGTTTGGCATACGAACTGGCAATCTTCCTTTCTCGAGTGGGTGACTACAGCCAGACTCTTGGTCCTGAGTATTTCTACATCGTATTTTCATTTTCATTTTATTTGTTTGTTCGTTTCTATTTTGTTATACGCGTTAACGTCCGTTCCCAGCTCTCCTCCCCCTCCCTCCCCCGCACCTCTCACTCCGTTAACTTTGGACACTGGGCCTACCCCCGACAAACGAATGCAGCAAAGGGCGGAGACGACGATTACCCGAGTATTTGCTAATCTCCTCAGCTTTCGTCGAGGATATCAATCAAGCGACCTAAGCTCAGAATCGTTTAATCGACGACCGGGGTGACCAATTCCGTACCAAAGCATCGAACGACCCTCTGAATTGTATAGTGCCCGGGATGTTCGTTCATCGTCCTTGAAAATTTCGCCTCGAACCATGGTCTGAGAGACGTCTAGTCTTTCCGGAATAGCTTCCCATTGGACCAATTTCCAGCACCCTGGCCACTTCGGACATTCTTCAGACCACGCTCGCTCTCGCGTACCTTGCTCAATTTGTAGAGATGGATTCCTCTTCTTTTTGTTATCGTCTCTTCACCTAGGACTGGTTGCTCGATTGCTTCTTCTCGGTTCTCAATCTTTCCATAACGATCCCAACAAAGAGAAGCCTGGCTCTCCGCCGCATTCTCCGTTATCCTGATTGTTCAGGTCACGACAGTAATCGCTCCTATCGTCCAGCATTCTATCTGTACACGTACACGGACCCTGCGGATGACACGGTGTGTTGCAACAGTTTTGTCACGTGGGTCCGGCCGGGGCTACGTAACACTAATCGCCGGGTTGGACGTGCCCGACGGCGCCGACACCGCTTCACTCTTTATACACTGTCCGGTCAATTGGTTGACGCTAAGGGGATTGTTGATGTCGTGGGGATTGGTGCCGACCGGGTTGCGGTGCGGCAGCGGCGGATGCACCGACTGACTCGTCGCATTCGACAGGGGCGGCGGCGGCACCGGAGGCGTCAGAGGGCAGGGGCACGGGCTGGCCAGGCTCGAGGGCGACGGTAACACCAATGATGGGCTAGCCAGACTAGACAATGCGGACAAACCCCCGGGACTGCTCAGGGACTCGTCATCCTCGGGAGTTCCTGCCTCCCCCACGCTGCCCAGGTTGTCCTCCGAGTGATCATCCTCCCCTTCACCGTCGGCTTCGCCGTCCCCGTCTCCTCCCTCCCCCATGTATCTGATACATTTCTTCTTACGTCTGCGAACAAGCAGAGCAGGATTAGTCGGGAATTATTCGCTGGGGATCTCCCGTCGATCATTATAGAAGATCGAACGTCGCTCCTCCTTCGTGTACCTGGGGGATCTCTTCCGCTAACGATCGAAAAAGCGAGAGATTAACTCTCTCGAGTTTCTGAATTTACAATAAGCCGCACAATCGTCGCCGCCGGGGACACGAGGAGAGCAACATTGGATCCGTCGAGTAAGGTTACATCCAGAATTATTACCAACTAAGAGAACATGCGATCACTCGTGGTCGTTGCAAGGCTGGCTACGCAGAAGAAATCTCTTGAGAATCTTTGTCGAGAACTTTTGCTTTTAGACACAATGCACGTTACTATCTTTCGATTGAAAAAGCGTTAGGACACCTCTGTGCAACCAGCGTTGGTTTTTATTGTTCGACACGGATCACTCGCTGCAAATGCCATGCTCAAAAATGTTTAGACGTAACAAGCAAATAACTGTGTAATAAACATATGTACGTGGAAAATGAAAGTCTCAACAAAAACAATTAAAATGCTGGGGTATGACGGGGGTGGGGGTGGGGGTGGGGGTAGGTGGAAAGGGGAAGGCTCTTTTCCTCAGGCGAGGACTACGTGTTCCGAGTAGTACTGTGACACACGACAAATTGATCTTGAATGACTAGAAGCTCGCAAGACAATCGAGCTTATCGCCGGGACGCGACGAAAGTACCGTGCGAAAACGGGTTGATGTTACGTGGAACTTGGAACTCTCGCGACTGTAGCGGAGGGCTCTGACTGAAGCGGATCTCTTTTTCGTTTCCTCGGCGGGAAACAAGAAAAAAAAAGGAGCGAACAGAAGTGAAAAAGAGAGAGACGATAATTAATCAGAGATACTTAATGCTTGACATTCGCGAAAGGCGGAACACGAAAAGGAATGAGGCAAAGTTTGCTACTGCAAAGTTCCCGAAAAGTGAGCCCGACCGACCTCGTATGATAACTGCATCGAAGTCGAGACATTTATCGCTCTGCCATTGGCTCTCATTATTCATCTCTTTCTTAGCCAGTTGAGTTAGTCAATTTGCTTGTGTTTCAATGAAAGTATTATGGTTTCTTGGACGGGATATATCAACTGTTCGCAGGCACGTCTGGACTGAAGCGTTAGATGTATCTCTGCATACTTCGATAATAGCTGATTCGTGCTGTTGTCGAGTCGCTCATCTTTTGCACGAGTGGATCAGAGAATTTATTACTCTAGAAAATATATACTATACGACTGACGTCTACTGTCTTATTAATATTTAAATTCCACTTCAATTCTTTGCGAACCCAGCGTTTTATGTCGATCCGTTGCACTGGGTATAGTAGACTGTTAAAGAATCAAATGTCTAACTGAGGTGTTTGGGTGCTTTATTTCTTTCCAAGCAGACAGAGACTCGAGTTTAAAATTTTATTATAATCCTCGTTCTGGCTACAGGAAGCTACGTAATATTATGAACACGTTGAACTGCACTGTACATATCAATAGGCATGATTCTATTTATTCTCAGACCCAAACAGACAGCAACAGTGATAACAGCGCGAACCAACGCTAAAATGCGTTCGACCTTTTCAAGCCTCTACGAAGCATAAAAAGTCACGCCACAGCAGCTGCGTTGAGCTGACGCTGAAAGATCGAACTTCCAAATTCGAGCGTTACTACGAGTTTGTTCGAGATCTGACGTAACCAAGTTTTAGTCTGGTTGCGTGGCTTCCGTGAAACAAGATGCTTCACAGTGCCTCGAGTCGAATCACGGCGCGCGATTATGCAACAATTACGACATTACAACAAAAAAAAGAGAAACAAAATAGAGAGAAAAGAAAAAACGTAGAAACAATGTTCACGTACTAAAGAAGGTCAACACATCCGTTACAACACATAATCGTCGTAAATCGTACGAACTGCCATGCCATAAATCAGAGTCACAAGTATATGATATTATACTTCTCTATATGCCAAACGTTCCGAACCGAAAAAAAGGTATAAAAATCTGGTTACACGTAGTATATATACGTAACATGTATACATCAATATATGTATATAATATAATATACACATATATTATATGTATTACAGACCAGCCATGCTAAGGGCAACACTGAGTAAAGTCCAACTAAACGAGGGTAAATTAAATAACAATAATAAGCTGCAAAGAGCCACAACAATGAGAAACAATGCGAGCATTAAGGCGTCGCTGAGCCGTTCACTATGCCACCCCGCTCGTGGTAATCCCCGGAATGAACTCTCGCGATCCAACTGATTCCCAGGAAGCAAACTCGCGAGAAGGAAATGAACGCTGACGGACGCTGAGGGACGCCTTTAACTGTCAACGGACATGTATAAGCGGATGCCCCCGCCCGCCACCCACCAAACCACTAAACCCCCCCCGTCCCCAAAACCGGTCCCACGTTTTCGTTTCTATTTCGCGTCCAACGAGCAGAGTTTCGTCGAGTATAGCGATGGCCAGCGAGCCCGTAGGTTTAAGTCGGGACTGACCACTGTTTAAGAAGAAGTGTTGCAGTAGAAGGGAGGCGATAGGCTTGACTAGAGATTAACATAAGTGGGTTCTTGCTGAGGCGAGGAGGCATTGGAGGCAGTGTTGGTGTTTGGTGGGGCAGTCGCGGCCCCTACCGTCCCTCCACCACCTCCAGCCCCGACCCCTGCCCCCGCGCTACTTCCCACACCGTGATGGATTATGCTCGCGTGGATGCCCATCCCCGCTCCATGCTCCACTGGGCTGCCAAAACCAACCACCAGCCATTAAAGGGGCGCTCTCGTCGCATCGACGTTATCACTTTAATCCCACCATAATCCCCACACCGTATCGTCGTCACCCACACGCATCGACTCGAGTCCCTGGATTGCCGCGAGCGGACTCGTGCATTCGGCCCTCTTTCTTTGCGATTACTATACTTTTCGTTCTCACGGGTGTCAGTTACAGGCTCGGCTATTGCCGCCATCGAGGCACCAGATTTATAATTTTTATTTTTTTATTTGTACATGTTCACGACGTGGATGCGATCGTGTGTTACCGCAAATAATGTAGAATTCATTGTGGTACCTCGTATCAGTGGGTGCCGATCCTGCTGTCACAAACTCGATCTCATATAAAGAAACCGCGCGCAATTAGCCGATCTGACCAAAATTGTTAGCAAATCTGCTGTTTGATCAGAAAATATGTCTCCCAAGTTTCCGCCTTAATAAGATTCTGTACTACCATCCTCAGAAACGCGCCACGGTCTCAAAGCCATTTCTAGAGATCTGTATTAAGCCATCGGCGTAGGCCCCCATAAACATTTGACAGCGTTTTTCTCAAGATTAGAAGATTTTATCAAATTTAATAATGATGATAGGCGAAATTATGCGCAGATCTGTTCACTTCCAACCGATTTATTTATCTGCGTGAATGAAAATGAACGTGTCTTTTGTCAGTTCAAGTATGTTTCTTCAAAGGAATCACTTACTTTGCCAATTCTCGCGTTACCGTTATTATCTGCCTCTTTCTCCGACTTAAACGTCACCAGCGTCGCGAGTGAGCGTTGTCCCCACTATGAAGTAGGAGGTTAGGATTCGCGTACCGTGGTTAGGATTCGTCTTCGCCCCTTTAATGAGGGCCATGTGATTCACAAACCCAGCCGGGAGTTGGGGCGTTTGGGCGCACTGTGCGGCAACGTAGGCGAAAGTTAGCGGCGCTAAAAGACGGGTGGCTTGTAATGCCGCAGTAAACTACAGTGTGGATTCTAATAGAAGTATTTACAAGCAAATTACAGTGTCGCCAGCCGTTGGACCAATCCTGTGTTGTGCGAGAAAGATCCCTTAGCTTTACTCTAACATCACTTTTCCCCTTTCATGTTTTTCTTTTGGAAGACACATTTTCTGACGGTCGCGCCTTGTTCGGTCAATCTTTAACGAACAACCAAATCCGCCGCGAGGACGTCAACGCGTGTTGCGGAAGTGATTGCTGTTACCGTGAGGAACGCGGATAGACACCATGCACCGTTACCATTGCGATGAAATTTCTATTTATGATTGGATCTTTTCAAGTTCCACGATAACATGTGGATGACGGAACACGGAGTAGAAAACGATAACAATAAGAAGTGGTGATAATCGAAAGTACTATTTTCGTGCCCGGGTTGCAAGTGTTTTACTTTGAACGTTATGGCCCGATCCGTCGCCGCTTATCAGTTGTTTCGCTTTGGGCTGCAAGCTCAAGTATCTTCCAATAGTAACGATATTTTTCAGAGAGACTACAATTTCTAAAAAGATATGACTCTAATGAAAAGAAAGTGGTCTAGAACTTGAATTCTGTTATAGCTTTTCGAGCCTTCTCCGAATTGAAATTTATAGTTGACTTTTATAGTTCCTGCTGTCCCGGATGAACTTCGTTAGGATCTCTGCACCCGCATTCCCTCTCCAACTGATCATTTTGCATTCCCGAGAATGAATTTCTGAGCAAGAGAATAAGACATTCGAAGATACTCGATCATCGTAACCCATGCGTATTGTCACCATCATTCACCACATATAATGTAACTCCTTCTAGTGAAACTACATGACTGATGTGAGACTTCTAGTCCTCCTCAACACTTCTCAAGGTTGAATACGTATGTACACGCGACCGAAACAGCGTGCTCAGCTTGTCGACAAGACGATGTGTATGTCCCTCTTAAGAAGGAATAAATCAAACCCCCTATACGATGCACACGTACCTGCATGGCTTACACCACTGGCTTTGCTGGTCTAATCCATACCTGGCGCGACACTTCTTCATGTTGTTACCTAGAAAATGCGAAATATGCATCGATTAGTCCGCTGTAAACGCTCCTGTCTGTTTTAAAACAGGGAAGTGGCTTTCGCACGCATACGTACATGTATATAATCAAATTTCTTTCATTCTGTCAGACGAATGACACTAATTGACATTAACGTTCAAGCTGCGAGGCACGAAACGGTGCCGTTTATTGGACACAAGCGTACTATACTAAGGTGCTGTTTCATATAATTTTCACAAGAGTTTCATGTAATTATGTCGATAAACGAAGCTATATGTGCGATACTGTCTTTAAAAGAGCAAACCAAACAGCCCATTTTGAACAAAAAATACAGTCCTTTGCTGATAATCAATAATATATATATATATATATATATATATATATATCTGTTGTAGCAATGCTGAGAATACGAAATAAATTCAACGTTTGTCAACTAGTCATGCGTGTAACAGAACCATCGCGACTGATTGAGCTTGATCTATGTAACAATAGAGAACACTGCTTTTCCCCGTGGCTGTCGATCATTGATAATCCGTTACAATTAGAACTACATTTTGGAAACGCGGCTGCGACGAAACGAGTGGATTTTTTTTGAACGGTTTTAATGCAATTACCAGAATTACTGATTTTCAAAATATCTTCTAACAAAGCTTGCGAGCATTTACTAAGTATTTCGAATTCGGCCCCCTCGATGAATGTTTTAAATTATTTCGTAAATGTTTGTTATTCTGTCTCTACTTCAAGCTCAAACGGTCTAGAAATCTGACAATATAATTGGTGAAAGTGCCTTCTCCGAAGACGTCCACGTTCTATAACAATTATTTAAGTTTGGTAAGGAACATCATAGAAAATACTGTTGCAATTAATAATGCGCTCAAAAATGTTTATGCGAATTGGTAGTCTTCAGGGAAGGACCGGCGAATCGACAAAAAAAGAGATATTCTGTCAAGCTGAGTAAAAACGGCATGCAGCATAAAACGTTAAACGGCTTAAAAAACACGGTCAAAGATCGTATCTACTCATTAATGTCGTAATTTGTATCAAACGCAAGCTCTAGATATAAATATTGAAGATAAATGTAAAAAATAAAAAAAAAAAAGGACGCCCGAGCACTCAGGCAACATGAACGAAACGCCTGGTATGTAAGGGTCGAGAATAATTGAGTGATTGACTAGAGGGTGATCGTAGAAAACCAGACAAAATCAAGATCGGAGAGTGGCAAAAATAATATGTAACGATTTGAAAAGAATTTTGAATAAAATTGTACGACAAAAAAAAAGAAAAAAAAGGTTCGGGCAACGTTGAAACGATCAAAGGTGGAGAACGAAAAAAAAAGGGTGAACTGAAATCGACGTATCATAGAAAAAGAAAGGGGGCCGGGGGGAAGAAGAAAGAGTGTTAAGGGTGAAAGTGGCGGGCAGAGCAAGAAAAAAGAGAGCATAGAACGACAAAAGAGGTGAAAGAAAGGAAAAGAACAGAGACTGAGTGAAAATTAAAAACGCTTAGGATTGTCTGATTGCGGAATAGGTCCCTGTAAAAATGCAAGATGGCCAGCGTCCCCAAAGTTGTATACGTAATTAATAATTAATAATGCTGTGTTATGTGCGTGTACGTGTACTGAATGCGCTCGTGTTTCCATTTGTTCCCGTTCTATATTTATATATATATTTGCAATATATAAATATAAACACGCACGTGCGCATGCGTACGCCTGCACGCCCGTTCACGCGAGTGTGTTGTATATTTGTACACTTCTTTCACTTAGCTTTTACACTCTCTCTCAAAAAAAAAGAAAAAAAATACGAAAGAACATATAATAGATAGTCATACGTATATATATACATATATAGGTATATATATATATATATGTACACATGCACGTATATATGCGTGTGCATGTATGATAGTAGTAATAATAATATATATAAATATATATATATATATAGAATATATATATCGACCCAAAACCCCAAGACAGGGGGAAAACATGCAACATAATGTAGTGTAGCAATAAGAATGTATAATAATTATAATAGTTATGTAATAATGAGGGGGTGGGGGGCTGCTGAAGGGAATTTCATAATTTTGTTGTTGCTGTCGTTCATGGGACAAGGGGAGATTGTAAGAATGTGTGGAGTGAGGCATATGGGTACCTCCAGGATCACTGTTTGTGTCTTGTTTGCGCTTCCTCTTCTTAGTTCGGTTGGTATTTGCGCGGGAAGACCAGTCAGGGTACAGCTGCATGTGCAACTGTCTCTCCCGTCGCGCCAATTCATAATACTTGGCCTGTTCCTCTCGCCCTAGCGCGTGCCACTACCGAGAGAGAACCAAACACTATTTGTAATTGTGCATGAACCGTAGGCTAAACAATATTTTAATCAAGAAAAAAAAGAGTTTCACTAATGCTACTGCCGCCACCCTAGCTGGATCTGTTCTATTAAAAGCTGATTCTTTTTTTCTCTCATTTTTTTGTTGCTTTTACTCAGAACTAGAGATAGCTGCCTTATATAGGTTACTTTGCCGGCAATACGTGTTACATATTGTTGATTTTTTTCTGTTTCTGTTAAAAAATCGTTTCTCATGTTCATTTATGCTTTTATCGTTCTGACGCATCGCTGTCTTGTTTAGCATTTCAGTAACACTGGGGTCCCTACTTTCCGTTTAAAGTGCTAGAAGAACAGCCTAGATTCACCCCTCCCCCTCGGTTGCACCGCTATTCACCGTACCGTCGATTATTAAAGAACTTAGATCATACAGGGTGTCTGATAGAAGGTCGTCGCACGAAAGTGCTGGATGAACAACGGCGAACTGTTTTCCGGAGCACGTATCCAGTGAAACGAGGATTCTCAGCTGGTCTATACACTGAAAAAATACACTATAAACGAGCATCGTACTGTATACAAATATCGCACGAAATGTACGAAATGATCAGGAAACGTAAACCAAATAATAGATAGAACCATGCCTTTTCTTAAAAAAAAAATCGACATATCGAAAAGAAAATAGGTTTTTTTCAGTGTATTCATGTCTTTCAACGGTCGTTGTTCTGATGGGACTACAGAAGGGACCTTACGACTTAGGCGTCACTTACCGATGACGAATGTGGTAAATTTGAACAGTCAAGAGGAAGCTAGAGGAGGGACAGAGGAAGAGCACGACGGATTAGAGGGTGTCAGAGCGCAGTTAGCCAGCATAGAGTTCTCGTTGGACCGGGCCAAGACGGTACCACCGTTTTCGCAATACTTTTACACAGACATGGAGGCAACAAGTATAAGCAGCGGCCCCCTCCGAAAGGATCAGGAAAATCGCGCACAGAAATAGTATATCCTAGCTCTACCAGACATCCCGTACCTATGGTTCTCATTATATCTTCGCTCTTGCTCGAATCATCATCGTCAATCTATGTTCAAAGATACATTTCTTTTCTTTTCTCTGTTTCTTTTGTCTCTCCATGAACGGATACCGCTTTAGGGAGTTTGGCCAAATACAAAAAAAAAGTTGCGTTATCATCGCATGCCACGACAGTCCGATTTTTCCTCTACTGCGCTGCATCAATCCGCAAAGATTTCCCCAACAGACAATCCAATAATTCAGTAATCGAATCGAAAAACGGAAATATTATATATGTATACGCGCGCGTTATAAAGATTACGTGCACGCGTATACATACACGTTCGAAGAGCTGTTGGTATATTATTAATAAACACAAGTCCGCACGTCAAAGAGTGAATGCCAGAATTAAAAAAAAAACTATATAAATGACAATTAAACAAAAAAAAAAATGAAACGCACAGAGACTTTGATCGTTTCAATATCAACCAGTAGGTAATCTATGAATTATTATAATGAATTATTAAGGGCCTGCTGTTCTAGCACTGGAAAGTGGTACCTCCGGTGGGATCTGCGGAGCGCTCTTTCTTCCTCTTCTTCTTCTTGCTGCCGTATCCGTAGTTATCCCTAGCACTCCAGCCGGGGTATCGTTGCTGATGGAGATGGCGCTCCTGCCTGGCCGCCTCATAATACCGTGCCTGCTCCTCCCGGCTTAGCGAGTGCCACTGCGTGTCATACCCCCAAAATTCAAATTCACAGTTTCACAGTATTTATCCGTGCACCGTGTCCCTTTCACGTTTTTCACGTTTTTTTTTTTAAATTCGTTATCGTTACTGTATTTTTAGCGACTCTTTTACCCTTATATCGAAGCGAACACTAAGAGAGAGGTGTACTCCTCGTAGCACCCACCCCTTTGCTCAATCGACGGCCCGACCCAAAACCCTTCCGTTCTATGGCCCAGATTTCCTTAGATCCCACCTACGATGCTCTCTCTTTATTCTTACTAAGATACTAACAGGTACAGTTAGTGTTTCGACCTGATCCACGAACGACTAACGGAAAGAGTTAAAATGCATGCAACTTATGATCGCCCTTGAAGACGCCCTTGCGCTTGCGAGGTCTCTGGGGATGACGAAGTCTTGGTCAGCCAAGTCAACATTTGCTTCCGAGCTCCGGTGACGAGCTCAAACAAACTCATTGCATCCTGGTTTAAAGGATCATGTTAACCACAGTTAATGGAAAGTATTTTAATATGGATCACTCCTTCGTAATGGCATTCGCCCGAATTTTCCTTGGTTTTGCATAGTTTGTCGTATCAAGATGATCGACTGACGGCGACGAATTGAAAGAAGGAAAAAGGAAACAGAAGAAAATCTTGACTTTGGCATATGTTTGATACTTTTACATCAGGGCTCTGGCATCTTATCGAATATCTCGTCTCAAGCGATACGATTTGAAGCGACTGGCTGAAGATGAACGAATGTCATGTACGTACAAGGAACAAACACTAATGAAGCGACTGAAAAGTAGCAAATGATGGCTAGACAGCTTGTGATACTATCTTACGACAGCCTTTTGTACAAACCCTGATGTAATAGGTTCCCAATGCAAAATTCGTTGCGGTAAGAAATGTGCGTCAACTACTCACTCGTCTTCCCAATATTTGGTTGATCGCAGCGCTTTCTTTTAAGGTACACTCTGCCACGACCTTCGCCCTCATCTCCTTCATGTATAGCATAAATGCGTTCAAAGGCTTTTTTATGTGGGGTTTCTTTTTATCTGTCAAACGTCATCGAAGTATGGTATGAGAGGTGGCCTCTACAGTGAAAATCAATGATAAACTGATCACGGAAACTCAGGTTTAGTAAACGAGGCTTACCTTGATTGTTTTGCTGCGCCGAGTCCACGTTCTTCCCGCTGTCCGGCGCTACCAACGACGTGGAATTCTTCTGATCTACCGTAGACCTGCGAACAGAAACAAGAAGACCGGAGCACATCGTCATAAGCTCCCGCGCATGAATTGGGCGTGTAATCGCGCGACGCGCGACCGGCTCTGTTACCGTTTGAAAAATGACTGCTTCGCGTCGTGACTCAAGGGCTGATCGGGTTTCGTGCAGGACAGGGGATAGGACGGCGTGGTGTTTTGGGAATTGCACAGCTGCTCCGTGAGATTCGACGTCGAACCGTCGAAATACGGCTGCGGGAGGGTGAGCGGGTTCCTGTGAAAATTCTGCGGCAGAGACCAGTTCATCTGTTGCCATATGCGGTGTCGCGCCTCGACCATTGCACACAGCTGCATAAAGTTGTGCTGGGCACCGTACGGAGGCGGTGTAACGCTCCGCGGCACGTTCATGTTCGACATCTGCATCAGGCTGCTCATGTAGAGTGCCGTGAGGATCTTGTGATCGGCCGAGGGTAAGCCCGTCTCGCTGGCTTTTACCGCGTCCTGGAGTATCGTCATGTTGTCCTCGAACTTCGACTCGATCTTCTCCTCGTCGATCTTGCTGATCGATGGGTCGTCGGCGCTCTCGATCACGATCGGCCTACTCTCAGTGTCGTCCTTCTTTATCACCAGGTTCAATGGTTCCAGATACTCGGGCTCCATCGCCGGTGCGATCTGACCTGCACTTCGTGGGTCCGCTTATACCCACCGAAACGATCCAAACCGATCCATCGACCTAAGCATAGTCTTTCTTCTCTACCTCTGTTCTATCTCTCACGTGCTAAGCCTCTCGTGCACGCTGTGAAAGTCGCGATTCAAGCAACGTTGCGCCGGCCTAGTCGATTCAGTGTTTCCATCGTCGTTCAAGTATCTTGCTTCGTATTTCACAGGATAGTCAAAAACTCCGTACCCATTCCTCCGTGTCGCTTTGCACTCTACGTTCCAGTCCTCCTGTCCTACCATAGTGCACGTCGCACAGGCCTTATAAAACAGTCCCCATTGTAAACAGCACACGTACGCGCACAACATCTACACACCCGTCTACGTACTCAAGGCACCGGTGGTCATGTATCCGCGGAAGCATCCACAACACTGTTCACTCTGTCTTTCGTTCGCTCGCATATCCCGTATCGTCGTCGATCTTAATGATTCCATATCCCGATGGATGTGTCATTCAACATTCATACACGTCGATCACGACGGATCCCACGGTAAAATACTTCCAAGGGCGGTATCTCGCACGTTACACCATCCGGGATCGCCTCGTCATCCACTGAAGGGTCTCTCCTTCTTTTTCTCCTTCTCTTTCTCTGTCTCTTACTTTCGTTGATTCACCGATAAAAAATTCGCCGTTTCAGTCCTTCCATTCGCAACCTTACCCCGGTAATCTCCTCTCATCCGTCGTTTCGCTGCTCGACACGCGTCTCGCGAAACTTTCCGACCCGGTGTATCCCTCTTATATTACCCTGTATCCCGTTCATCCAGCGAAAACGCGTCGTTCCTGGCGTCGGCGGAATCACCGAGCGGTGTTACGACGATTGATTATCCGCGAATGCGGAAGGGGCGGCAGGGAGGAGGGCTGCACCGTGGGGCCATCATCGCGATTCATGGCTCCGCAGCAACGACACCCTACCATCCGCCGATGTATAATTCGCGCGTGGGGGGTGAAGATTGCATTCTCTCTGCTTTCCCTGCGTGATGCCTTTTTTTGGCGGGCTGCGTGGCGCTACCATCGGTAGTATCGCGCTGCCTAGGTCGCACAGCACTCGCAGCGACGCGTTCCGCACGGTCAGCTACGTCCTCCGATCAGCCGCTCGCTCCACTTATCATTCCTCGATATATATCTCCTCCACGCTGCTTGCGAACGATGGACGAACGGCTCTACAGAGGTGTCTTACTTCCGAGCATCTCTCGCGCACCCCTCGTCTTTCGATCTTAATGCGTGTGTCTGATTGATCCGATGGTGTTCTGGCGTGATCTCCACGAATTTCAATGTGCAATGCAAACCCGTCTACAGTTTCCTTCGATATGAACCTTCCTGATGCTCCGGCGACAAGCCCACTCCGTACGCAAACGTTTTCACCTCCCAGGCACGTGGTTGGATCGAAGGTCAAAATGGACGACCGAGTCTCGTGCTAACGATTCGTCGCGTCCGCCCGTGCCCCGTTTACGCCGCTCGTAAAGGTCTGTCGGCGTTCCGGCGCGTCATTGTCGTCGTGACACACGATATACTCCCCGCCACGAGAACAACCCTCCGGTCAGCTGATCGTCCATGGTACGCGTGCCACGAATACAGGGAACGCGGCTGCAACCATGCGGTTTTGTATACACTGGTCGGGCCAGGCGATCGGCCGGGTACTAATGCAAATTAGAAATCTGTTTAAGAGGGTAATGATCAATACATAACCGGCGGCGGCGGCGGCTATGGCGGTGGCGGTGGCGGTGACGGTGGCGACGGCGGCAGGCGCAGACGCTGTGCGAAGAGAGTCATTCAATAAGTGTTATACGTGCCTCGTCGGCGAAGGGGAAACTACTGCACGAGGGGTTGTACACCCCGGGACGTGCTACCCCCTATGGCCGTCCCCGAAACTATCCATCGATCCCTGATTACGTTGCGCTTCTTTATCAACCGACGAGGCAAATAGATATCAGGCTGGCTCGAAAACTTTTCCCTTTATCGATGGATGGATAGTTGCGTTATCCTCTGCCCAAAGAAACATCCAGTTACTCCCTGCGAGGAAGAGCGCGCTCTTTAGATACAAGACCATTCGATTCATGCGAATCACACTTTTCCATTTCTATCCAACCGTCTTTGGTCACGCAAAGAGTCCATTGATTTCTACTTTCCAACGAATGATTCGAAAGGAATTTCCTTTCGCATCGCCCGGCAGATTCCCTCGAATACCTTCGTTCTATTTCACCCAGTGTGCATCCGGGCTTCCTGTACGTTCAGTAAACTATCGACTAGTTTATTCGCTATCTGGTCATCTCCCCTCGGCTGCAATATTTACCAGTCCTCCCGCGACTGCCATCAAAGCGCACATGAGCGATTTGTTCCGACACAAGCGAAATTAGAGCCGTAGATACCGGCGTTATTGTACACAACCCCTCCGGCTTTGATTCATTATAGGGCACGTCATATCCACACAGCATTATCACTGATCAACAGAGCTCTGTTTCTATTTTTCCCGTTTGACTAACTCACCGAAAGCTCGCCACGTTTGTCACCAGAAGTTCAATAAGAGCATCGGTGGAATAGATTCTCACTTTCTATCGATTGAAATTAAAAGCGTGACCTTACACGTTGCTTGTAATCTGTTCGGTCGATTGAAGGTAATCGTCGACCTGGTTGACGTCGATTCTATCGGAGAAGGGACTAGGAGAAAGGGCGTGGGGATCGTTAAAAGGTAGCAGTAGGTATTCCGTTGCTTAGGAATCACCCAGGTGTCGCCGTGGTGCCAGAAATAAACAAACCTATGATTGTGATCCAAGCTGGAATGATCCGTTTTCGTCGTCGAGGGTACTAGAGCGTGAGACGTCAACGCGTGTGCGTGCGGACTCAGTCCAGGATGCGGGGGCATTAGACCCGTCGGCGAAAACCGGTAAAGATCACTGGAAAAATTACGACAATAGTAATTGCAAGCCTCCTGGGTGAGTGCTTGTTGAACAGCATCAACCGGTGGTGTTCAGTCGAACGCTTCAACATTGATTACAACTTTTATCGTTGAAAGACGATTCTGAGGATTAAATTCAAGACTTTGGAAGCGTAGATTCTGAAATTCCCTCAGAACTCGTATTTTGTAAGATTCGAGATCTAAAATGCCCTCTTATTGTCACAGGCACAGCCGAGACGTGGTAATGTTGAAACGTTCAACTATAGAAAAGCGATTTCAAACAAGCGCCCAATATCGTAATATATATCTACATAACTGGAATTATAGTGCTTTAAGCAAAGTGAGCTCGGCAAATCTGATTTCGATCACCTACTAACCTTGGTAAACTAGAACTTGTGATGGGCAAACTCGTGGGATACGGACTTCGGAAACCAGCGCTTGCCGGGGAGATGGGATACATGCTTGGTGTATGCCTGAAACAAAATTGTAGTATGTCAAAGGGATTATTAGCTGAAACGCAGGTAATTGTCATCTAAAAGTTCGTGATATTACATTACTCTGCGACTAAACCAAAATTTATTCAAAGTTTAGTGCCACCATTATACTCTCCTTACAAACTGTCCCACATGTTTTCAACCCTCGGTTGTCACACTGGGTCAAGATGACCCACAATTTAATTTTGAGGCAAAATATCTTTGAGGTATCATCGAAAATGGTGCTACGGATAATTCAAATTTTACCTCAGAATTTCTGCGACATAATTTAACAGATAGTTTTTAAAAAGCACACCGTGACAACCGAGAGAGATAAACCTACTTCATCGATACAAAATACCCTCGATCTATCGCGCTTTGCTTTACTTCCCCTATCAATACCTGAAACGAGAAGGGCCCCCTCAAGCTTCACATATAGGTTCCGATATCTTCTCGGCGCGACGAAGAAAGAGTGGACAGAAAAACGCAGGGCCGCCCTCCTAATTGAGAAGAACGGGCTTAATCACCCATGGAAAATCTCAATTTGGGGTGGTTCGAGCAGAAAGCAAATAAGAAGGAGGGAGCTGAGGGAGCCGCCGCAAGAAGAGGGTCCACCCGATGGGCTGTGTGGTCGGTGCGTAATAGCGACTGCCGGACACCGATCCCGACGATGATGGCGGCGGCGGTGGTGGTCCCACTCGATCTAATAGACCGGAACTGAGAGGATGACCGGTTGACAAAATAGGGGATACAGAGCTGGGTCTGTGATTTTCCCGTGGAAAACAGAGCCGAAGGTCTCAGCGGGCTCGTGTATCGAGGTCGTTATTCCTCATCGGTTTTTCATCATCGAGCAGTTCCCGATGGCGCGTATAAGCGTGCTGTTTGCTCGGAAGGAGCTGAGAAATGTCGGCTGAAAGGAACCGAGCCGGGAGCAGAATCGGGAGTAAATAAAAATCAGGCTTGTCCTATGTCAAGTGTCGCGATACTGGCTGAAGTGGAATCGTTAGTACATGAAAGGCGGAATTAACGACTGCTTGAGCGCGGTAAATCGGACGTTTCTCATGTAAATTCGGCCACTTCACGTTCAACGCGAATGATCGGTGAAAGACACACAGCAGGTACGGCAAAAGTGTATTGATGCCCGAGCTATTCAGTCCGCGACGTTTTCTCCTCTTTCCCTTTGTACGTTTTCCCTTTACGAGGACCTCGTTCCGTTCGTCCGTTTTCCCGATATGAAAATCGCAAATGATCTCGTTAATCGCGGGATAAAAATTCCCTCGGTTGCGCAACGAATGGCATAATGCGCGTAACGAGAGTAATGGGCCTTGGCAAACATTCGAGGAACCGTAATTCCTGTCCCTTACAGGCACGCGCGCGCGGATGTACCTATCTCCGTTCACCGAAGAGTTAATTGTCTCCTTTATCCGAGGGATATGAAGGACCTCGGCGGATCGATCCGCTTTAAAGCCCCTCGGAAGACAAAGATGATGTTCATCATCCAGCTTTTTGCCGGTGACGGTTTCTATTGATGAAACTATGTATTCACTTACCAGGAAGCGGCGACTTGCGTCATTTCCGGGCTAAGCATGGGGTACGGATATTGACCCGTGGAGAAGGGATACATCGGCGCTCTCGTCAGACCTGCAAAAAAAGCACGAGGATGCCGCATGAATTTCTTAGACGGCTTTGAAATTTACTTATATAATAATCCATCTGAAAGCTCTAATGTCACTTCTAACGGCCACGTCTTATATCGTAAGCATATCTTAAGGGGGTAGGTCACCCTCGATAGCCCTAAAACAGGCCTTTTTTCAAACGCAAATTGTAAAGTGATAAATAACAGTAGAGGTAACGTTTTTTCATAGTCTTAATCGTTATTCTATAAGCTTTAACACAAAAAAAGAAAAGTCTAAATATCTCTATGTACATAAAAGTTGTGAGTAAAAACGTAAAGGCGTGTACGCAGTGCACCGTTTGATAGTGTACATAAAATCTCGAAAACCGCTCCAATGATTTCGATGAAAATTTAACGAGACATGCAGAAAACTATTCCCTAAGATGTGTCGGGAGCAGAATTTCGAGATGAATTCTTAAAAAAAAGATAAAAAAATATTTTTCATACAAGAAATCGATAAAATCGTATTTTTCAACATAAAAATTGTATTATTTTTTTTTTCGAAAATCTGCTCTCGACACATCTTAGGGAATGGTTTATGTACATACAAGTTATCTTCCACGGTTCTGTTCAATCAGCCCCCATTTTCAAACAGTATCGTGTAAGTAGCTAGAGTTCATTTCAAGATTTCAGCACTTAATTGATGCAGCAATGTACAATTCTATGTATTATATATAGTATTAATGTACAAAGTTGCTTTGTTCCTGTTTATAATTTATAATTGTGGAGTATCTTTCAACCTTTAAAGGGCCGGGATTTTTCCATTGAAATTGTAAATTGTTCTATTTAAAATTTAGGCATGTGTACACCCAACATGTTCCTCAAAGTATCCGAATTTTTACGTCGCTACTATAGTGGCCCTCTAAAAGTTTATACGTTCCCTAAAATGCGGTCCAGGCTTCTTGATTAAAGTATATTGCACAATCTGCATGTTTTCTATGGAAGAACCAAATTTCTTAACTACTTTAGGTGATCGAACCTGTGTTGGACATTTGCTGGAGTCACGCAGCAGATGTTGATAACAAGTGGACGTACGCTGAGGGATATTTATAACTGTAGACTTCTTTGATGAGAAACAAGTGTCTGCAGCTAATTTTGAAATCCGTGACATATTTGACTGAAGAAAGACAAGCATTATTGGATCTGAGTTTAACTGCAGTGTACTTATAGAAATTAAATGTCAGGTCCCTTAACCCTTCGTGGTCACACGGGGTGTATCGCCCCGGGATATGTTTTTTGCCAATATTTCTGTAAATTTTTAGACATTAATAATAGAATTTTAGTGAATTTTAACCAAAAAATTTGCTATTACCCACAACTATTTTTTCAAATACAATTCTCATCATAACAAAATTTACATTTCTGGAAAAAGATTATTAGAGCGTGATTGTACGAGTATTACGAATGTACAATTATCACTCAAAAGGTAAAAGATTCAATAATACGAAAATGGTAACTCAAAAATAACATTGAGGTGGTGTGAATCCCATGTGACCAATTTATGATCATAAGAAGGTGTGACCACGGAGGATTAAAATCACTCATCGAAATGATTTCAACTGCATATAGGATGCGACACCTTAAAATTCTTCACCTATTATATAAAAAGATCTCTATCTACTATTATGACCCATCATGTATTCCTTTGATCGAACACCTTCGTTTGGAAAGTCGATTAGGACTAATACCCGATTTGATATTTTTATAGAAGAAACAGAGTACATATAGGTATATAAGAAGTATTTGCAAAGTAACTACAGTCTCTGCCCTGATATGTATAACACTATACGTTCCCAAAATCTATTAACTCTATAAGTAGTACTTCAAATATATGATTACGTTGTTTCTTTTACCACAATATTTGCATTATTTTGTACCGCTTTGGCAGATGACCAGTATCAAACAACTGAACTGAACTGTAATCTTGGCTTGGTAATCTCAGGCATAAAACGAGATTATTCATATTTGTTCCTGGATATGCTAACACACACCCTCAAGTTTATTGCCGTATCAAATTTTATGTGACGGCACCAGTTCGGTAGTGTCGTGACTTTCCTACCTAATCTTTTATTAGTTCTTCAACATCTGAAGAGATTTTGATTCTGCTGCATGTATGTATATGGTAAAGATATCACTACACAGGGTAGTCTGTTATCGATAATAAATCAGAAAGATAGCAAATTTTATAAAAAAAAATAAGTCAGAACTGCAGGATAAAGTTTTTGTTTTTAGAAAAAACAACTTTGTGCTGGGTTAAAAATTAGTGTGCCACACGTTACTGCATATAGCTTGCTTGCTTGTGTTTGGAAATAATATCAATAGCGTTAGTATTAAAAGCATAAAAAAAAGTATGATAATTCAAATTTTGGTAGCATCAGCTCCATTTCCAAAAATTTCTGAAAATAGTAATGACTCCAAGTAGAAACGATATATCTTAGTTCCGCGTACAAAATTATCCTAGCAGTCTAACATTGATGCTATTTGTCAATGAGAACAGCAAAGCGTAGTTTGTAATTGATTCGCCGGATTTTAAGTTGCTTTCGTAAAAAAACGCAGAATTAATTTCAGAAACGTCATTCTGCACTATCGACTTATGTCTGTTTTTCTGAAGAATCGCCTTTCTTCCCTTGGTTGCACGATCAGTAAGAAACTCTCAATAACTAATATGAGGAAAGCTATTACAGAAAATGAACGCAAGTTGTTTAGAACACTTTGTAATGAACTTGATTCGTTTCCTATGCCCCAAGGCTAGTTTATACTACTATCCGCTCAGGCACGGAGTGGTAGCGGAACGGTTATGCTCAGACGTTGTAGCAGCATGCAAATGGTTACACACAGCGAAATGAATCCGTTCAGGCACTAGCGGATCGTTATTATCGCTGCGAATGTTTTTCCTGAATGTCGGAACATCTGAACCCATTCGGATGTGTGAACGGAGAAGGATGGACGGTATGCACTGTCTTCAGGGTGTTTGGCATTGTTAAAGGACTGCTCCATCCCTTTCATGCACCTTTCTGAACTAAGCTTGATGGAAATGTTTATTTTCATATGATAAATCTTTATCTGTTACGTCGGCTCTATACACGCGGCACTCGTTGAACACACAAGTGCGGATATAATATTCGTGTTCATCTCCGAGACTAGAGACTGGAGACGGTAATTTAACATACATTAAAGTACATAAATATTCGCTTGTTTCGCGCTGCAAGAGTTACCCACACTTGGTGACGAATATGTATTCAGTTGTGTAAGCGACGGTCGATTAAATGGAGTGTACTATCGAGCCTGTTTTCTAATGTCTGGAAGCCTTCCAAGTAGAACCATTTATATGGAGCTTTATGGATGATAATCGCAGGAATAGAAATGGGCTAGCAAAATGTAAAGAATCCGTGAAAGGTTAAATTTCAATTGCACAATCGCAGAAATGAAAAGGAAAAAGAATTCGCAACGGATTAATCGGATGCTTTTAACCCTTAACTAGTACTCCAGGGTCGTTCATGACCCCAAGCACGAAAAGTTCGTTGCAAAATTTTTGGTTGTCTAAGTTTGTAAACTGAATTTCTAATTAATTTTATAATAATATTTTAACTTCCTACGTTTCTATTATTTTATACATTACCTAAGAACACAATATTCATAGAGGTTGATCTAGTGTCGACTTTACAAATTTCTGTATCCTTTTTTATTTGGGGTCTGCCACGACCCCAGTATACCAGTCACGTTCGCCAAAAATAGTATACCAGTTAAGGATTAAAGGATAGTTAATAAAATTAAAAAGACCGCGCCTCGCATAATCGCGAAAAATATCTTTCTTCTCTGCACGAGGGATGTAGAAAGCACGAATAAACAAATGTCGCCGATGAAGAACGAATACGGAAGTTATGTTCAGCGAATAATTATGCACAAATTTTTGTGAAAATAGGGAAATATCCACCTACGCATGTGCGGAGCCTCTGTGTGTAATAGTAACTCTATGCAACATAAATCTTTGAAAAATAGATCAAAGAACTTTGTAAAACAGTAAGCACTGTTATAATAATTAGACGGACAAATGAATGTTCATGATGTAAGTTGGTCGCGATCAGACACGTACCGATACTGTAGATCAGTGCTGTCTAACTTATCCTCCAGAGTTAAACACCTTCCCCCAATCTACCTGTGTTACTTGATGCCAGGTTATGTGTGCGCACCTCTCACAACAAACTATTATACATAATATATTAAAAAGGGGCAAGGGCACGAAAGCGGCCCCCACCCGTGGACAACACTAATTGTAAGTGCCTTTACTACGGTAACAGGCTGTGGAAAGTGTTCTCCACGGAGAACACTGAGATACGTCTCAGCATAACCGTCGCGCACCCAGCACTGTACCTACTACCCCCGTGCAGGCATACCCGGCCGGAATCGAAGCCAATTTTCTCGAAAACGAAACGAGCTACGATCATTTTTATTCTACATTCTCCAGTTATTTGTTTATGTAGAAACACCATCCTTCCGCTTGTGTCATTAGTTACGATACATCCTGTATAAGAGAATAATCTTTGTCTAATTTACTTACACAGTGGGCAATGGAGGAACAGGTAAAGTGTAGACTTTTAATGGAATTATAAAGAATTATGGTAATTATTTACAAAAGGGACGTCCTCACCGATTTTGATGACCTTGAAATATGTTGTCTCGGGCACGTAATCGTGTTGCCGTCGCGCGGCTTTAGTTTTTGAGATATTCGTAAAGAACTGGGATTGGTAGTTGGTAGGGGTTAGATCGGGACCGCCAACTTTTGTGAGACTTAAGGGGACCTTCCGGTCTAAAAGCCGATTTTTTTTTATTTCATTTTTCGAATGTTCAACCTTTTAGGAATACGTGTTTAAAAGGATTTGTTGAAATTCGAAAAAATTTCCGAAGTTATAGACATTTGAGTAGCGGCAAATGCATGGGTCACAACCGGACACTCGGCGCTCACGTAAAACTTTAAACGCGTTTTTCCCGAAACAGTGTTCTCAAAATCGGTGGGACCTGTATCTCCAAAAGTTATTATCCGAATCGACTGAAACTTTTTTTATTATGAAGAATATACTTCTGGCTAGGGGGATACCAGAAAAAATTACAAAAAATTGAAAATTTATAATTTTCAAAGGCGTTGAAAGGATGAAAAATATAGGGAAAAAGTGATTTCAAACTTTAAGTGTCGTTATTTTCTAAAAAAAGTCATTTTTGTAATTTTTTCTGGTTTCCCCTTAGCCAGAAGTATATTCTTCAAAATAAAAAAAGTTTCAGTCGAATCGGATAATAACTTTTGGAGATACAGCTCCCACCGATTTGGATCAATTTTTTGACGCCTTGACTTTAACGACTCCCCCAGTGCCAATGATTAATTATAAAACAAAAAATATATTTCTATAATTTAAGACATCCTTAATACAATTAAAAAAGTCCCATTAAATTACAGTGGCGGACATATACTTATGAACACAGCGATAATTAAACATTCAGGAACTGTATCATAAAAGTTATATTAGATTTAAAGATTTTCATCAAGTACTTTGAAAGTGTAATTTATATAATGGTTTCCTGAATATTTGTGATTCGCCAAGGTGAAGATAACTCGAAATACTGGAGTGTGTAATGTTTACCTATGATACATCGGCGGACACACACTTATGAACACACGAACTGAACGACTTTCTAACAGTGTAAACAATCAATGCTCAGCTTTCGTTGTGCCAGAAACGATCGTGGATGTTCTGTACATTACACGGTATACGTTAAAATTATTTTAATTATGAGTAAAGGTAAAAATATTACACCAAAACAACGGCTGCAAATACAGCTGCTTCGAAAGCACGGTAATACATATCGAAGCATTTCTAAGGAATTGGGAATATCTGTTGGAGCTTGTTACGCAGCTATAAAGCATATAAAAGTGAATAAAACAGCAGATAATGTTCTTCGGAAAGAAAAACCACGTAAAACGGATGTTCACACTGACCGCGTGATTCACCGAACCTCCAAAGCTGATCGTTTTAAAACTGCTGTAGACATTCATAATGAAATATCGCCGTATTTGAATCAAGCAATAAGTGTAAGGACGGTTCAACGTCGCTTAAATGAGTTTAAGTTGATGGGGAGAGTAGTCCGAAAAAAACCTCTAATATCCGAAAATGCTAGACTTCAATTCGCAAAAACTCATATTAAATGGACGGCAGAAAAATGGTCCAAAGTTGTGTTCACTGACGAAAGTAAGCTTAACCGATTTGGTTCTAATGGCAAATCTTATGTGAGACGTACAGCTGGAGAAGAATTTAATAACAATTGTACAAAACCAACCATTAAAGGTGGAGGCGGGTCAGCACTAGTTTGGGGGTGTATGAGCATGAATGGTACTGGCCCAATACATCGGATTACAGGAATTATGGATCGTTTTGTTTATTTAGATATTGTAAAGAATGTTCTTCTTCCATTTGCTAAAAACAAAATGCGTAAAAATTGGATTTACCAGGCAGATAACGATCCGAAACATACGGCACTTGTTGTAAAAGAATTTTTAGCAAAGAAAAAAATAAATGTTATGAAATGGCCTGCTCAGTCTCCAGATCTCAATCCAATAGAGATGCTGTGGATTGATGTTGATCGGGAAATAAAACAGCAGAAACCGAAAAATATCCAGGATTTATTTAATACAATCGAAGAAACGTGGAAGTCCGTTCCAATCGAGAGGTGTATACGTTTAATTAATTCTATGCCACGACGTTGTGCCCAAGTCATCAAAAATAGGGGGAGAGCTACGAAATATTAGCTTAATAATGTTTTGTATTAATTAGTCCTTTAAAAATGATTAGAAACTAAGAAAATCTTGTTTGACAATTGTGTTCGTAAGTATGTGTCGCTGAAATCTATAACAAGAAATGTTGTCCTTTTATTATGTTGTATTTGCTATCAATTTGAAATAAAATATATTATATGTATCCATAGAATATAAATTGTGTTATTTATAATTCCAATATAAATACATGATCTATGTCCGTTTGATTGTAAAACGTAATAAAAGATTGAAAATGACTATGTTCATAAGTATATGTCCGCCACTGTATATATAGTAGTTTTCCTTTAATTAACTCCTAAAGATAACCTATTTTTGGGGACTCTAGACCGGAAGGTCCCCTTAAGATAAAAAGGTGTGTAAATTTCCCAAACGTTGCCCCCCCCCCCACCGCCCACGGGGAGCCGCTAAAGAAATCTAACCCCGACTAACTACTGATTTGACTTTTAATATCTCGGAAACTAAAGCCGAGCGACGGTAACATACCTATATAGAAAAAAGTTGTTCGGAATGTTAACCTTAACAACATGTTTCAAGGTGATCGAAATCGGTGAGGACTTACCCTTTTGAAAATAATATTTAATCACACATTTTCTATCATTTCTGAATCAGCGTAACTTCTGCCAAATGAATATGTATCCGCGTCACCAACGATAGTGATCCTCCAGGGAGTGATCGGTATAACCGCAGCCATTTGTGGCAAAACCGGAAATAACATAACCTAAACATTCATTAAATCGTCTGCTTTCCAAGCTGATTGTTTATCTATCTCTTTCTATCTGTATTTCTGTCTCTTTCTTTTTTACAGTTTCTTTCTCTGTCTACTCCTGGTTTTGCCACAAATGGCGTGGACCAATAGAAAACGCGGAACACATTTTCCGATCACTACCTAGAGGATCACTAACCAGCGACGAGCTACACTGCCTTCTTTAGTTAAAATGTCCTATCTAGCATTTTGAAACAACCGAGAAAACTGAAGTTTTATCATTTAATTTGTACCATCCTTATTTTCCTTCATTCAAATTAAAACATGTCATTATTTCGTAATAGCCTAATATAATTTTCTGTAATAGGTGTACCGGTAGGAAATTAATTATTAACGTGCCAATTAATTAATTGTTTTAGATAAGATATTTTAACCATTTTGAACGAAGTTAGGTTAAATACATTAGACTGTTTATAAATCTTTACGAAGCACGTAGAGTTTTCTAACTTTACTTAAAAGGTAAAAGACGCGTGGAAACTTCAAATATTTCAACATATATAAAAAAATGAAAAAATCCTAGATAGGACAGTTTAACTAACAAGGACAGATCCCGAATCCGGAAATTCAAAAAAATCTGAGACTTTGTGAACATGTAGGGGATTTCCTCCTGATTGCAACGCAATTTTTGCTTGCTGCCCAAATTCACTCTAAGGGGGTGAAATCAACCTCTGAAAATTCGGCTATTTTCCGATTTTGTGTTATAACTCGCGAACTGTAAGAGATAGAAAAAAAATTTCAAGGCAAAAGTTACTTCTTTTAATTAGATCTATCATTTGGTAAAAAAATTATTTTACACTTCACGAATTATAACACAAAATCGGAAAATAACTAGATTCTAGGGGATGAATTTCACCCCCTTAGAGTGAATTTGGGCAGCAAACAAAAATTGCGTTGTAATCAGGAGGAAATCCCATACATAATCGCAAAGTTTCAGTTTTTTTTTTTAATTTCCAGGTTCGGGATCTTCCCTTGTAAGGAGGGCAGTACAGGAGTTCATCAAAATTTTCAAACTTTAATTTTCGAAAGGAGTCAATACAGTGCGAAGAAGCTCGCGGGAACGAATTCTATCGACAAAAGTAGTCAATGCTCTGCAAAAACTTGTCCGCCCCCTCTGCCGCATCAATGAATATTTGAAACTTTGTCACCAACGCTACCGCCAATTACCATTACACGACAATTAGGAATATCGAGGCTTAAGTTACGAAAAAAGGGGTATACAGCTTTTACAGTAGCCTGTATCTAATATAATCGGTACGTGCCGTGAAACCAGTTGCAGCCGAAGAGCCCCAGAAACATCGGCTGCTGGTATAAGTGGGGTGCCTTTGGCGAGGCGAAGTGTAATTGGCTTCATAAGGGTCGACGAGAAGCACCCGGAATATCGGTAAGCCTGAAACCGCTTGACGAGGCCAATACTTCTCCCTCCCATCTCCAATCCCGTCGCTCCTCTTTCCATATCGTTCATTGAAGCGTATGGACGAACTGGACGGACTCTCTTTTCACTTTCGCCCCTTCCCTCGCCCTCCCCTCTCCGTCATCGTCACTCTACCTCTTCGGACTCCTTTCTGCGTTTCGCGGCTCAATATGTCCTACAGGCGTATTCCTCTGCCGCCCCTTCGCGTCTCTGTTTGTCGCTCGAAATCGGTCAACGCGTGGTTTTCCACGATAGAGCCACTCCAAGCCTCCGCGGATAACGATCGTCTATTACTAAAGAGATCCCGGGGCGGTCGATTACCAAACTGACTTATTTGCGCCGCTTGTAATCGCGACGCATCGGCAGTGTCTTGATACTGCAATTGACGACGGTTACCGGGTGCGGGTTTTTTTTATAGAGATCGACGAGAGAATAAGGTTTGTACACTGTTTGTTCGTCCGTTCATTGTACTAGATTTTGAAAAAGTACACACACCTCTTATTGTTAGTTCTCATGTTGAAGGCAAATGATCTTTTTGAAGTAATTCACTGTGTTGTACGAAGCTTGTAAAACTACATATAAGGATAAGTAAATTTGGGTCGAATTGACAGAAATCATATATTTACAAGAACCGAGCATATAAAATTAAACCTCAGTTCATTTAATTATAACGGTTTAAATTTTGAGAACTTATTATATTTCTATAATAAACAAAATTAAAAAAAAGTTACATATAAAATTAAAACGAAATATTATTTATTATCGACGGTTATTAGTTATTTAAAGATGTGAAGGAATTTCGGTTCAAGTAATGGATTTGTGACTCGACTTTGGGTCAATGACCCGATTTCCGTACAAGGGTTAAATGATTCTTTAAGGGGCTAACACGCGTAACGGCTTATCCAACGATAAGTACCCAAGTAAGTAGTATAATTATAGTAATATAGACACGACTGTTTGGCGGATAATTATGAAGCATGGTGAGTTGTTGCGCATACAACCTGTGGACCGCCGTGCGTGGTCGTATTAGATGGCGCCGTCATTAAATCTGCCATACTACTGTCATAAATTAATTTTGAGGAAACTTTTAACGAAAAATTTAATTCGATAACAATTCTTAAAATATTTAAAATATAGAATTCACAATTTACATTCACGGTTTAGACGCCTTACATTAAATGTTTTAAACGAACACTTAGCAACTAAATTTTTAATAAAAATGAAAATCTAAATATTAAATACAAGCTCCAAAAACCAATAGATATCATTTGGACGCTAGAGATATTTTAGTTGATATTTATAACAAACGCAATTCTTAGCAATATTCAATGTAATGTCAGAGTAAATTCCTATCAAATCAGTATTTTTTTTCTGGGGGTGTTAAAGTATTAAAAAAAAATCAAGTTGCCTTCCCCAACATCTGAAAGAATTACTGTAACATTTCCGACATCCATTTACTCGTGAATCAATTTTCCCACCGCTAAGAAAGATTAATTTTTCTTCAACGCGAAAGGGGATGGAATTCGCGTGACTTGTGCAGTAGTGTCTGCGACCGGAAGAGTCTGAAGCCCGGGAGAGAGGAAAGACGGGGTGAATATCGAGACCAGTTACCCTTTCCGAGGGTCGAGAGAGGTGCAGCCGGTTCGGAGACACGCAGGAAAGGGTCGTTATCTGTCCAATACCGCGTACGAATAAGGTAAAGGACGAGAATTAGAAGTACGATCTGCTGCAGAGGAGAGCGGAAGATGGTGAATGATATAAGGGAGCGAGAGGGAGAAGGGTTCAAGGCAGAAGGACGGTGCGGCGGCGGAGGTGGGTTGAAAGGGGTGGCTCGTAATATCCTGGCGAGTCCGCGGGTTCCGTCATGTGTGCTTAATCACTTTCCAGTCGACTCGGCAGTCTGCAACCCCATTATCAGGGTCTCACCACCCGGAAAATTACTCTTTTATTCTCGAACAACTCGAGCTCCCGGTGTACCGTATACCGCGATATTCTGTGTCTTTCCTCCCCTCGTTCCGTGTACTGCCGTCTCTATTCCTTTTCGTCCCTCCGATCGACAACTTCGACGCTTTCCGACTTTTTTTCGAGGAAACCCCGTGAATCCATCTCTAACGACTGTATTTCACTCTATTGGTGAATGCCACCGTTAGCATTTACACGGTGTGCTTTCAACCGGAGAGAAGGATCGCGTATATCTCAATGGAGGAGAAAACACGGTCCCGGGGGGGGGGGGGGGGGACGACTTCGTCAAAAAGACGATGTATGAAGCAAAACATGTTACACAATTGGAGGGAAGTGAATATCCCTAACTTTACATTACGCGACGTACCTATGTGTATTATGGCACTTGTCTTACAACGAACACATTGCTTGGTAAGGTGTTTCGAAAGTTCAAGCACAGAATTAAGGGTAATTGCCCGAAAATTAAAGGTCTCTTTGGAAATTTATTAAAAGCAGATTTATAAACTGTACAGGACCAGTAACTTAGCGCTGCAGAAAATTTCCGCTGAAATGGTTGACAGTTTTCCGACGAAACGGTTCTTCTAAAATCAAAAAAGCAAAATGTTTTAGACACTATATGCGGATGGCTATGACACGACGGGGGATTTTTTTGATTGGTCGTTTTCTTCTATTTCTTTTTCAACCAAAGAGGTTAATTTTCGAGAACAAAATCTCAATGTTCTTCAGAAGTCCGCCATTTTGGCAATTTTCAACATTTTCAAAATCGAACCCGTCGTGCCATAGTCGCCCGCATATACTTTCTAAAACTTTTTGGTTTTTTGAGTCCGGAAGAACTGTTTCGCCGGACAACTGTCAACCATGTCAGCGGAAATTTTACGCAGCGCTAATTTACTGGTTCTGTACAGCTTATAAATCTGCTTTAAATAAATTTCAAAAAAGATATTCGTATAACTTAAATATCCAATAAAAAGTCCTGAAAATTTCAAAAAGATTCATCAAGTAGTTTGCCTTTAATAAATTTCCAAAGACACCTTTACTTTTGGGGCTATTACCCTGTTGTCCCCCCTTAACGAGCTATCAGTACACAGAAAAATAAAGATTTCAATAGTGGAACTCTCTGAATAAAAGTTACAATTACAAAATGCTATTTCCTTAATAGAGCAACCTTGTACTTCAGCGAAATGTCCAGCTTTTGGGGGATACCTTTATTTCGACTCTTTGTTCCTCTTTTATAAACTTTATTACCCCAGTTGGATTTATACTGATAATTCTGAAACACCATCTATGATTCATAAAACTTTTAAAACCGTTAATATTAGGCTTTCTACTGATGCTAATTGATGACCGCATGTATAGCTCATAATTAGCTCATATTACATTCGTATAACCGAATAGGGACGTATACTTCGGCGATTTTCCTGTTGCTCCCCGTGTAGCCCCAACAGACTAGCCTCCTCAGGGAACTTACGATCAACCTATGTTAGCGAAGAGCACTCGAGGATGCCTTACAAGGAGGCCACGTTCGAGTGGTATTTTGACACGAGAGGGAAAGCGTATAAACGTCGATACATAGAAAGTTTGACAGAGATATCAAAGTGACCGCTGAAAAAGACGAGAAAAACCGGTGAATCTACTTGTGAAGGATTACGTGCTCGAAGGATCACAGCTGGTGGCTAGTAGTTTCCGCAGGATGAGGACTGCGAACGATGTATACACAGCTAACAATGAGAGATGACGATGACGGTGGTACTCTCTCTTTGTTTGACGTGCTATTATATTCATTAATCGACAGGCTTAGTTTCTGATCTGAGAGGACTGTTGGTTACATACGTCTACGCGGCGGATGTTTATGCACATAGTACATAAGCGAATACGCGAAATATACAGTGGCGGACATATACTTATGAACACAGCGATAATTAAACATTCAGGAACTGTATCATAAAAGTTATATTAGATTTAATGATTTTCATCAAGTACTTTGAAAGTGTAATTTATATAATGGTTTCCTGAATATTTGTGATTCGCCAAGGTGAAGATAACTCGAAATACTGGAGTTTGTAATGTTTACCTATGATACATCGGCGGACACACACTTATGAACACACGAACTGAACGACTTTCTAACAGTGTAAACAATCAATGCTCAGCTTTCGTTGTGCCAGAAACGATCGTGGATGTTCTGTACATTACACGGTATACGTTAAAATTATTTTAATTATGAGTAAAGGTAAAAATATTACACCAAAACAACGGCTGCAAATACAGCTGCTTCGAAAGCACGGTAATACATATCGAAGCATTTCTAAGGAATTGGGAATATCTGTTGGAGCTTGTTACGCAGCTATAAAGCATATAAAAGTGAATAAAACAGCAGATAATGTTCTTCGGAAAGAAAAACCACGTAAAACGGATGTTCACACTGACCGCGTGATTCACCGAACCTCCAAAGCTGATCGTTTTAAAACTGCTGTAGACATTCATAATGAAATATCGCCGTATTTGAATCAAACAATAAGTGTAAGGACGGTTCAACGTCGCTTAAATGAGTTTAAGTTGATGGGGAGAGTAGTCCGAAAAAAACCTCTAATATCCGAAAATGCTAGACTTCAATTCGCAAAAACTCATATTAAATGGAAGGCAGAAAAATGGTCCAAAGTTGTGTTCACTGACGAAAGTAAGCTTAACCGATTTGGTTCTAATGGCAAATCTTATGTGAGACGTACAGCTGGAGAAGAATTTAATAACAATTGTACAAAACCAACCATTAAAGGTGGAGGCGGGTCAGCACTAGTTTGGGGGTGTATGAGCATGAATGGTACTGGCCCAATACATCGGATTACAGGAATTATGGATCGTTTTGTTTATTTAGATATTGTAAAGAATGTTCTTCTTCCATTTGCTAAAAACAAAATGCGTAAAAATTGGATTTACCAGGCAGATAACGATCCGAAACATACGGCACTTGTTGTAAAAGAATTTTTAGCAAAGAAAAAAATAAATGTTATGAAATGGCCTGCTCAGTCTCCAGATCTCAATCCAATAGAGATGCTGTGGATTGATGTTGATCGGGAAATAAAACAGCAGAAACCGAAAAATATCCAGGATTTATTTAATACAATCGAAGAAGCGTGGAAGTCCGTTCCAATCGAGAGGTGTATACGTTTAATTAATTCTATGCCGCGACGTTGTGCCCAAGTCATCAAAAATAGGGGGAGAGCTACGAAATATTAGCTTAATAATGTTTTGTATTAATTAGTCCTTTAAAAATGATTAGAAACTAATGAAATCTATAACAAGAAATGTTGTCCTTTTATTATGTTGTATTTGCTATCAATTTGAAATAAAATATATTATATGTATCCATAGAATATAAATTGTGTTATTTATAATTCCAATATAAATACATGATCTATGTCCGTTTGATTGTAAAACGTAATAAAAGATTGAAAATGACTATGTTCATAAGTATATGTCCGCCACTGTACGCTGTACATGTATCTACGAAGTATTAATGATTTTATTATTTAATTGTAGAATATACATTTAAGCACTTCTAAAGAAAACAGTCTTGAATTAGCAGAATAGCAGGGGGATTGTAATATTCTTCGTACTGAGTGCAATGCAGATGGAATGCAACTTTAATTTCTAAATTTGTATATATTTAATACGAGTATTGACATATGAACTACAGATACTAATATAATTGAAGACCTTGCAGCAAGAGGGATGCAACACTCCACTTTTGACAGTTTTTGAGTTATGACGTGTAATATTCGTAAAAAAAATCTACATCATTTGGCGCAAGTTTTATGCAAATGCGATAACAAATGAGCGATTTATTGCAAATTTTGAAGGTTGCCAAAAAAGTAATAGCCACGGCCTCCACGATGAATTCACGTACCTAATTTTCACCTCGACAGTGATTCGTTAGATAAAATAGCTGCAACTATCATTTTGATTTAACTTCTATAATTAATTTTTTAATGAATTTTACCTATAATCAGTATCAATTTTGTTTCATTCCAACGTACATAGGTATGTACCTACTGGAAAAGAACATAAGCCTTCACTAATTTGTTTTGCACGTGCACAGAGCGGAACAAAGCCATTATCTATGAAAAATATCGTATCCATTAAAATCGTAGCATCATATCACTATCCATTAAAATATGAAAAATATAAAGTAAACTGACAGTTTCGAGTTTCTAAGTATTTACTAATTATTTCATTGATTTTGTAACGCAAATATTGTTGCGTTTCCCATTGCCGCAAGAGGAACAGAACACTCTATTTATGCAATTTTACGCTACTAGAACCATTATGTACAATTTATAAACAGAATTATAAATTATGACAGAAGTCAACTTCAACCCCCATAAATTGATAATGCTGACCAGGACCGGCAGTTAACCTTTCCCTGAATTTGTACATGCGTAGTGAATATAACGGTATTAGTAGAATGCACGTAGGTAAACGCACCAATAAATGAACAGTTAAGGCTAATGAATGAACACTATTATAAAATTATATTTGCAACGCGATTGATTCCACGTGCTGCAAAAATTGTTTGGATATGAAGCAAGAAATTAAAAGAAGTCTCTAATTAATTAGTTGCTTATTTTAATAACTTATTTTACTCATTTTAATAAAAAATGTCCATTCACTGGCACGTGTTCGTTTCCTGGTCAATCCACTCTACGAACAACTGACACCAAAGAATTGCTGAAATTTTTTTACGAAAATGATACCAAACACGCAGTGGCGGATTTAACGGGCGGCCCCAGAAGGTCCCCACCTTCCAAAAAAATTATGTTTTTATCCAAAAACTATATTTTTTTCGTTTCCTATAATTTTCATACCACACGCGCGTAAATTTATTTGTAATTCTTTTATGTACACAGGGTGCCCCAGAACGTTTGCCACCTGAGACTTTTTCTTTAAATCCGCCACTGCGAGCACCACGGGGCGCTTCACCTACTTTTAAAGATACCCGAGTGAAATGCTTTCTACAGACTGCAAATCAAGTTTGCATCTTGCATCATTAAAGATAGTCCGAACGACGTCGTCTTCGGGTTCATTTTAATCAGGAAAATCTGAAGAACTCATTACTCTTCCATGAAGATGGAGTATAAATCGCTGTCGACCCCAAAGTTCCTCGTGAAACGGTGCGCCAATAAAACCCAGTTAAGGGTTGACAGATTCGTTACCATGCCCGGTTAAAGCATCGGTTTCGGTTCGAATCATGCGACCCCTAACCGGGCAGCATTACACAGTGACGTTTACTCGGTTAAATTTCACCAAAATCTGCTCGATTAAATGACGGGAATGTGAGGGGTTAAATTTCACCAAAATCTGCTCGATTAAATTTCCCCGAAGCATCCCCACCACAGATCCCGAATTTAGACCCAAATTCCAGTTTTCGCAAGTAAATAGAACGCTGCTAAACCCGAGACAAATTAGAGCGTCAGCCAATGGAGGAAATGTAAAAGCGTAAGAAGGCAAGGGGAGCAGGGAGATCAGCGGGAAGAACGTTTCGTCATCGCGGAGGAAGGCGAAAGAGAGACACGAGCGGGGCGAGAGTGGCGAGAGAAGAGAAAAATTAAGCGGATCAATGGTGGAGTCCCGGCGAAGTGCCTGGGATCGTCATTCCTCTCCGTTCAACTTTTCACGTCCTAATACCCGTCCCGTTTCCACTCCCACCTGCTCTCCCATGGAATCCTGAAATAAACACGCGACTGGGATCGAAAAGTGGAGCTAATTAGAAATATATTCGCGAAAGCGAGAGCTCGGTGCGCGAGTAGGGTAGTTTCGTAGACACGGGGGGGCTCGGGTCGTGGAAACTCTTAAGGGCTGACAGAGAGACGAGGGAATAGAGGGAGGAAGAGGCCGGGGTATAGAGTGCGGTAAGACCGAGAGAGAGAGAGAGATGGCTGAGAGGGGGAGTAGAATAGGGATGTCAGGGGAAGGTTGGGCGAGAGGGGAAGGGAAGTCAGAGGTGGCAGGACCCTCGGCCGGGTAGTACGTAGTAGGAGAGAACGGATAGGCAGTGGGTGACGGGAACGTGAGGGGAAAAGAGGGAGAGCACTGTCATTCTGAAAGGGGGGGGGGGGGGAGCGAGGGTGAGCGCGAGCCAGGGGGGTACGAGGAAGGAAGCCGGAGGGATGGAGAGGGGGACAAAATGCTCGCTCGTTTGCAAGACAAAGAACCCGAGCCGCCGAACGAACTCGTAGTCGTGCATAAACGCTATCAACCCCATCTACATATTCCAAGGACTGAGAGGGTCGAAGGAGAGGGGAGGAGGAGGGTGGTCTGAGGCAGAAGGAGAGGAGAGAAAGATATAGCGCGCGCGCAAACACGTCCGAAGTATCCCGGTCGTGACTTCGCGTCGGTGAAACGATACCTGGAGCGTTTCGAGAGGTAGCCCCGACGACGGCGAAAACGGTTCGCGAACTGAATTAGAATCGTCCTCTTTCATGTATTTTATTGCGAGGAGTCCGTCGGTCGGTTTAATGGGCGTAATTAAAGTTATCGCTGACAGAATTGTGAGTTTTCATGGCATCTTTACGTAAATTTTGGTTGAAAGCCTTTTTTTTTATACGCTGAATTCTTTTTACGTGTATCATTGACGATCTATTTTACTTGTCTATTTACCTTGTTCTGTAACGTGTATTTTATATTTGTAAAGACGCAATAATAATTTTGCGGGCAGTTCCTGCTGACGGAATAGCTTCGCTATTTATATGCTGTTAGTGTAGTTGTTGGAATAGCTACAGGCAACCCCCGTATAACGCGGCATTGCTACAACACGGTTTGGCTCTAGCACTGTTAGGGAATTGGAGAAATCTGCGTATAGCACAGTATTGCTGAAACATGGTTTCGATCTAAGATGGTTAAAAAATTCTGAAATCCAAAATAAACTTAGCCGAGCAGTAATTGTAATTCTATTTTTTGGATATAGATCCTTTCATCGAAAGAAGCCCAACATTCAAAAGAGAACTTCAAAAATATTTGGCTCCATATTACCAAATTTAGAAAGATCTGTCAAGAAAACGAGAGCAAACGAGAATAACAGAATTTTTTAGAAATGCAGAACATAGAAATCAAGATGTTGATAGATGAAGATGTTTTGCAACAAAGAAAATGCTTTCGTTTATGTAATTGTGCTTAACAGAGACGAAGGAAAAAATGGGCGTGCATTATTTAACATTAATGTATAATACATTCGATCAGTTATTGGTGAATTTAATAAATATATTCCTGATAGTTATAAAAGCAAAATAATGTAGTATTTTTGTTAGTTTTCGGGATCGAACCCTGTTTTCTGCACTAGGAAACTTCTTACAAGGGAACATCCCCAATCTGAAAATTCTGATTTTAATGAAACTTGGTGCCAATGCACGGCATATTGAAGCATTAAGGGGACATTCTACTCTCTCGGCCGAAAAATCGGCCACTTTTCGGTGATGGTTTTTATAATGAAGTAAACACTTAATGTTTTCGAATTTCTGGGGGTATATTTTACCACTCTTTAAACACAAGAAAAAATCATTGTTCTTTGTTTATTTCATTTGTTTACACAAATATTTCGCAGTTAAGTTTGCGGCATCAGAATTGCTGGCGGTTGAAATTTCGGACGACCGAATCATCGGAAATAAAAAACCAAACATATTTTTAATTCGCAGGAGTATGGTAATCGCGCTTACCACGAAAGAACAACTTTGGACCAAAATTATTAAAATGGCGGTCGATCGAAGTTGAAAGTACCGAAAAGGGCATTTCTTTTCTGTTTAATAGATACGAAATGTGAGAAAATATTAATAAATCTTAAGATATTTGTGCTAAGCGGGAAAGCCACTAATGTGTAGAATAACATATTAAAATTTTGGATTAATTGGTCATGGAGTTTTTTTTTTATCACATCCGCCAACCAAGAAAATGTTGTTTCGAGAAAAACGCGTTTAAAGTTTTGAATATTTAATTTTTGTATATAAAAGGTACTTACATTTAATCAGCTATGCCTGCTGCATACAAAATGCCTCCAGCTTCCTCATATCTTTCCTCCTCTAATGCTCTTTCATCTCTTCGAGATATTCTAGCCTCTTTGGAAGTGTTGGAGCTGCGGCGTTCGGCTTGCGCGATGCGTGCATTATCGTGCCTACGCGCGATTTGGAGAGCTGCGGGCCCGATTGTAACGCCCATTACCTCCATTATTTTTAAGACAGTATTGAAGCCTTCATTGAAAACGCATGCAGAGGTATAGGTAGCGATCTCAATGATTTTTCTGCCAGCAAAAATATGCTTAGGAACTAGATGCCACACACAAGCGTTAAAGCTTTCATTATTGTTTTGCGTGTTGTTTCCCAAACATCCCTCCAAAAGATCGCCTGCCGTTAATTCCTCGTAAATAGGATACAGTATTTCTTGCACATCGTTATCAAGAGGAGGTGGATGTTTATAATTGGTACCCGCAGCCTCATGCTTCCACCACTTGCACCAGGAGTCAGTTCCAGAGGGACAATAAGCATGCTGCGGCTTCACGTCGGTCGATATTTTATGGTAATAGGTTGCCCAAATTTCTTTTTTCATGTCTTCAACTATTTCTGGGTGACGACGTATGGCTAAACCATAGTACAATGACAAATCCTGCATCAATTTATTCGTCAACTGTGTTTTTTAGGCTCGAGACTTGCTCCTGATCTTCTTTTTGGTTTGGATTCTTTTTCAATACTTTTTCTTGTTTTTCTTGCTTGAGTTAATAACTTTTTAGCATCTTTCGCTCTCCTGTACATTCTCTTCTTAACGTGCAGCACGCATTCTGTTTTTTTACAACATTTTTTCCATAGGGTTGTGCATCTAGTAGGGCTTTAAAGGTCTTTGTATCGCCATCTCCAATATAATATTGATATTTTACATCATGCAAATCTTCTGATCGGTGGAACATCTCAAGCACACCGTCTACTTCCATTTTTCCGGCGCTGCCATGGTGGTTAGCCGAACATTCTTCATTGTGCTCATCGTAAAATGCTTCGTATTCGACTGAATTTTCGTTGCCTTTCCATTGTTGACAAGCCTTACAGATGCTTGATTTTACAGTGACATCTAAAATTTTATTGCTGTACTTTCCAACAAGAGAAACAATGCCCACAAGAGAAGTGAAGCCACGCTTTGCCCATGATCCGTCACCTGACACTGAAAGTTCATTTTCTTTATTTCCTGCTTCTACGTTTTTGTTTTTCTCTTCACCAGCGGCTTTATTCAGAACAATTTTGAGGACGGCGTCAACGGCTACTTTCATATTATCAACGCACTTGTAGTACGTACGGATGCTGAAACCTGCACCTAAATCCATAAGCCCGCAGAAATTATTAAGTCCATTTAGACCAACGCCGATTAATCTCATTGCGAAAACAAATCGTTTATTAACTTCATATGCGTTGACATCTTTTTGGCAGGAATTAATTAACATTTCATTACACGAACACAAAACACAGAGTTGGAAACCTAATCCTCGTACGTCACGTTTCGAAAATCTCACAGCACCATTACGTTCCTTGCACTGTAATACTTGTTGTAACGCAAAAACACTAAATTAAATTGTATAATACAATAATTTAAATTTGGATCGACATTCACTCCAAAATCGTCACTTGCCTTTAATTTTTTTGCCGAACTACTTGTATACTCCAAACTAAGTTCACGTGTATGTTGATTTCCGCGAAACTTTCTTTTATGGGGACGAGATGGTCGAGTTACACTGGATTTGCTTTGCTTTACATCCATTATCGATGTTGTCCCTTCGAAAGGTATTTAAGCACCGAATAATCGACCACTGCAAAATGTTAGGAGCACAAATTTGGCCTTAGTATACCTGTGGGTGATAAAAGTTCTCCTAACGGTGCAGTATATGACATGTCATAAAAACAATAATTAAGCACATCAGAAGCTATAGCGTATCGGCCGGCCGAGCGGCGCGGTTGAAAGAACCAGGCCGCTGACGCTACAAATACCTATAACATTGAAAATACATCGAATTTCGCTCCAAAAATTTAGGAGGATATTGTAGAAGGTGCATTATTCCGAATTCGGCAAAAAAAAAAAATCGAATTTTTTGAGGCCGAGAAAGTAGAATGTCCCCTTAAAGGATCAACTTCTTTCTACCTTCAGAGATTCCCTCTGAAGGAGCGAGAAGCAGCCCTTAAATTGATCGCGTCTTTTTATTGCAACTTTATTTCTCTTCTGATGCTATGATACAGCATACAAAGCTGAACAATTCTTATATTTAAAGTTTTACTCTATCTCGCACCGTTACAAAGTTATATTAAAAAGTGAGAAAAAAAAACGCAATATGTAACTTTAAGGACTGAGTTCTCCTTCAGAGTGAATTTCCGCAGAAAAAAATAAAAAGCTCCTTGCATACACTGTATGCTCTATATCCACACGAGGTTGCATTAAAATCAGAATTTTCGAGTTGGAAATGTTCTCTTGTTAAATCCCGTAAATCCCTTTTTAGGGACCTAACCACCGTGTTACACGGGGGTTGCTTGTATACAGATTACAGACAGACGTGGCAACCGATCGTACGTCAAATATTGTCCGGTCAGAGCTGATCGTTACCAATTAGTTGTCGAATACTCACACATAATGAAATCTGTCATCCGTGAAACAGACTGTACAACAGATTTTATGAAAGATTCGTACGGCCGTCGGATGCGGCTGCATTGTACAACACGGCCACCACGGTACAATTGTCGTTCAGACCTATACTAGTGGACACTATTTTTTGCCGATGGGTCACGCGAAAAGTTAAACGGAATTCATGTAAAGCAAATAGTGTATCATCTGATACATAGATGGCATTGTTTTAAATTATCAATCATTAGTTAGAAGAAGACGTATTGTTTCAAATTTAAGAATTAGTAAACAAGTGACTGTTCAAAGCGACGAACTTTATCGTCAAAAAAATGTGTCGCGATAAATTAGGCCTCGTTATAACTTTTCTAAAGTTGTATGTAAATTTCGTGTATTCAAATTGTTTTCTCTGTTTTATTTACTTCTTACCTGATTTTTAAGAAAACTGTATATACCTTTTCTTGGACATTTATGTTTCAATTAATGTATACATAATCATATATTATTATTAATATAATAATAAGCTGGAAAAGTGGAACACTTTAAGGCCCCATAACAAGTGATGAAAAACACACTTGGCAGTTTGAATGCTCAATGATATCACTTTACTCAACCCTTAAATGTGTTCCAAGTAAGTATATCGTTATATCTGTTTCACTAACTCTAAATCGCAATGTTTTTCTGAATTTGTAAAAAATAGTCACTTCCGTTAGGTTCCACCTGAAATCAGGAAGGTAGTAGAGAAGGTCTCTGCTATATCAGGCATTATTTCTGAAGCATTAAATCCTACGTATTTCTTTAATTCTTCCTACTTTACTTTAATGTTAAACAGGAAAGTGGAATTACTTTCTTGGGAGATATTTCTTAAAAGGCAACACGGGTCAACGATGATTATTGTAGGAAAAACTGAATGGTTAATTGAACGAAAAAGAAGCTTTTGGTATCGATGGTATCGTCAAGCTTCTAGGCTCTGTATTCCTTATTTGCTCTTGTATCGCTTCTCGATCAAGTTAAGTTCGAAAAGTTGTTTTCCAATAGTTTTCATCATTCAGGGAGAAGTCTGTCGCTGGGACACGATACAAAGAAAGCAATCGTTCAAAAGTTTTTCCACCAAGTTTGAAAATCTTCCAGTTACGTAACTCGTAGCACCCCCAAAAGGTTTTCCCTTTACGCCTCACTCAGCTAAAGTTGGATCATTTTGATCCGCTGCGTTGGATTTCCATTGGTAACAATACAAAACGCAGCTCGAAATTTCAAAATTATCAGAAACAGATGAGAACTTACACAATTAATATAGAAACAAGAGAGATCTCAGTTAAAAGAAAGGTCTGAGAATTCATGGGTATATAGTGCTCGTCAAGTATAATAAAAAATGTTTAATCAACAAAGAGTCTGAAATCAAACCTTTCTGTAACCGAGCCTATTCGCAACCCATTGAATATAAATGAAAGAATCGGTAAGAATCGGCTTCCAGGACCAGTTTTCCTACCAAACAGAATGGCAGGTGCAACTGATTGTAACTTTTTAATAACGAATGATTTACTCGAAGTCTTGGATGATATGGCGTATCGGGAGAGATTGTGCGTTTCTAGTATGATGGAACTCCGCTATATTTTTCAATTGTGAGACATATTTAAATTGAACCTTCGGTGAAAGGTGGATAGGGTGAAGAGGTTTAATAGAATGGCCTCCTCGATCACTTGATTCGAATCTGCTAGATTTCTTTAGGTAGGGATAGTTACTTACACAATTTAGTGTTCACGTCAACAATAATGTAGAGAACTTACGGCACCAAATAGGGAATATGTCAGACAAATAGGTACGTAGTAATTTTAGGACCCATATCGATTCAGAATTTTTTACTCCTCCTGGTGAATACTATAAGTCCTCAAAGTGTTGGACCTCTTTTTAACCCTTCGTGGTCACACCTTATAATCACAAATTGGTCACATGGGGTTGACTGCATCCCAGTGCCATTTTTGAGTTACCATCTTCGTACTTTTAAATCTTTTACCTTTGAGTGATAATTGTACATTCGTAATACTCATATAATCATGCTGTAATAGTCTTATCTAGAAATGTAAATTTTGATATGATGAAATTTGCGGTTGTGGAAAAAAAGCGATTTTTTTGGCGAGGAATCCCGGCCCATCTGAAGTCATAAAGGCGCGACATTTGAACTTGAAAATTGCTTTTGGGGTGCGGTACACCCCGCGTGACCGCGAAGGGTTAATACCCCGTGTAACTTGACGTTCATGAAAAAAACATTTCAAACGAATAACACCTACAATCGAAATTCCATATCAAATCTTGTTCCAGAATGAACACATTTTTTGCCGGCTGCGACCCTGCTAAACCACCCCCCGTTCAAGGGTTCACGTTTGTAAGCAACAAAAGCACTTGTCCTCGTAGAAACAATTAATACCAAGTTCAATATTTTTCTTTGCTCTATCTTTTGAGTCTGTAATAACGCACGTTTTAAATCATTAATATATCGGGAAATACATTGATCAATGATTGCTAATTCACATTGGCTGCAGAGTTGACGGTTAGAGGTTTCCCTCGACAGGGAGGCGGTCTTGAGGGCGGGTGCTACGAGAGTAGGAAGGAGAGAAGCTGTAGAAATAGAGAGGCAGGTTGAAATCCCCTTAACCCGGCGCCAGAGGGAGGCTGCATGCCTGGCTGATTAGCCTAATGGTGAGTCCTCCTCTTATTCTCCTACTTGACGCCAGTTCGCGAGCCTCTCATCTCTCTCTTATCTCGCCACTGCTTCCGTTCTCTTTCTTTCTCAATTTCCCTTCTTTTCTCTCTATTCCTATATCATCCCTCTGGGGACGCTCCGTCCTCTCCACATCTCCGTTCGAGCCGCAGGATCAGTTTAGATTCTTAACTCGGTAAGAAATACAGTAGTCACTATACACCGTGGGCCGTACATCGCGGTACAATTGGGGCGAGGGAGATTCTATGGCTGAAAATAAGTGGGAAAGATTTATTTTCCAGAAAAATTAATTTGAAAATCAATAGAGTACCTGACTGATGTTTGGCGTAACGGATTTCACTACAAACGGCTACTACGACTGCTTCTGTACTCGATATAATGACAATTTACAAGGTGCATCGTATTTACACTTTTTACGTTATTCCATATTTGTTAGATAATATAATTTAAATTAGAAGTAAATGATTTCGGCGCACTGGTTCGGTCTATTTTTAAAAGATTAAATAAAAGCTATTGTGCAATTTTATTTAATCTTTTAAAAATAGACCGAACCAGTGCGCCGAAATCATTTACTTCTAACATATTTGTTAGAAGAAATTTTATTTTCTAACATCATCGAGCTCCACCACACTACGCCAGAAACGTACGTCAGTTTTTAAATGAGCAACACGAATGCTGATCATCGGACTGCCCATCGATTTTTATCTGTGGGGCCCCATGAAAGGAATAGTTTACTTAGAAGATACAACAGGCCTTGAGCAATTAAAACGAAGAATTATCGTAGCTTTTGAAGAACTAAAAATACAACAGACGCTACAAGTCCACCATAATTTAATTCGCAGAATACAACTCTGTAAATGGAACGGTCAACGTTTTCAACAATATCTCAACTAAACGTGGTTAGTTTATGCACAGATTACTGTCACTTATTACGCTTATTGTGTTCGCTCGCATATCTTAAGAACCAATTGATAAGTAAGTAGGTAAGCAGTATTGATAGTAAACAAGCTATGAAATTGCATCGTGCACAGAACAGTCACAGTTAATTTTCAAATTCATTTTTCTGCAAAATGAAGCTTCGTAAGACAAAAAGTTATTGTATCATTTCAACTTATTTTGGGCCATAGAATTTTCCTCGCTACAATTGTACCACGATATACGGCCAATGGTGAATACGTGATTTCCTCAGATCGATGCCTTATTAGAAATAAAAATTTTCAGGTACATTCAACTTCGATGCACTGTCTTTTAAAATTTCTTGTAAGTTTTATATATATTTCGCACTGTTTGGCCACCATCTGTCATACACTCTCATCCCATCCAACAACTCACTATTATAATATTTTTCAAATTGATTGTAAAATTTTCGATTACTTTCACTTTTACCCAATCAAAGTGTATTTAAAAAAGAAATATCTTCATTGATAAATTGCTTGACAATTTCTGTGATATAAACTATCGAAATTTATGTAAATATTACCTAAACAAATTCATTGTTTAAATTTGAAATATGGATTAAAAGAAACGAGCATGCAGCAGAAAAATAACAGCAATGAAATAAATTATTCAGGTATGCATCTAGGAAAATGTCACAGCGGGTTTCAAAACTGGATATATGTATATGCATCTCTTAAACTATTAACCGTCTACCTCTGAAACCATACATAATTATCATCGGTGCTTCACTTTCTAGCGTTGTGTAAAAGCCCGTTTAAAATATAAGAGTTACATTTTGGGTCCTTTCTTTGCTAACATATAAGCATTAAAATGATGCACAGCAACTGACAGCGGACGATGGCAGTTTTCAAATTTATCACGCTGACAAGTAAAAACACTATACAGTAACTGGGACATGCTGCGCTGTAAGTAAGATTCTAAATGATTTTAAACACAGGAAAACGTATCCGAGTGAGATCAGCTGACTCGTCACCTATTGCGACGTCACTTCGTTGTTTTAAATTTTTAACCGAGAGCTTCGCTTAAATGCGTTTAGCGCTTTTAGTAGCGCAAAGTTTAGCGAAGTGCAGTTTGAAGTCGGCTGGGCAATTCTAGGAAAGGTTTGTTGTCCATTTCGCCTCGCACTTTGAATACATGTCGACACTAATGAAAACATAAACTTTTATATTGTGTATATTGTCTTAAATCTTTATGACAGTAATGCCAATGGATAGGTAAGGTTATTCCGATGAAAATTAGTCCAAATACGACCTTATTCACGCTGCTTTTCATTATACTAATTAGACCAATTTATTATGATTAAAAATAGTCTGAATCAGGTTGAGTTTAGATACATTTTTATCAGAAGAGTCTCCACCAATCCATTAGCAACACTTTCACGAAGATCGAAGAGAATATAGAAATTCGAATGCCTTCCAGAAAATATCGACGTGGGAACAAGCCAAAACAAGTGAAAACACGCCGACGCCATTCGAGGTGCTACAGTAACTCCAAAATTTAAGAAGATCACTGGTATAACGCCACTACTTAGCTACATGTAAAAATAGTGTTTTCAAGTTGGAGAGAGACTTTTTGGAAGTATATGTTCTTATATATAGCAAATATATCTATTCGAAGTGCAAACCATTATTCACGGCATTATGCTGTGGATCGATGACATAATTTCAGATTTTTGATTTATGCGAAAATCAGCACCCAAACTGTTTGACGTTCAAAAAAGCCCAACTGTATACAAAATGCATTTATATTGTTTGTATGTTGTCAGCTATGAGGATCAATACAGTGAAATGGTACGCAAAGAATTACACACCGCGAGCAGACCGCGTTTCTCTATTACAAAGACGAGAAGGATGATTCCATCAATTTCGATTGGAGAGGTCTGCCAATATTTGTGTCGCCGCTAAAGCTTTTACTTCGCAAAGGAATCATTAATTCAACCGATACACGGAGTGCAATCTATTGTAACACTTGCCTGAACGGTAAGATTACTAATTTTTATGATCATACGAAAGCATATAAAAAATTTATTATTAAATGTTAAATGTAGATTACTGTTCCCTTTAAATTAACATAGGTATTATTCTGCGAATTTTTCTTTTCATGTTCCTCGATAATTAAGTGGAATAATCGAGATTAATTTGGAAAAAAAATTACTTGTCTGCATTGTAGGTAGTGCACGTTGATTTTTAAGCACTTTTCTGATCGTGAGTTGTGATCTATGGGTGAAAGTTGGAGCATATTCTTAGACACCCGATGAAACATTCAATTTCGAATAAAGTGAAACCGTAACATATTGATCGAATGTTTAGTCTAGCACAGTTAAATTTCTTCGGTGTTTTCCTATCACGGATTACTACCCTTACTAAGAATACGAGTCATACCTGCGGGCTTCCTTCGTAATAAATGTAATATCTTTAACGTTGAAATTACACGTAAACTTATGGAAAAAAAAAAAACTGAAAAGTAATTATTGCAATATACTCTGTTCGTTTCAAAAATACTGTGATAACTCGAGCAGAGATATGTGGCCAGTCGAATGCGATACGTTTGTACGAATAGCATATCACAATAATAACTTTATGCAGATTACTTTGCGATATTACACTGACCAAATGCAACTCGACAGAGAAAACGTGAGAGCAACCTCCACCTCAGCTAGTACATTTGTTGAGCCATCATTTGTTGAGCCAGAAACTCGGTATTCCTAATAAAAGATATAATACAACATACATATATAAAAACATATACATCTTCGTCAATTGCTAGCACACAACAACCGAAACTAATGTTCGTTATTAAAGGGCACATCTCTTATCCAGGTATATTTCTCGCGAATTTCAGACTACGTGGTTTAATCGCGTGGCTCAACGAAGAATGGAGCTTTCAAGGGACAAGGTATCACAGGATTAAGGACCTAGTGCGGAAGCACGGAGAGGAGCTAACCTGTGGAGGCTGCTGCAGTGAGAAGACGTTTCCAATGTTCGGGGTGGTTGGGTGGTGGTTGTCCAGGGGTGGTGGATGACCAGTACTCACCGGCCGCCGCGGCCGCTTTACCCGCATCCAGCGTCCCATACGGTGGAATTCCCATATGGGCAGGTGGTGGTTGGGTCAGGTGGTCCCCGTTGGGACAGAAGAAGGGCAACCCGCTTGGATGCGTCCCCGCTAGGCCCATTTTGCTTGCCTGTAAATCAAACGCAAACGTATGGTTAACAATACAACGCGCTGAGACCACAACGTGTATACATATTTAGCTCTGAATTGAAGCGGTATAGCCTTGCAAATTTCTAAACTGCATTAATATTTATTAACGGTGTCTTTGCATAGACCGTCTACTTCTAATTATATTTCCAAGTTTCAGTGATCGAGTTTTCGAAATGAAAAATGTAAGGCAGGAAGTACTCGTTGCTTTTCATTGGCACATGCATAAATAACGGGTTTAACGATCAAATAAAGTATCAGCCTTCAATTCTTTGATCGCGTCGAGTACCATTACTGTCCCTCCCTATTTAACATAAACATTAGCCTCATTTCCATCCGTCCGTCTCGGACGACGGCAGAAGGCAAGAAAAAGTGGGATCGTCGAGGTAAAAAGCCCTCGGAGGAAATATAATATACAATTCAATAAACCCTCGAAGGGGAGCGGTTATCGAGGACGAGCTCGAGCATTAATTTGCAAAGACGGCGCCCGCGCTGTTCGAACGTTCGAGGGGTTCCGCCGTTCGGCTTTTTCGTCCGCCGGCTCGACGACGTATCGCCGAATTCAAGTGGCACTCCAGCGTTCTCGCGCAACTCGTCGCGTCTCTTCGACCCTTCTCTCCTTCCCATCGAGTGACAGTCGATGGAATTAGTTCAATCTGGCCGCAAAGCTTGCAAGGTCGGGGCCCCTCTCTCTTCAGGATTCGCGACGCACGGCGGCGATCGATAGCTCGAGTGGTTGTCTCTTATCAGTCGGTGCTTACCATGAGTGCGGCGGTATCGCGCATCGATCTGACGGCAAGTAATAGTCCTGGATCAAGAGGCTCTCTTTCCATCCAAGTCAGCACCCTCGACAGCAGACCAACGGTTTCCTCCGCGGTGGGCTCGTCTTCTTCCTCCTCCTGCTCCTCCTCGCCGCTTTCGTAATCGGCCCACTTCTCTTCCGCCTCGATCTTCACGCGGCAATGATCCTCTTCGAGGTCCTGCTTCCTTACGCAACGCGCCAGATCGCTCTCCTCGTCGAGTATCCACTTGTTCAGCTCTTCGTCGCCGACCTCTAAACCTACTTCCCTGGCCAGATTTTGGAGCTCGATCAGCAGCATCCTGTCTTCCTCCTGGTCAAACGACGCGTGAAGCCGCGAGGACAGGGATGGGACGCTACACCCTATCGCCGCCTCTTCGCAGTCGCGCGACAATATCCAACTCCTGGCGAAGGTCTCCGACCTGACGCTGAGCCAGGCCCGATGGAGGTCGGCGAAAGCTTCCTTCAGAGTGAACTTCCTCAGATACTCGTTCAGGTAGTCAGTTTCCGTGACGGTATTGGAAATCTGACGATAGACACCGTACGAAGCCCTGGAGAGAACTCCAGTGGCGAGTCGCACTCTCAGTTCCCTGCTGACGATTCTCATTTCCAGGCAATCTTTGGGTACAACGAACAGTCTGACCAAGCCGTCCGCGGCAACGCAGTCAGCTTCGGCTGGCAAGTAGTCGGCGCTCTCCGCGACCAGCACAGCACCATCGGGATGCATGGCCATCGCAGTCATTGCGAACTCCCGGTGGAACCACCACAGAAAAAGCTCCACGGTCAGAGAACCCCTACCGCCACCAGCGTAGATGACCGGTTGATTCAACATATTGACTCGTCTCAAGCAGCGCGGTCGCCAATGACGACCGGTTACCAGCAGCCGCGTCCGATGGTGGCCCTCGTGATCAGCAGCCCCCACCACCCAGACCTTCTCCGCGTCGCCAGCAGTAGCGGTAGTGGCGCGCCATCGTCCTGGCAAGTCCCGCCAATCCAAGAAAGACACATGTGCGAGGTAAATTCTGCTGCGATCGTAGCTCTCCAGAGCGCTTCTCAAGTTCTCGATAGCGGACGTGTGCGACACGGTCGGGCAATTGGCAACGTTCGACGGGGCCGGCGGCTGTTCTTTCACCTTCTCCGAGGTTGTGGACGCGGAAGAGGAGAACGGCGAAGGTGAGGATAACGTGGAAGAAGTGGACGCACAGGTTGTTGATGCCGCTGGTACAATCGATAGTGCCTCCGGTACTGCGTCTTTAGCACCACGCGCCCTGATGGAGCACTGTCTCTCCTGCTTCCTCTTCCTGAGCCTGTCTTGGTCGCCGGTGTATCGGCACGAGTACGCGTCCTTTTTCTCCCCAATCGGCTGAGCATTCTCCTCCGCGAGTTTTTCCTGCGAGATCGCGGACGTGCAAGTGGACGAGGTCGAGTATGCGGGCGACGAGACGGTCGGTGGAGGGGAGGTCGAGCTTCGAAAGGACACGTCAGTGGAAGACGCCGAGGAGTGAGCTGGCGAAGATAACGACGTCGAAGAGGATACTGTACCGTCTCCTTGGCTAACATCGGCGGGCCGATCCCTGTTGGCCGCGTTAATCCGATCGCGACGCCGTTGTTTCGCCGGCCATCGTTGCACCAGGGTACCGTTTTCACGGGGCTCGAGGCCACTCTCCAGGGGCTCGCGCATGCGCGACGCCCACGACGATCGACCCTCGCACGCTGCCACCGCAGACTTACTCGTTATCGTCGTAGCCGTCGCGGTCGTCGCTATCTTCGTTGCCGTTGTCATCGTTCTCGTTGCCGCCCTGCCGGACGGACTAGCGGCGGTGGTCGGTTCTTGCACGGCGTTCGCGGCCTCATCCGAGACAGGTCGATGATGATGGCCGCGCACAGATCTCCCCTTAGCAGCCACTTTGTTGACACGCGTGCACTTGCTGCCACGAGGAGACATTGTCCTTGGAAATCGGCTGAAATAGATCCCGCCACGTAGCAATCTCTCGGTCAGCCCGAGCCTGCGAATCTCACGGATCCGGCGAGCCTTCGCGTGCGCGCGATCGCTCATCCACGGCGTGCCGGCTTCGCCTACCGAGCGATGACTGAGCGAGCGGCCACGACGCAGCCGTCAAAGGCCGGAGCGGCAACTAGAAGGCTTTGATGTACCGCCGCCCCGGCGCGCACAAAGCGAAAGCGGCCCCGGCTCGTTGGTTGGCATGCCACGGGGGCGGCGGTGGGGGCGGATAGAGCGAGAGAACGGGAACACGGGCGAACGCGCGCCTCGGCTCTGCGGAGCACGAGAGAGACGGGACCAGAGACAGACGGTCGAGGACGAGGAGAGAGACGCGGGAAAAAGAGAGGACTCGTGAACGCACGGGACACAGACTACAGAGGCACAATCTAGCATCATACGTATGTATAGTGCGTGGAATACATGTAGCGGCATATGTGGGCCACACATAAGTGGTGCATAAAGCGATAACTCTCGAGGATATAAACCGCCAAACGAGTTCCTTCTTATTTGCTACGGGGTCCTAGACTCAAAAGTCCTACGGTCTCTTCTGTGCATACTGCCTTGAACCACTAGTCTCCGGAAACTATACTGCCTGCGTCCCTGGGCTGGCGATGCTGATCCCCGGCAAGTATGCCACCGCCTTCGGCCTTTACTGTAGCTGTTCCACTAACTATACAGTCACCTCATTCGAGTTCAAGAACGTCTACATGCGGCGCTTTTGTCTCTCACGCGAGCTGCGCGAGTAGATCCTCGTCCCAGCCCGGCTAGGCGATTCGCACTAATGCGAACAGCTGAAAATATTTGGACTTTCGCTTCGAGGAGGAATATTATTCTCTGAAGTTGTGGCCTGGCGTACAGGGTAATCGATGACCTATTTTGACGACACTTCGTTGTACCAATACTGCCACGAACACTGTTTGATTAGTTGAATCATGTTTTCTATATTTGTAATCACAGTCTACATAAACAACGGGAGAATGTGATCTTGAGTACAGTACCAAAATCTGTAAAGAAGATTACGAAGAACGCCACAACATTTACTACAAAGTGTATTTTCATAGCTCCAACAGCCTTCTTCCGGAAGAAATATCGAGCTTCTAGGTACCTCACCCACTCGCATTGACGATTAGTCACAAGCAAATATTACGGATACACAGTGTGTCCCGTAAAAATAAAACGCGTCGTGCTTTCCGTAGGCGGTTCCCGCTACGTCAGCGTGCCTCTGAGGCGCCTAAAACTGTACAGTATATGATGTTAAAAAATTTATTCTATATTTTCAACTTATTCTTTCGTGTAGAATCACCACACTTCCGCTCGTACCGCCAGTTACAACGGGACACCCCGTATATGGTGATAGAGATATGTGAGAGAAAAAATTAAACAAGAACGAAGTCGTAAACGTTATCTGTTGCTGAACGAAGTAGGTATGCATTAGTCATGCTGTTCAAACGCTAACGATCTTTGTCCTGTGGATGTAGGGAAATGCGTTTCATTTTGTTGAATACTGTTACCGAAACAGGAAGAGATTGATCGAGAAAGGCACATTCTTCTGTGGTGCTACTTTGTGCATAAGAGAGACGTATATAGTTTTGCGCAGCTTTCTTTTTAATCGGAATAAAAGTTCAAACACTTCGAGTACAGGTGTTTCTTGAAACACCGGTTTCTCCATGTTTGTAAAGGAGAAAAGGTAAAGTAGCCAAGCATAAATGAAGCGTGCACGTGACTAAATCGAAACAACGTGATTCGCCTGGTGAATGTTGCTGATGATGCAACAATAAATGTGCGAAGATATTCGTCTGCTGGATCCTGTCTCGCGACGACTAAGTAGGCAGGCTCTAGCGTCGTGATCTGTAATTAATGCGCAAAACGGTGACCTTTTCGTGTTTTACCTTGGGCTAACAATTACGCGAAGCTAACAGTAGTAATGGTATATCGAATGTGTACTCCGATATTCTAGGCATTTATTAAATTCAAGTGCTTTTATTCGAATACACGTTACATCTCATTTAAATATTTCCATACTTCTAATGGAACTGACAGAAAAATGATTATAATTTGTTATTCGCATTACTAGCAAATCGCGTGCTTTCTAATTTCTACTAAACCGTCGAAATGCAAAGAAAAGATTTTCGTTATAAATAAATTCATTAACGGACATATCAGTAATGTGTAAATTGTATAGAAGCAAACACAAAATTATATCCACAGTGATATACAGGGTAAGGCGATGTAAAAAAATGTTATTGGGTAATATTGAAATATTATACAGCATTAATTTTACTCATCTAGATTAATCATGGTCACCAACGAAAAAATATATGGTCCAGCTTAAAGAAGACATGGCAACCTTGAAACCTTCGTCATGAATTCATGTGAAAAAATATAAGGTCGTATGAGCAATTTATTTTCCAAAACACATCGAATTTGTCTAATAACATTTTTCGATAGTTCCAATAGTTCTGGAGATATTCACTTGTCACTGTGTGTGTTTCATCTTTATAATAGTGTACACAGGATGTCCCGTTTTAACACTTTAACTGATGCAAGGCTTGGCGAAATACCGTTCTAAATCGGTCAAGCTTTTTCGAGCAGTCGCTTCTACTGGTGGAGTTTTATCATGCCGCCACTATTGAAAATTCAAAATCCTGTATTTCCTATTATTTAGGTCTTCATGCGAGTACTACTAATAAATTGGCAAGGATTTCCTGGCAAAAAGGAATCCAAACTCATCCTCTCCCGGGCTATTTTGAATTATATGTAATTGGAATCACTTCTGAATTCCGTAGACTAATTATTATTAAACCTAGTCCGAGTATAGTCGAGTTTAGACTCATTTTTATGAGAAAAACTATGCCAATCCATTGGTAAAATTTGTATGAAAATTTGACAGTGAATATAAACATTTAAATTCTCCCTCGTAAATGACTCGTGCCGGGGTCGACCGCCGAGCGACTGCCGACTGTCGGAAGGATCGTTGAGATGGCGAAGTATAAAACGATCTCCGAGCTCGCTTTGTTTTCAAAGCAAACATTCGGGGACTCTCAGACAACACTTTCGACGCTTTCCAGAAAATATCGACGTGAAAACACGTCAATGACAGAAAGCGACTGGAAATTTTTGAAAAATACTTCAAAGATTTTATGTTGACAGACGGTTGACGGACGGCTGCCCACAAAAATACTAAGGATCAACGTTTAGACCAGGGTTATTTACGGATCGGGCTCGTTAACGTTTTCCACTACGGTACCAGCCCTCATAGTTCGGGGCTTCTGGAATTCCCGTATTGTCTTTCTATCCCCACCAGTGGCGCGCTCTGAATGGATAAAAATATTTTTAATGCAAATTCAATAAACTTCATTAGTTGATAATAAAAATTTATTTAAAGACTAAAACCTAGTTTTCTTTTCTATTTACAAAGCTCTTAAATGACCAGTCGTGGTTACATTAATCTTCTTTTTCTTTGGGGGTACCAGGGCTTCTTGGTGCGCCACTGATCGTCATCAATTATTAAAACTGTTCGGAATCTTTCTTTGACACATCGCGTGCCGTCCACGTGTCCTCACGCCGAGGGATTTGCACCCTGCGCACAGTTTTGGCATATTTTCACGCCGGTATTAGCTGGAATGCATCGAAAATATCGCTGTGCAGCAGTCGACTTTCCGATGGATCATTTAGTAATGAGAACTATAGATTTGAAAACTATAGTAGATATAAAAAATTATTACAATGAAAACTTAACGACTTTTTATGCTTTATACAACCATGCATTCGAATTATTTAAAATTTGTAGTTTAAACAAAAAATCGTTCCTCATTACAAATTTTAAACAATTCTATTGCATAGTTAAGTTTTCATTGTAATATATTTTTTATATCCACTATAGTTTTTATCATATACAGAGAAATAGGAAATCACGCATTAAGCTTTAAGGAGTGTTTTCACCCTGAAGAACCGAAAATGGGCACGAATGAAAAATTGCCTGATACTTTTATTGAGGTTCTCTGCAACCTGCACAGTTTAAAAAAAAAAATCGGAATGTAACCGAACTTCCCTTGTAAGTGATCAATGAAAGTTTATATTCCTTCACTTTTTATTAAATGTTTATGGAAATACCTGTAAAGTAGCGACGACCTATTTCCGATGAAAATAAGACCAAGCATGACTTAATTTGCATTATTTCGAGTAGAAGTCGCATTCGAAAAGAGGCCATGTCCAGAAATTGAAGATAATTCAACGTAAATTGTGTTTGGTGTCATTTTCTATGAAAAAACTTCACCAATACGTGAAACATGTTTTAAAAAAAAATTACAAGAAATATAATAATTTAAACTTCTGTTATTGAATAAATCATCTCTCTATTGCCACGAGTGTCGACGGGGTTATGAACATACGACGGCTTGGGGCCATTTAAATCTCGCTCGTACGAACGCCGCATTCTGAGGCTCATTCCAAGATCGAGATAAGAAGAAACCGATCCCGGGTGGAAAACGTGTATCTAACATTCCCGTACATTGTGTGTTGAGTACATACATTATGGAAGCCACTACTGTACTACCTGTCGCGTTTTGCGTGAGCGCGCACATACAACACAATATCAACTAGTGTTCCTGCGCACATTAGCGCAGGGAGAGTGGGGAGGGTGGCCCAACTCGAGAGGTTAGGTTGGTCAGCGAGACTCCTTACAAGGGAAGATCCCGAACCCGGAAAAAGAAAAAATTCTGAAAGTTTGAGAATATGTAGGGGATTTCCTCCTGATTACAACGCCATTTTTGTTTGCTGCCTAAATTCACTCTGAGGGGGTAAAATTAACCCCTGAAAATCTGGCTACTTTCCGATTTTGTGCTATAACTCGCGAACTGTAAGAACTTTAAAACACCAAATGATAGATCTAATTAAAGGAAGTAACTTCTTTCTTGAAACTTTTTTTCTATCTCTTACAGTTCGGGAGTTATAACACAAAATCGGAAAATCGCCAAATTTCCAGGGGTTAATTTCACCCCCTTCCAGTGAATTTGGGCAGCAAACAAAAATTGCGTTGTAATCAGGAGGAAACTACCTACATATTCTAAAAGTTTCAGAATTTTTTGAATTTCCGGCTTCGGGATCTTCCCTTGTTAGCCGTTTTGGCTTCATCATGATCTTTCTCAAATTCCACCAACACATAACGTTCCCACATACACATTCTTTGTGACTTGAATTTTCCAGTAAAATGCAGTACAAAATCTTTCATTTCTCTCCGAACTCTCGCCACCCTTAAACCCCTTCATGCCTCACCCAGCACAATTCTCTGAGGCACGAAGTAACAAGTAACTATCTTATCATCTTACATTCTTTCAGGCATCGAAGGCAACCAGAGCAACGAGCTTCGAACGTCCATACTTTGCTTGGCCAACGATAATTCCCGACCCTTCAAGACGGATCAATCCCGTGAAGCAATTAGGAGAGAGGCGAAAAATGTCGACTAGTTTACACGGTAGTTTGGTGGGGGCCGCTTAATATTGCAAATCGGATTTAGCCTTGGGCGCTGGTCGCGCATGATTATCGGCGTGTCGGCATTTCATAAACGCGTCCACATCAAACGCAGCTGGTCGGTCGATCGCGATAATATTTGTCACGTAGTTGCGGTGCGCGGCAGCAGGCATGTATGTATCGCGGATACAGGCTAATCGATCGGCCTCTGTAGCCGGTACCATATGCGTGATTACTTTCCGGTACGCGTTGTCTCCTCCACGTCCGGAATTCTAGGCTCGCATGCCGGCGGACCACGCCGCCATTCGATCTAAAGGCCCGTGCATACGCCACGTCTTTTGCTCAACCTGACACGTACGGACGAGAGAGCCATGTCTACAGGAGTGATTTTTAAATTTATGGAGGAGGAAACGATTTGGTCGCTGACATTGCTGGACCGGTACTTGAATTCGAAACTTTCCCTTGCCTAGCAGCTGCTTTAACCAATCAAATTGTTAATGGTTTAGTGTTTAGGGCGTCTGGGAGATACTGGTTACAATTTTTAAACCATCTTAAGGTACGTCTACAAGACGACACTTTTGTGTCTAGATCAAGTGCACACGACACTCAAAAAAATGTCCGGAAGCTGCCTAGAGCAGTCCGCGACACTGAATCTGACCTATCGTCGCGGGAGTTGCAGCTAGAGCTAGACTGAAGACACTGCAAATAAGCTCTAGTTAGACACAAAAGACACTTGATCTAGACACAAAAGTGTCGTCGTGTAGACGTACCTTTAGGAGATGCTTACAACGATACAGAGCTACACTGACTCTCCATAAAAATTCGCGTAAAACACATTATAGACAGAATAAAAAAAATACAGTAAATCCTCGTTATAGTCCCGTCTTTACCATGCGTAGTACGCCCGGGAACTATCCCCACAATTTCTTGGAATCTTTCGGTCGAGAGTGAGAGAACGAAAGAGTCGACGGCAACTTCGTGTCAACTGTTTCGTTCCCTCTCGCTCGCCCGAATAGTGTTGCCGCCAGCCCCGTTCGTCGGGTTTATTAAGAGGAATTACTGTTGGTACACTGTTTCATACGGCAGTATGTCAGTGCTCTGTTACTTTTAATGCACTGTTCGAAATTTTCAGATGTTCACGCGTTTGCTGCTAAGCTCGTGAGCAAAGTACTCAAAATTAAGGCAGGCTCTCACTACGCCTGGCCTCGGTTCATTTTATTCTTCCTATGCTTTTCTTAGGTACTGTGACAATTCGACTCCGAGCCGCGGATTCTCCCTCGAGAATATTTTGAGAAAGAGAGGCGAGGCGTAGTGTGATTGGATGCAATGCCACCGCACAGGAAGAGGTTCTCTGAGCAACTGACCGCACATGCCCCGAGGCAAGCTCAGATAACTTCAGGCACGTAAAAACCGAGGCGACGCGAGCCTAGATGCGAGTGCGAAAAGAATTTGCGCCGAGGCGAGGCGTAGTGAGGGCCCACCTTTAGTCTTCGCGCCCGCAGCAGATACTGACTCAACAGGGAAGGTGTGTTCAGCTATAGTTGACGAATTCTTCTTTCTGATGAAGTTTCATGGGTAGTAATACCGTGCGCATTCGATGCCATTTCTGTACGTAAGTGAATTGCACGTTATAATTATAAGAACTTTTCGCAACAAGAACTACGCGCTTTCTACTAATTCGCATAATTTTTCCATTATATCCTGGACATGACCTTGACCGTGTGCTCATTTTATTCGTTAAAAGACAGGGTACAACTTCGCGCATTAAAAATGCTGTCTTGTCGATCGAAAACATTATGGAATCCTTGAAATGACATTAACGACTCCGCTTAAGGAAAAATTATCATCGTCATATGATGCAGCTTGACATCAGATTTTTGGAAGGCGCCAAAAACCTGATTGGTCAAATTTTCCTTGAAGATTAGGGACCTCTCTGTAATTTCGACGATGGAGGAGGAACTCTCTTGACAATGTAGAAGAGGAAAACTACATGTAAATCTGGCTACCAAAACTAGCCAGGTTAATCAGCCAGAGTGTCTCGCCAGGGTCGCGGTTTATGACTTTATTGTCCCGCAGGTCTACGGATTAGCTCGGAGCGAAGAAAGTCGGAATCCCTGAAAAACCGGCCCCCTTTCGACATTTGGCAGACAAATGTTTCCGGACGAAAGCTTCGGAAACCAGTAATTGCCTGGTTGTAAACGAACGAATGAATTTCGCTTCGAAGAATACCAAATAGCCTGCTGTAAATGACAAATGAATTTTCGCTTCGCTCTGATCCCCCTTTTGTCCCGTAAGACGGAACACTGCCTTCGATACCAAGCAATCGCTGGAAAATCAGAGTGTGTAATGTCTCGTTAAATTTGAAAAATATTTGAATGTAACACCTTCACTTCAGTTTTTCACCCTGTAGCTTTTTCAGTTTTCTTTACAAATTTCCTAATTGTTCCACATTAGATAGGTACCATCTTTTCGAACTGCCGATTTTCACTCTTTTTTTACCATAATTTCAAAATATTTGAATTTGTTACATTTGACCATATAAATATGATAATACATTAGTTCCTACGACCCTTGTCAGTTTTATTAAAAAAAACAGATTACCCTACTTTTGGCAAGCTTTTGAAATCAGGTGTTTCATATTACATATGTTTACTCTTTATCATGTGTTTCTATAGCACTATATCTTTAACACATTTCTGTAAATATTTTGTTGAAATAATGATTATAAAATCCTATCTTGATATTGAAAAATCATACATACTTTCATTTAAATGTATCAAATCACAAAATCTAGTTTTTAGGTATATTGCAGTAGTTTTTCTCATTTGGAATATTTAGTTTATAGTGATCTTCATGAGAGTACGTACTAGTATGTACCAGATAGGTGAGATTTTTCAGATGAAAATGTGTCCAAATACGACCTTATTCGGACTACTTTCAATTATAAATAATATAATTTAAATTTCGACCGTAAAGAATTTTTAAATTAGAAGTAAATGATTTCGGCGCAGTGGTTCGGCCTGCACCAGAACCAGTACGCCGAAATCATTTACTTCTAACTTTCAATTATACATAATTCGAATTCCGTTTGAACAATGAAGATTATATTATGTATGATGAATAAGTAAAATATTAAAAAAAATTTAAAAACAAGCTTTTGTATTGTCATCGGAACTGCGTATGTGTGCAAAATTTCAAGTCGATCGGACATGTGGAAGTGGGTCAAAATTAGCTTACAAGATTTCATCCTCACAAACTAACTAACGAACAAACTCACAAGTGAAGCTAAATAAAAGTTTGTAAAAATAGTCCGAGTGAAGTCGAGTTTGGATCAATTTTCATCAAAACATGGAAACATCGCCAACACATTCACGACATTTTCATGAAAATCTAATTACCGATGAAAAATAAAATATCGTTGTGACAACAGGTCAAAGCCCCGCCCCAAAGTGTTAATACTATGTAAACTAAAATGACTTAGGGCGTGTACAATATAAGTTTTTACGACCTGAGCATTTCATGAATACCAATTTAAAAAGAATGCAATTGCATTCCTTCTTTCTGCTTATCTCTCTATTCGTACATAAGAGAGATTGCATCCTGATGTTATAAGTTTACTGAAATTTTTTGCTCTTACACTTTCACCAACTTCTACTTCAAATAACCGGTCGAATGTCAAAATTTATTTACCGTCTGCCAACGGTTATCTCCTATAACGACGAAATTGTCTGTATACTAATTATAGCTGCGCTATCAAAACGATCCGTAACAATTTTATCGTTTCACACATGATTAGCCACATCCAAAAGGAAAGCGCAGCAGCGCTAAAAGGAAAAAAGTAGCGGGGAGGAAAAAATAGTTGGAAGGCCCTATACCTCGCTCGTGTCCATAGCCTGAGAAGGAAACTGGCCGTACTCGTTTCTGACTAACGATATTCAGTCGGGGAAAGTACTAAACAGGAAACGTTGTATCCGAATGACGTGTTAGCTACGTTTTCTTTCCCCGTCCAGGTGTATGCAGTTTTGCGGCCGTGTAACTTTTAATTGGGTTATCTGTCCCGGAATGCCGTCAATACCTGCGGTTATAGCCTTGATATAGAGCTTTTCCGTGTACCGTTAGTGACCCGAATGAAAATGTTTTAAAGTCGGTAAACGCGTAACTCTCTGCGCGCCCGTTCGCATCGAGGCCTTTTTCCATTCTGTCCATTGTGACAACGGCGTATCGACAGAGGAAAATTAATAACAAGACTCTTCGATGGAGATACCGCATTGTGCTAGTAGCAATGAAACGGTACTGTAGAATGTAGTCGACGATGCTTAGGGTAGAAAATTAAGAGAGTTGTTGCAACGGTTTCCTTCGACACGGTCTAACAAATTTCTTCAGTTCTTACATAAGTATGTATGAATTTTACAAAGTGACGAGGGTATCAGAGAATGCTTGGAGCGATGATTAACAATAAATCTATCATGAGTGAAGGATGTTTACTATGTTCTAGGATTATACTTTTGTAAACATATATGAACCCTGCGAGTTGCATGCAGAGCTACTTGTTCAAGGAGAGGTTCCCAGGTATCCGCGTCCGATTGCTTTGGTTTTTGGATATGTTTTAGAGGACCGAAAAATAAGATAACGTGTTTTTTTTATAGCGGCCTGTTTTCATATTTAGAGGGTGAAACTACCCCCCAAAGTTATAAGATTTTCAGGTGTTCGTCTCCGATTGCTTTGGTTTTTGGATATGTTTTAGAGGACCGAAAAATAAGATATACGTATTTTTTTATAGGGGCCCGTTTTCATATTTAGGGGGTGAAACTACCCCCCAAGGTTATAAGATTTTCAGGTGTTCGTCTCCGAGTGCTTTAGTTTTTGGATATGTTTTAGAGGACCGAAAAATAAGTAATACGCGCCTTTTTATTTTGGCCTGCTTGAATGTTTAGGGGGTGAAACCACTCCTTAAAGTTCATAAGGGGTACAAAAGTGTGTTGAGTAAAATTTCATATGAAAAAACATATCGAAAAACCAAAACAATCGGAGGCGAACACCTAAAGATCTTATAACTTTGAGGGGTGGTTTCACCCCCTAAATATGAAAACGGGCCGCTATAAAAAAACACGTAGACACCAGTGAACCTCTCCTTGTTAGTTAAAAAAATTAAACATGAAAGCTTTTCACCCAACTGGTGCAGAACGAAAATAGCATTACGCCATAATAATAAAGAGAACCCATGATCTTCTCTGACATGGAGCAATTATTTACACAATGTCCAAGAATTATTTATGTGCAATTGTAATAAATTTTGTAAACACTAGAGAGAGGAAAGATTTACCTACATTTTCTAATATTTACAGTAAGGAATATTAAAATTCTAAAACCGAGACGTTAACGAATGTAATTTCTAAGACCGTCGTCTTTTAATGTATTAAAATTTTCCATTCTTAAATATCATGCAGGTCACTGATATACACCGAGAATTCACTCTCCTAGAAGCACAATAAGAAGGCAACGAATCCACGCGAGCAACGTCTGAAAAACAGAATACGACAGGAATTACATCGTCAGAATATTCCGGGGATACAGGTACTATCGATTATAACTCGGCGTGTGCAAAGCGACCAGCGGGGGTGTTATCGAATTACGGCGTGGAAGTAGATGGGTTTGAATTCAGAGTTTTGAGGCACGGGCAACAGAGGTCCCTTCTTATTCCATGCCGTTGTTGGTCGTCGATGGACGAGAGTTCACCATTGATTTAACCCCCTTCAAGGCAGAGACAATGTTTCCCTTTCGTGCGACGCGCTCGCAAACGACTACGCGCGACTCCTCCTTCATCCGGAAGATCGAATCTGAACGTCGTTCAGCCTCTTACGTGGCGTCAATTCGATTCACCCTATTCCGGGATAGAAAAAGCAGCGGCGGATCTCGCTTCCACCCTTCCACTGGCGCCGGAGCAGTCGTATAACATCGTAAGACTCCTCGGCGATGTTGAGAGGGTTGTCGCTTTTCGGGGTAATGGCTGACATGGGGGGGAAACGCGCCCTCTTTTCTTCTGCAGTTGACGTGCGTGGAAATTCGATTCGCTTGGATGCACCCGCAGTAGGTATATCAAGGACTATTACGCGTATATAGCGAGGGAAAATTCAGACGTATTACATGTATTATGTCATAAATATTGCCGATAACCTCTGTGGATGTATTTTTAGGATGAAGGGCGTATTTTTCGAAGAAGAAAGAGTCACGGAATCTTACCTCAACATTCGTTTTTGGAAGACCTTTAGTTATGGGAAGCTAGATTATTGAAGCGCAATCATTTTTGTAATAATTATTGCGTGCAAAATGGACAAGCAGGTACCAAAACAGATGTATAATTGCGCTAAGCTATGCAGGAACCTACCAATCCTCAAAATGAGAAAAAAATTAGTTAAACACAGCACGGATCCCATCATTTTGTAATCTGTATTTTGTAAGAAATTACCAATCCATAGAACAGTTCTTACATTATACAATTATTAAAACTACAAAGCCATAGTTCCATATTAGGTTTGAAAAACACAAACTATAGAAAATTTAAAGTAATATTAATTACAGTATTGACTATTAAATAGCGCAATAAAATACATTGTAAAACAATAACAAGAAATAAAATATACCCAATAGAATTGAAGTCACTTTTCCTTAACAATTAAAATCGTCAAGCTTTTACTCAATTTCAGATCCTTGAGGGTTGGTAGCTTTCTGCATAACTTGGCCCAATTCTTTGAGTACCTTTTCACTACCTGTCTACGATACGAGATTCACGAGAGAAATTGTTGTAACATATAACAACGATATTACCATTTGCCGTTTCGACTTTGTCCGGTTATCTGAATCTCCGAAGCACATCTGTGCTCGTCTTGACGATGCATATTGTCGTAGCAACGCGAGAAACAGCAACCATGCGAAAATTCCAACCCTTAGCTCCCCGCCGCCCCTCCCAGCCAGCCCTCCCGCCGTTGCTGGTATTCACCTACTACTACGGGGGTCGATATTATTTTCTCAATACAGCGCGAACATGCCCCGACACGGATGACTCGATAATGTCGATATTGAGCGGACAGCGCGTGTCTTCGCCGCTGGTCTGTCGCCATAGAATCAGCACCGCGCGACAGGGTTGAAAATCGGCTCGGCCTGTCCATAGAACGCTCCGTTCCCGCTCACGCGTACCTACCACGGAGTATGCATGAATTATTCGAGATACATTAATCCGGTTGGCTTCCAGAGCAACCGAAATCCTCCCTCGACCTTCCTTCTCCCGTTTTCTCTCTCTTCCCGCGGCATCTCTATTTCCCTCTCAACCCGCCTTACGTACGCCGATCGCGGCAGGCGGTCGTATCGCGCGTCGTTCTCTCCTCCTCTCGTTTCTTCCGTGAGAGATTGAGTCGAAGCCAGGTCTACGCCAGGGGTAGTAGAAGAGCGAAGAACGCGCGCGCAAGGGTGGCCGCGGAGGGCAGCGGCGCAGAGAGACGGTCACGGGATAGAAGAGGAACGATCCCCGGTCGGAGAACGAGGAGACGCTGAAGAGAAGCAGGGCGAGAAGGAGGGGGATGCCGTGAATGGAGTCGTGGTGCACGGAGGAGGCGGAGGCCAACCCCAAGCTGGGGTTGCCGAGGCAACGCGGGAGGCGTAGGCGCTCTGGGGGCAGGGAGGAAGGGTTCCCTCGTTCGTTCGGTCGACCAGGGCCATGCTACGAGAGCTGCGGAGGAGAGGGTTCCTGGTGAGCAGCATGGTCGGGGGTGGATGTGTCGATAGTGGGGGCAGATGAATCGTCGGAGATGCGGAGCGACCGTCCGTGGCGAACGACCAGCGGATCTTGCTGCCGTTATACTTTACACTCACCGCTTTGTTTGTATCCCAATTATTCGCGTGTATGTCTCTTCACTCATATATACCTTCAGGTATTTATCTCCATTGTTACCCTGCGAAAACGCGGACAAATGTGGAAATTCTGACGAATTTCTTGTTAGGAACGGGCAGATTATGCATAGATCTTGGTTCTAATAATAATTACGGTTTTTGTAATATCGCCCTTTGTATCGTAAGAGAAACGGAATCGACTGACTGGATTGTCTCGATCGGGATTCAAACGTGGATCTCCCGCACGCCGGGCGACTGACTATACTCTATATATAACCATTACGCTACTCATAAGGGAACACCGTGAACCCGCACTCACCGATTGGAACGCGACTTTGTGGGTTTATAGTGTGACTCAAGACAAGAGCAACGGTGTGTTTCATTCGGGCCCTATCGCCCTTTAAGCGGGTGAAAACTAACCAAAATGTCAAATAGGCACTTCCACTTTTTCGCGTATAACTTCCAAACTACACAGGCAGAAAAAATGTTTGAAACAAAAGTTGAATGGTGCAATGAGCACTGCAAACTTGCGTTAACAAAATTTTGAAGAAAAGTTTTTTTCGTCCAGGTATTTTTTTTAAACTATTTTCAAAATTTTGTTAACGCAAGTTTGCATTGCTCATTGCACCATTCAACTTTTGTTCGAAACACTTTTTTCTGTCTGTTGTAGTTTGAGAGTTATATGCGAAAAAATGGAAGTGCCTGTTTGACTTTGAGGTTAGTTTTCACCCACTTAAAGGGCGATAGGGCCCGAATGAAACACACCGTTGTTCTTGTCTTGAGTCACACTATAAACCCACAAAGTCGCGTTCCAATCGGTGAGTGCGGGTTCGCGGTGTTTCCTTGTCGGAACCGACGGTAACTCTTCACGAAGCTAATTCTACTGTTGGGGCGCCACCTAGTTATCGTCCGCACACTAGGCCGATGCCCGCTTCGGCGCCGAATCTGTGGCACGTCTGTATCTCTCTGGTGTTTTCGATTAACCACCCGCGATATTCGCAACTCTCAGCAACGTAGAACGTACGGAAAGTTTCAGGATCCAAAATCATAATGATGGAACTATAATTTCGCGACGCCTACTCACAAATATTAAACGTAACTACATTTCTCACTTCCGCGGCCGAAATTACGTACTTGCAGCGAGTTCAGAAACACAACAATTATTTAACGCCGACTTCACTGGCGCGCGTGTAGCTTTTTCAATTAAACGCGCAGCCCTTCCGGGCGCAACCAATTTAATAAATTCGGGCAAAAATGCAGTCCGTTTTAAATAAAGGAAAATAAATCATTAACAGCGGCACGTTTCGAAAATTCAGCAGTGCGTTCCTATTTTCCCCGTTGCTACCCTCTAGAAACGAAAACCTCCTCCCCCCTTTTGTAAAATCAACAACGAACGCGCACTTCCCGCAGTGATTTCCCTTCTAATATCGACTCGGCTAACGCCAAAAAGAGAACGGAACAAAGAACTATGGGAACAAAGGTAATTTTTGGTTTCGCCATGAAATCGGTTACCCAAAAGGGATTATTCGTACGTCTACCTGTGACCTCGCTATACTCTAACTTTCCAGATCATATTTATATTTGTGTGCCAATTTGCCATTACACATATGTGCACGAAATGCCTGAATTTTTACCGCGAGCTTACCTATATGCCTTCACGAAACTCACAATGCAAAAGGAGCATACAAACGTTTATATCTGCTTCTATTTCCGATAGAGATTCCATTGTTTTCACAGCAAAGTTTTTTGGTGGAATAAGAATTATCGGAGACTGTCATCTAAAAATCGACAAGTATACATTTGCAAAAATGCGAGAATTTAACAGAATTTAGTAGGTTAAGCAAGTTCAAAATATATTTCTGTGACATATTTGTAACTGCAAAGAATTAAATATGGTAGGTGCTGAACATTTTATTGGAGCAGCTATGTATTTATCGTATTCCTACCAGAGTTGGGCAAAATGTAATCTAATTACAACTTACAAATTACGATTAAAATGTAATTGTGTAGTTGATTACACATTATTTTCTGTAATCTTTAATTTAGGTAGTTGACCATTTGGTTTCGTCAACTACTAAATGAACGATTACAGAAAATAATGTGTAATCGACTACGCAATTACATTTTAATCGTAATTTGTAAGTTGTAATTAGATTACATTTTGCCCAACTCTGATTCCTACGTCCATATCTATTATATGATAGTATTTCTGGGTCCGTAAATCGGAACTTATTGGAATATTGAATATTGCAACAGTAAAATTCACGATTTTCCCTAATTTTCCCTAGGTATGTTAAGTGGTATTATTTAATATTTTCGGTGGAAAACACAGATATAAATGATGCCTCCAGAACATGTTGCAACGTGAAAGGTGAAGGTATAAGATAGAGGTCATTTAGTAAATTTGTCCATAATTCGTCTACATAATCTTTCAAATATTCATTGAATTACAAAGAAGTATGTTCTAATGTTCGAAAGTACATATGTTGAAAATGAATGTCAAAATAACTGTTGTGGAAGCTTGCAATGAGGAGGTTAGACAAATTTTTGTAAAACCCTGCGTCAACTAGGGTGTCCCTTAAAATTGAAGGTGCGATAAAATGTTGGGACGCCCGCTAATTTTATTTCTTCTGGTGTGCTAAGTATGCAAAATTTCGGCACAATCGGATTATTCTGAACCCTGCCTCAAGAAGCTTAAAAAAGTTACCATATACTATAAACTTTTTTTTATTTCTTTTTATTTTTTTGTCCACCTTTAGAAAATAATCGTTTACTTGGAACAGAGGTTCGTGAAATGCATAAATATTATACCGTCATAGTCCAAAGACTGGAGAAATGGAAAACTTCGTTCTCCCAACTCCAGTTCCACCAAACATTTGCTTACATACAGGGTTGCATATTAAAAAAAATAGCTGTTTGCAAGAGCGCAGTTTCGTTCGAAAATTTGAGCCCCTTGAGGCAGGGTTTAGAGTTGTTTGATCGAGCCGAAATTTTGCACACAAAGTTACCACACCAAAGGGAAATAAATCAGGGGGCGTCTCGGATCGAATTCTTAAATTGAAAAAAAAAGGTCATTATAAGGGACACCCTAGCGTCAAGCTTTGAGAATTTTGTTATTTCTGTTTTTGACTACTGTTGGTATGACCTTCATTCTTCAGAATAACGAAGCATATGGTACATTTTAATGGAGAATATCGTATATAGCCGTATCTAATCTGTATATAATCTGCATAGTTTACACTGCACCTAGTGCTTTTTCTTTTCAAAGTCAGCAACTATCCGCACACGGTTCTCAGGTACACAGCTTCCTAGTTGCGGCCCACATATTTGTCGAGGTATTCGACTACACGGGCCATCCATGCAAACCTCCCCAAGTCCCCACTCGCACACCCACCCGCGTATATCTCTCCTTGTATGTATATGCAATTCGCGCGTCTATCTAGCGATTCATCTCCCTCTTCTTTCATTATCTCTCCTCCTGCCTTGTCGATAATGGATCAAATAATCTGGCATGACCATCGAATATACCTATTCATTTTCTAACTCCAATGTTTCCTACTTCGCAAATTCCTTTTGCTTACATTTCGGACAATCGGCTTGACACATTTCTCTTAGAAACTTAAGAGAAACGAAGTCTACTGTCAAGTGTGAATTACTGTAAATTACACCTCACGTGAAAAAAAACTCTTTAATCTGAACGATGATCGAACTCCTATTGACACTGTTAAGGATTATTTCGAGCTATTATATTATAGTTGTCAAAAATATCTAAGCATCATCAGGAACTATTGTCAAAATATAATAGCATCATTTATACACAAAGGCGACACTTATTTATGTGAATTATTATTAACATACTAGTATATACTCTTTAAGGGGTTACATCCATCTAGAGGTCCGGAAGAAGCATACAAGTTCAGGAATTTTTTTGGGGAAAAGTATAAGTGGAAATCATACACAATATTTTTCTACTAAATGATACATCTTTTAACTATATTATTCTGAATTTTCATGAGATATTATTATTAACTAAAGGAGATATCAGCTTGGATATGAGTCGTGTTTTTTTTTAAGCATTAGCTGATGGACATTCCCTAGGATAAATGATGTATCTGAAAGCAAAAATTTAAATAGATTTTAAAAATAAATAACTTTCAGAAGTACCTGACGTTCTTATTTTTTTAAATTTTGCTTTCAATTTTGTAACAATGGAAATACTTGCAAAGCTTTTTTGAAAAGAAAGAAAATTTTTTCCACCAAAATTCGATATTTAACTTCAAACGGTCGCCCTTTTTTACCAAAACACAATATTAAAATTCGGAGAACATCAGGTACTTCTGAAAGTTATTTATTTTTAAAATCTATTTGAATTTTTGCTTTCAGATGCATCGCTTGGCTTAGAGAATGTCCACCAGCTAATGCTTATATCTCCTTTAGTTAATAATAATATCCCATGAAAATTTAGAATAATATAGTTAAAAGATGTATCTTTTAGTAGAAAAACATTGTGTCTAATTTTCACTTATACTTTTCCCCCAAAAAATTCCTGAACTTGTATGCTCTTTCCGGACCTCTAGGTGGATGTAACCCCCTTAAAGTGTTCCGTGTCACGTGGGCTACTAGTTGCTCACGATATCTATCGGAAGTAGGTAAAACTTTTATAAAACGGGCACGCATTCCCATTCGATATTGAAACAAAAGCAGGGGGAGATGAAAGAGAATCTATGAAGAATATAACGGAACTTTAAATTTTCTATAACTGAAGGAGTGTATCCAATCTTCTGATCAGTTTTCACAGTCCTACCGGAAGACTAATTGTAAGCTCCACTGTGGCACTCAACGTGTTCATGTATAAAACCAAAACAAGATATACCTGCACACTATACATACAATAATATGAGGGAGTTTTTCAAGAATGAGTGTCACTCTGTTGTTTGGAATGGTGAAAAGAGAACTGTGAGCGTGTATATTTGTGGTTTGTATATGCATGGGGGGTGAGTCTTTGATTCTTGGGTGGTAAATCGCTTGTGCGAATGTGTGTTTTAGGCTAATCTTTAGAAAGCGTTCAGAGAGAAAAGAGATAGGTACATAGTTTCTAGAGAGACTATTTAGAGTCTCAATCAGACAATGTGAATAAGTACTTAAAATTTGAAATTCTACTGTTCCCAGATTCTGACAATGTTTATCTTATTATTAGGTCGTGAGTACATGCAGAATTTTTGTGTCACTCTAAAGCAGTGTTACTTAAACATTTTCAGGCCACCGCCCCCCTAGCTCTATCAAATTATTCCAACCGTCCCCTGCCATATATAGGGTGTCCCATTTTAATCTTTCTATGCGATTACATCTGCCGAAGTTTAGGATCGTATCACCGCGTCGTCGCAACGCAACATTTTGTTTTAGAACAGATACGACTATTCAGAGCGTTCTAAAATTATTACAGTCCGTCTAATATTATTAATATAATTGATATAAGAAAATCTGTGTATACGTGCGTTTACAGTTTTACGCACTTAATGAACTTTGTTAGATAATCACGTGCAACCTCGTGTTATTAAAATCCTAATCGCCACCTTAATATCTAATGCACCCCTATAATTCAAGCGCCCGCTTTAAGAGACACTGCTCCAAAGTCTGATGAGTTTGTCCGTTCTTTTTTCCAGATCGAGCTATTTTCGTATGCTTCTGGACCTAAACGTTCTTGCTGCTTAAACAGGTACTGGCTTTAAACATAATATTTTCCAGTTGGATGCTGACGTTTCTCGTATTTAATTTTTCTTTTATAACACTTTGAGCTTCGTTTTCCTGCAGCTATTAATTCTATATTCTACGATGAATAGTTCCATTTGTCAAGTTTTATCTTCCCCTGGCAAATATTCCCCCTTCTTCCGTGAAGTATTATCACAGTTAGGTAGGGCCGAACGTAGCCATATCGAGTATTCTCATTTCCATGAATACTCTCGCTTCTCGAATCTATGTGCTCGCATTACGCGACTGCCGCATTGCCCGCACGATCTTGGGACGATTCTTTCTGAATTCTGATTCTACGATTCCTCTCGGCTCTCTGAGTTGGATTAAATTACTCAATTCGGTAATTCTAGAGGCTTGCTGAGCGCTACTGGTTTTCGTGTGACGCGATAATGATCGATAGTTCATTGTGAAACGACGATATCATAGAAATAGGTGTCTGTTCAAATGCTGCCTACTCTAACTGTATACCGCTGAAGGCTAATTACATTGTGAAGTTGTTTCTATTAGTGGAAATCAGTGACTTAGAATCAAAGCTAAAAGTAGGAGCCGTTTCAATCCCGAGATTTCATCGATCTATCAAGTGAAATAAGGATAAGAGGGGTAAGAATAGTGCTTTCCCTCGCAATCAAATAGTTCCATACAAAAGTTCTTCTACATTTAGGAAATGCTCACCGTAACGAACCGACGGTGTTATCGTAGTACTTTCCCGGAAACCGAACTTAACCGAAATCCCTGCGTCCTCTAAACTCTATCACTCGAACTGTGCGTTGTCCAAGCTTCTGCGCCATCTAGCGTAAACTGCACCAATCATTGGCACTCCTTATTAAAAAGCCAAATATTAAACTGTACGAGCTTAGAAAGTACTTTTTTACAATTTCTTATTTTACTTTCACTACAACACTGTAAATTCTAATAGTTTAACTACACATTTTATATTTGGCACACCGCAAAAAAAGTCTTCCACAAAAAGGTATAGGACAAAGGGCTGAGTTTCAAACGTTTTCTTAAAATTTTGATAAGGTGTAAGTATATGCTGCCGCTTTATAACTAAGTCATGGATTGAAATACAGATTTAATAAGTATTGTCATTTTTAACTATTTTTTTCTACATAACCTCAAAATTCCGGGTGCCAATGATTGTACTCTTATGACTATTTTTGTTTTTCATGGAATATGACTTAATAGATACTCGAAATGTTTTATTTTAATGAGAAATTCATAATCATTGATAATAACTGAAAATTAAGACCATATAAAAACTTCAGAATCAGATATAGACATTCCAATTGGGATTTCTGCTTAGTCTGCCATTTATTGCACAGTTACTTAACCCTACCTGGATTCCGACACCGAAAACAACTTCTAAAGGTATGTTTTCCTATTCACGCCTTGACGTAGCGTCGAGAAATTCAAAGTCGATTTTCTCGAAAATGAAGCGCGATTTCAGAAAAAGTTACTCTTCCTTTTCGACTTATAACAAGTAAATCAGTTAAGAAAAAGGAATGAAATTTTTTGATATTGCGCTTCGTTTTCGAGAAAATCGGCTTCGAAATTCTTAACGTTCGTCCAGTCGCGTAGGAAAACCTACCTTAAAACCTTTCGCTCTGCCCTATCATCTTCATTCCTCTTCGAGATGCCTCCTATTAGTACCCACTGCAACAACCCATTCAATTACAGTTCGAAGTCGGTACCAGTTCAGCTCTAGTTCATTAATCAATGCAGTATCAGCCCAGTATTATTACATGAACTGCTTCCTCAAATCACCGAATACGGCGAAGACAATGTACAATTATAAAAAAAAAATTGAAAACAGATCAAAGCGCATACTGCAGACCCCAATACATACAATAAAAAAGCACTGTTCTTTCGTATGAGAAATAATTTCCTGTAAATGTTCCTTAAACTGTCAAAATGATCTATTTCAGAAAATACTGTTTTACCTACTTGACAAACAAATTGTACGATCTAATAGTAGCAGAAGAGTCATAAATAATTGGTGAAATTGTAATTCATCTGTATAACCGATTTTTGTCAGTTTTAACAGCACGTACGTTCTTCTTCGTCACGGGGAGCAGGGGTTTGATTTTCGGCATAGGGTGAAGAGCGCGCGCTTTCAACCTATTTTGCTTCCCTCCTTTAAATTATCGGCCTCGTGTGTTCATTAACGGGCGGCGTTCGTCGCCATCGAAACGTTTACCGCACCAACGTGCCCCTTTTACGCGTTTCTTTGTTCTGATTCATCGGGCAACAGCCGAGCGCAAATTGGCGGGTCCGTGCGCATAACGGAGACACCGTAGATAATTTTGGCAGTTCGGCATAATAGACGAGGTGAACGTAAGCAAATAAGCTGCACGCCGAAATCATCTAGTCGAGATCTTGCGGAGAATGCGGCTCGAAAGCGAACACAGTAATTAACTTCGCTGCATTTCTCATCTGTTTATGTGGTGTACACGCAACCTCTATGTGAAGACACAGTAGGCCGCAGAGTTCTGTATCAGCCGAGTATTTAGGTTCCCGTGTCTCTGCTATCAAACAGGTAACTGTCGCTTCCTAGCTGACCCAGTGAAATCTGCCTTCTGCACCATCTACTTTTCCGGTTCCCTTTTAGTTTCTCCCTGCCTCCAGTTCGGAAAAACAGTATATGGGCTGAGTACACAGTGGGCTACACTCTGGTATTCGGTATATATTCGTGAATACGGTAATACTTACAGATTTGTCGTGAAAGAAGGTGACGGCTCAGGACCGAACCTCGCATTCTTTCGCGACGGGGAGTCTTTTCAACTCGCCTTTATTGCCTTATCGCGTAGAATGAGAGAAACTGCGAGAACCGCCCCTTTCGCTTATACGTAGTCTATCTCATTCGTCGCGGCATCAATAGAAGGAGTGGAGGGGATAGCGAAACAACTTATTCCGAGCCAGAAATCCCGCACTTCTTTCGGGACACAATTGTAGGTACACTTCGTTATTAGGTCGCCCGCGAAATCTTGATTGTAGATCACCGCTAGTCCCTCTATTTGTATGAGCTACAATGGGGTGAACGACGAATTATACTTGCGGCGGGTCGGCGCTCGGAACTATGTACTACCTAACTTGCGCGCAAAGCTGAATATGATCTACGAAGGAAAAACGAAACTTTTATACTTTTTGTTTTATCTTTGCCAATGAATTTCCAACACAGTGGCAAGATTTTCTTAACCTTTAACTACACGTGCTTGTGTACGATATACACCATTTGCATTAAACAAGCTGCTATTTTTTTATAAATGTCAGCAACGCCTCTGCTGTGCGAAATAACCTATTACTGAAGTGTTCACTGTGTTTAATTAGTTTTAGTTAAAGTATTTTTTGTTACATTTTGTGAATTATTTTTTCTTCAAACATTCCTTCTATTTTGGTTATTACAAGTGCTTTTCGTCTAATGAACATTTTTGCAATATGTAAAACTTTCATTAGACACAGGTGGTTTTTTTAACTAGTCTGGGTGTTTTCTCATGGTGGTGTGTAAGTCACCACACGTATACCTACTTATGTTACATTTCCAGACGCGTGAAGCTAAAATTTATTAAGAAGGAATTACGTATAATTAAAAATAATCTGTATTACAATGATGCATTACGTATGACTACAAATAATCTGAACGAGGTCGTGTTTGAATTCATTTTCCTCGGGAAATCCTCGTCAGTTTATTGGCGCTCTCATGAAGGTGTAATGAAAAATATAGAAATTTTTATTTTCATTAGTAATTTATACTATACGCAATTTTCCTTTGTAAAATGAGAAGAAAATTGGATTTTATTCTTTAAATATATTTTTATAATCACGTAATCAAATTGAATTAAAAATATTTTTATCCGTTCAACTCGGCTCCCCCCAAGATTAAATCCTGAGTGCGCCTCTGTTTCTCTCACAAGTAGATTTAAATGATTGCAGATATGATCGCGTGTTGTGTAGGAAGCCCACCACTACATACACCTGTACCTATGGACAGGATCCACACTTGTGTCAACAAGGACGTGTCGTCTTCACGGGCCTTACCCCAAAAAGGGGTTGAACACCCCCAACTGTTTCTTCCTTGAGTAAGCTTATCTGCTGGTCAACGTAGGAGAATTATAATAATATTAAGAAGAAGCACTTCCGGTGGCGCCAGATGCAATATGTATTTCTAGAAACTTCCTGTGCACACGGATCCATTACATTTAGAAATTCCTAGTGCACACGGAACCACCATTCAGGCGTATACAGTAGTGGCCATAGAAATTGCAGCACCTTGAAAATATCAATATTTCTGGTTTAACTCTCACACCAGCAGTGACCATCTGTGTTATTAGGCATTGAAGGTTTGATTTACATTAAAGGCGTCAAAATAAATGTATCTATGTGCGCACTTTGGACAAATCTAGATTGCGGATACGTACACAGGAATAAAGGTGTCCGGCTTTAAACATTGCTAGCTATTGTTAATGAATGATAACTTGGCAGTAAATGTTACTTTTAATTTTGCTATACTCTGAGTTGATTTAGTAGATACTTTTAGTTCTTTGTACTTTAGTAGGTACTTTGATGCAACCCTATTGTATCGGATTATGTAAAACTATTAAAAGATCACGCTAAAAGAATTTAGCGTAGCCACCACGTTTGCAATGTATCTAGGTGCATATTTGCCAAACTGTTTTTCAGGAGTGTTGCAATTTTATTGGCCACTACTGTAAATAAGGCTCTGATAAACCCTACAAGACACTTAGATTTCCACTTTCGGCGTTACTACATCACAAAGTATTTTTACAGCGTGTCTCATATTTAAAATCAAAATTTGTTACTTAAAAGGACAGTTCGGCAACTTGAAAATTAAAAAAATCTGAATCTGCGGAAATGTAGTTCAAGTGATGTTAATAACGTAACTATTTCTTGATTCGGCAATGAAATGGTCCTAGGGGGGGGGGGGGGAACACCCCCTCGAAAAAATAGTTAAGTTTTCAGATTATCGTGAATATCTATCTATGAAACCGTAAAAGATATTAAAAAGAAGTTAAATTCGAAGTTCTATGGTTTTTATGACCTATAAAGTGGCGATAAAGAATTTGCGAAAAACTATTTTTTTTTCGAAAATTATCCCCACCACCTTTTTTTGACAATTCTTTATCACCATATTGTAGGATATCAAAAGCCATAAAACTTTGCCGTAAACTTTTTTTTTATACCTTTTACGGTTTTGAAGATATTTACAATAATATGAAAACTCACAATTTCTTTGAGGGGGTGTTTTGAATCTTAGGACCATTTTATTGCCGAATCAAAGAATAAATGTTATTAGCTTTACTTGAGCTACATTTCTGCAAAGTTTCAGAGTACAGTAATGCCTCGTTCTAGTCCCGTTTTTAGCATGCGTAGTACGCCCGGTGACTATCCCCACCATTTCTTGGAATCCTTCGGTCGAGAGTGAGAGAACGAAAGAGTCGAGCAACTTCGTGCCAACTGTTTCGTTCCTTCTCGCTCGGCTCTTGGGTTTTCTCACTCGCGGCACCGGCCGCACGGAATAGGCTTAGGGCATATACTACTCTAAGGGAATAGTGTCCGCATCACGTTGTTCGCCCGTCGCCAGCCCCGTTCGTCGGGTTTATTACGAGGAATTACTGTATTTTGAATTCTTGAGTTGTCGAACTTCCCTTGTTAGTTAAGACACGAGTATTTTCCTGCATCGTAACAACATAATCTCTGTTTCACTTTCAATTTTTAGTTACAAATTCTTGTATTACTATTCACATTTCACGCGTCCGATAGCTATTTAAATACATACATTTTGTTAAACGATAATTCACTCGACAAATTTTATCTCTGGTAAACAAATATTTAGCGGTGTTAAAGTTAATTAATTGATACGGTGATTCTGGTATTTTAAAATTAATAGCATCTCGTATTTAGGTGACTAAAATGAAATAAATATATTTCTTGGTGGCAGGGAATCGTCGCATGCAGAACTGATTTATGAATATAAGGATTTGCATATTAAGATTATTAAAATTAGCAAAACAAAGTGATTCTATTAATGTTACGCCATTCGAACACAACTTTTGAGGAGCTCTGACGCAATGGTGCGTTAACAGTAGTCGTAAACATCAAATCACGGAGTAACCGGAAACAGTTGCTTTGCTGTGGACTGAAACATTGGCATTCTTGACGAGCGATTTGCAAAATCCGAAAATATAAAAGTATTTAATTTAATATTGATAGCAGTAGCGCGAGAGAACGGTACGTGGCAGACAAGAACACTTCATGAATAAACTTACAAGCTCCGCAGTTCAATCTGAACTGACATAATCAGGGAAGGAAAAAATATTTCTTCATGATACAAAATTCTTATCCAATGTGTTATACACCCAAGTTCTTCCCTGATGTACTATTCCTTATCTCCCCTTTCTCTTGTGCTAATCCCGCTACTGGCGTCAAGTATGCAAACTGCTGTCGCAGCGCGCACGATTGCTGGATGCATTTACTGGATTGCAGTGGTATTTACGCGAGGCAAAGCTCATTAACATTACAACCACTGTGCGAAATGATGCTCAGAATTTCGAAACGCGTTCGCATTATTTTATTAAAGATTAAAGCAGTAATATTTCCAAATTTACGCGCCAAACAAATTTTGAAGTGTATGTGGGCGGACGAGAGTGGACCTGAAAACTGCGAGTCTCGTGGAAGCAAAGTTCAGACCAAGAATTGACTGTTTTCATTCGGTATGTTCTAGTCAAATAACCCTCGACCTTTCGCAATCTTGATTCAAAACAGTTTAGGGCCGGTATTCTTCAAAATATATATTTGATTGGCTAGCCATTATCTTTAGCGCAATATAGGTGCGTAGAAATAATGGTGCGTGCTTGGTGGTAAAAACTATATTTATTTATAGTAACATTGTGGTATCGTCGCTTGCTCTCGTGAGACTATTTAGCTACTTGGGCCACGCTTGGCCCCTCCACGTCGATCCCGAATGGCTCTCCGCTAGGGCGAGGAAAGGTCGCGATTCGCGAATGTTTTGTTTTGACGCGCTACGATTCCTGGAACTTGCTGCGACGCGTTCCGCTCGCCACGTCGAAGAATTTTCGGATCGCTACTTTTGATCAGCACTAGCTATTTGACAGAACAAGAGTTGTAATCGTCACTTTAAGAATGTTTTAGCTACCATGCATTACCTTCAACGAACTTAAAGTAGACGCTCTTGAAGACGACATAAAGGAGATCATTATTGCGCTCAAGATCAAAGTCAAATGTAAAGAACACAAGGTACCATGTCCGCGATTAATTAACCCCAGTGCATTATACAGCGTTGTATTCGCGACGCGACTATAGAAGAGCCTGACCGCTTCTGCGTGCGCGTGCACACCACGCACTCGGAAGCGCGGGCTTGCGGCTAGGCAAAACGCCGCTCGAACCAATTAGCGTCCCATTTAACGCAAGGGACCACGTGGTTTCTTGCAACGCTCTTCCTTTGTCTACTCTCTGCTTCAGCGACGACTGCACCGCGCACGCAGTTATACTATGACGTAAAATTTGCGATAAAAGTGTTCCGCCTGTTGCACGTATTCACTGTCGCAGTGTCATCGATGACATCTAACTGCGGTAAACCGTTTTTAAACATTTTGAAAGGGGTGAAGTGTAAGGAAGCTGGAGAAAAAGGGGAGGTCTGAAGATCGGCAAAGTCGAGGGAGGAAAGACGAAGTATAAACTAGAAATTAAAATAGAAAAAGGATGCGTATGTTCTGTGGGGGGGGGGGGGGGGGTAGATGAGGGAAGGGATGAGGCGAGAGAAATGGAGAAACTGAAGAAGGAGATGGCGAGGAGGGAGCGCGGGAGATACCGAGGAACGGGGAGAGAAGGCGAGAGGGTGAACCGTAGACGAGGTTGGCAACGGGGGTGGACGAGAGCTACGAACCAGAGGGGTTATCGATGGTGGTGGATAGTACGTCAGAGCCGGAGGCCGGCTGCGGGGGTCGACGCCGGGGATTCAAGTGGAAGCTGCGGCCAATCCGAAGGAATCGTCGCCATGGCTACCGGCGCCTGCGTCCACCGGCTTGCATACAGACGTTCCGTACACAAACGTACCAGAGAACCTTGCGCGCACATGCAAGCGCCCCCTTTATGTACTTAAATATATCACGCGCGCGCGTGTTTGTGCACTTATGGAATGTGCAAATATCAAATACATACGGGAGGATTGATGTATGTGCTCGGATCTCCGAGTGTGGTTACATCTGTATAGGTAGCCACTTATGTGTCCCCTATGTAAACGAAATTGCCTGTATCCCCGTGCACGTGCGCAGCTGTGTGCCTGTGTGCGCGTATTCCAGGAGATAGGCGTTAATACGATTTATCTTTGTCTCTTTATAACCATTCCCCTCTTCTTCTGTTTTTCTGGCTCTCTTCTTTTCGCCCACCTTCACCCTCCACCCACACCCCTCTCACTTTCTCTTTGTTTCCGTATCGCCAAAGGGGTAGTCGAGAGTCCATGAAACTCCTCCCTTTTCTTCCTTTAACCCACTTTTTATTGCAAGTGTTACCTGGAAACCCAGGCGGTGTCTGAATTAAGCCACAGGGAAACGACGCACACAGGGTTCAATTTAAACGTCATTTTTCGAGACACCCGCCGCATAAAGCTGCGTAAATAAAGTTATCATCTTCGCCGTGTTTGCGCACCACTTACAAGGAGAGGTTCCCAGGTGTCCGCCTCCGATTGCTTTGAATTTTGGATATGTTTTAGAGGACCGAAAAATAAGAAATACGTGTTTTTTTATAGCGGCCAGTTTTCACATTTAGGGGGTGAAACCACCCCCCAAAGTTCATACGGGGTACAAAATTGTGTTGAGTAAAACTTGATATAAATTTAAATTGCGTCTTAACTTGCTGTATGAACGATGTTCTTGTCGTCAGTCACCGTTATTAGGGGGTAACTATGAGGGGTGGTTTCACCCCTTCAACATGCAAATGGGCCAAAAAGAAAGACATGCATTTCCTATTTTTCGGTCCTTTAAAACATATCCAAAAACCAAAGCAATCGGAGACGGGCACCAACTATTTTTATGAACTTTGGAGGGTGGTTTTACCCCCTAAACATTCAAGCAGGCCAAAATAAAAATATACGTATTTCTTATTTTTCGGTCCTGTAAAACATATCTAAAAACCAAAGCAATCGGAGATGAACACTTGAAAATTTTATAACTATGGGGGTTGGTTTCACCCCCTAAATATGAAAACGGGCCGCTATAAAAAAACACGTATAACTTATTTTTCAGTACTCTAAAACATATTCAAAATTCAAAGCGATCGGAGGCGGACACCTGGGAACCTCTCCTTGTTAGAAGCGTCAAGTTCTTCTTTTTCACAGGCTCCGGGAAGAGCACCCCTTCCGGCCGAAGGAATGCTTCTGAAATTTATTCAAGCTTTCTGCAATCCTATTCAGCCTAAACTTTACTCGCCAAAGGTGTTCGCTTTTCGTTTCTGCTTTTCTCTACCTTTTGCATGAAACTGTTTTACTTTCTTTTTTCCTGTCTCCCACCCCTCGCCCTTCTATGCGTTGGTCACTATGCGTCTAACTGGTGAGAGACAATTATTGTACCATTGCAACATTCTTCAATGGGTTGTCGCATGGTGATACTAATACTTTTGAGGAGTGTCTCGATGAATGTTTGCCTGCCGCCAGCTAAATGGATGGTGTGCGATTCCATCTTTAGGTAATCGAAGATCCTCTATCCGCAGTTGCGGAGAGGACGGCTCCTGTGATCTCTTTACTCGCGGCAGCAGCTGCATCAGTGGCTGTTCGACGAACCGTGCTATGGCAAAGTATCATGGAACTTCGTTTAACCCACTTCCGAGACGGGGCCGCGAGTATAACTGTGACAAACTTAAAACCAAATGCGCCGGCAGCAACTAGCTGTTGCTTCTTCTCGCTGCCGCTTTTCAGGCTGCTCTTGAAGTAGAAAAGAAGTCATTCACTGAGAGGTTTGCAGGACAAGTACTTCTAAATTGTGGCTGCCCGTTTGAAAGGTGCTCAATAATTGAGGGGACAGGGGAATCTCGATTTCTCCGGTGTGTTCTCTTACTTTCATGCACTATAGTACGTAATGTGAACAAGTATATAGCTGTGTGCAATTTAGAAATATGATTGCTGTTTGTCTTCACCGAGTAATACAGAAATTACAGTAGGTAATAACAAAGCGGTGCACGTTTCGAAGCGAGGAAATATTAAGTTTCCCAATGGTCGATATACTTATGGAAGTGTCATGCTACTTTTCGACATCCAGCAGACTTTTTTAGACTCGGAGACTTTAGACAGGGCCGGCTTTATCATACTTGGCACCCCGGGCAAGATTATCATGGCGCCCCTCCAAGGGCACGAAAATCAATTAGCAGAATGGATATAAATGAATAAACGCATACAGCGGCGCCCCTACAGATTTGGCGCCCCGGGCGGTCGCCCTGCCTGCTCCCCCTTAAAGCCGGCCCTGACTTTAGAATTACCTTTCCTTCGAGTAAGAGATTATTACGTAATCTGTAGGGTTACGAAGAGGCATAATGCGTCGGCTACTGCGCGTGCGTCGAAGAGGGAGTGTCCACCAACCCCCTTACGACAGAGCTCCTTCCCCTAAATCATCTCATAACTGGTCAGACTGGTATTACGTAATTATGTATTCCGCGAAAATGCAAAGGGAAACGTAATGTCTCGTGCTCCGTCTCAAAATCGTTGACTAGAAATTCGGCCATTTACAGAATTATAATTTTACATTTTCCTTTTCTCATGGTATTCATTAAATTTAATTCTATTGATTAGTATTATTGTTATTACAGTGCCGAAAAGTATCTTGTTCAATAAACACTTTATTACCATGCAAAGTAATAATTCTACGAAAAGTCCCATATCAACACTATATTTACTCTTTCCCTATATTACCCCCCCCCCCCCCCGCAGATAAATACTATATGAATACATTTTCTATATTCTCAAATGTTTCAGGTGTTCCCCTCCGATTGCTTTGGTTTTCGGATATGTTTTAAGCTTTTAGAGGCCCGAAAAATAACAAATACCTATCTATTTGATTTTTATTTTGACCGTTTGCATATTTAGGGGGTGAAACCACCCCCAAAAGTTCATAAGACAAGGTACAAAAGTTCCCATCGTTAGTTTAAAAAATATTGTAACATTGTGTGTATCAAGTTCTATTCAACACAATGAGCACTTGAACACTTTAAATGGGAGGAACTGGACCCTGCCTACAGTCCTGACTTATTGTTAGCTCCGCGCGATTCCATCTTTTTGCAAAATTGAAAGAGCTTTTGGGAGGACGACGCTTCGCAGGAAACGATGATTTAAAGGACTGTGTGCAATGATGGCAGAGTTGGGCAAAATGTAATCTAATTACAAATTACAAATTACGATTAAAATGTAATTGTGTTAATTTAGGTAGTTGACCACAATTTTGTCAACTATCTAAATATGAACGATTACAGAAAATAATGTGTAATCAATTACACAATTACATTTTAATCGTAATTTTTCATTTGTAATTAGATCTACATTTTGCCCAACTTGAGTAAAACTTGATATAAATTTAAATTGCGTCTTAACTTGCTGTACGAACGATGTTCTTGTCGTCAATCACCGTTATTAGGGGGTAACTATGAGGGGTGGTTTCACCCCTTGAACATGCAAATGGGCCAAAAAGAAAGACATGCATTTCCTATTTTTCGGTCCTTTAAAACATATCCAAAAACCAAAGCAATCGGAGACGGGCACCAACTATTTTTATGAACTTTGGAGGGTGGTTTTACCCCCTAAACATTCATGACGTGAATGACGGTTATGTGAACTCGCTTTGGAAGTGTATAGGGAAGGTAGACAAAAACTCGTCGCACGTTGCGATAAGTGTTTAACTACTTAGGAGCGACGGTTATATTGAAAAATAACCAAGTACATAAACTAAAGCTACAAATAAAGAAAACTTTGAAATTTATTCGTATTATTGTTATTTAAAAATGGGTATCACTTTCTGGACGACCCTCATCTAATGCAAATAAGATCTATTGCAAACGTGACTCTTTTTGTATTGTAAATTATCTATATTAGATATTGAATTGAGAATTTTGTAATTCGATTACCTATAAATAAAACGCAAAGTGACGCGAAATCAAGAGAGACATCTCGAGTATACTACGGTGGCTTGAAAGAACTTCAATTCTAGTGAAAGTAAAGGAACATAAATGATTTTTATCAACAAGACTGGCCAGAAATTCTCAACATTTTGAAGCCTGTTCATACTCATCACCCCTCTCAATTTCGATCAAAAACTGCTAGTCCCGGTGGCGAATTCCACTTATGAATTTATAATTACACCTGATTCTTTAATTCGTCGGAATTCTGGGATGATTCAACCGACTGTCCATCACAGCAGACCATGAATGACATTTAAGTTTCTGTACCTGAAATAATATTTTTCGACCACCGCTCAAAGTTTCGGTGTGCGAAATACTTTTCACTTTCACTTCGCTTTCCGTTCTTGCCAACCCTTCGCTACCCCGACTTTCAGCAACTATATACATGTAGTGTATACTACTCTGAGACCGTGTAGTTGGTTGGTGTGGTTTAATGCACGAGGAAATTGAGCTTACACGATCGCAGGTGAACGTACGTAATTAGGTTCGTTAAAAATATTTGGTTCTGAACCAACTGGATGGTAATTAAAACTGTCACTCACGGAACCCAATAATTTCTCGTGGCGTTACTTGTCCCTAATTTGCTGCGCGAAAAAAACGCAAAAAGAGTTGGTCTGAAAACCATTAAAAACATTAATATTATTGGTATTTAGTAGTTTTCGAATTCGCTGGGTAGTTTTAATGGCATGCCATGTACCAATATCATTTTAGCTTCTACATCGTGCACGTATTAAAAAGTGTCAGAATTTAAATAAAAGAAGGGGATCGTGCATTTTAAAACGCAGGTAATCTTTTAATTCGCTACTGAGTGTAGTGACTTGTTCCACTTCAGTAAGCGTTTCGGAAAAAGTCCGCAACCTTCGAGAGTGCAAATAGTTTATTTCATGTGAAAAACCTATTTGGAGGAATAAAGGAGATGAGGAAGACTGGCATCAAAGACCACGCACACACCCCGAGCCGCATCCATTTTCTCCAACCCCTACTTTCCTTCCTTCATCGTCTGCCGACGCGAGTGAACAAAAAAATAGTTCTGCAACCTTGTTTCTATCCTTCATGGACAAAAGCGTATTTTTGTATCTTCCTCCGAAAAAAAGGGAGCAAGAATTGAAAAAAAAAAATGGAAATTCAGAGAAGTATATGTCTGCGTTTATTTCATCCTTCGTTGGAAGTTCTCGCACGTAAAGCAAATAAAATAAAAGAACATAGCGATAAGGACTCCGTTTTCTACGCATCCGGCAGGATAAGAAGAAAAGTAAATGAAAAAAAGGGAAATTTTGATGTAAAAGAGAGATGTCGGATTGACATTAAAAAAAAAACAGGAAACGTAGGAAATTTTTTAGGGGAATTAGAAACTTTAGAGGGAAAAGGTGGGGGCAAGGAATAACAAGTAGTACTGATAATGAGTTGAATAAAGAGAGTGGAGAGGAAGATAACAGAGAAGATGAAAAGCAGGGACAGAAAGGTATTGATGATGTATATAATACGAGAATATCAAGGAAAGAAAGAGAAATAATACGATGATGATAAGAAAGATAAGGGCCACGAACATGCAGGCCATATACAAGGCAGTCGTGACAAAGGAAAATAAGATAAATATAGAGGCAAATGAACAATGTGACAAGATACATCAAGAAATTGATCAGAGTGATAAAGACTCTTGATACAACTCTTTTGCCAAATAATTTTCGAAGGATATGAACATAGAGGAGAAGACTGAAAAACCATTTATCAACTTCTAGTCTATTACGTTTGGCTCGAAGATGAATTCACAGTATCAACAAATGAAAAGAAAGTGGTGGAAGAAAGGTCGATAAGAAGGAATAATTCTACTGTGAAAAATGCAGCTGCTGCAAAATATAGGTACCATAAGACGAAGTACATAGCAATTAGATTAAAAAAAACTATGAAACAAAAATTCAATATAACGTAAGGATGAATTTCAGTGACAATCTTAGCTAAAAGTTAATCGACTTCCAAGACATTAATAAGGCCTTTTCCTGTGATGGAAATCAGTCAGAAATGGCAATAGTGTTTTTTATCGTAAATTCAGTTGAATTCGTTCTTAATGTTTATTTTAGTTTCTCAATTTATTGAATATTTGATCTTTTATCATAAACTTGTTTGTTGGAATGTACCTGAATTGCAACTGCTAGAAATGAAATAATCGAACTATAATTTTCCTTTTTACTTACATGAAAAGCAGTAAAAAGTGTGGCAAAATACTACTGAATCAAGTTTTCTAAAATTTGGCGGGGGGTTTATTGCATCAAGATTCATTCCTCAAATTTTCAGAGATTTTCGCTCATTTTTAATGTTACTGAAGTTAATATAGGGAGTTTCGGTACTGGAAGGAAAAGATACTTCTTTGCATTTAGTCCTAGGATGTCGAGGACCCGAATCAGAGGCCCAGTTTACGCGTTTCATCGTGACTGACGCGATATGTATTCGAAGTGTGTTTGAGTTGTTGTGATTCAATACGTAACGATGCTTCCATCGCCGCTTGTTGCAGTGTAAATGTAGCAGCGATTCCAAATTTCGGTATATCTACTACTTTTATATTATTGAACCATTTCAAAATGGTCAGTTACGTAAAAAGTAAATACTATTCTTTTATGAAGCAGAAACCAAGTGTTTGGGATGCAGTAGAAACGTTAACGATGTGCGATTTAATTGTATATGATTAAATAATAGCATGTAGGGGAGAGTAGGGTAAAATGGAACGATTAACTTTGGAGGGTGATAACTTAAAATCGGAAAGAAAAAAAGACACGGGACTTGAACAGGAGTCTTAAGTGGACCTTAGACTATAAGAAAATCAAAGCCTTTGTTAAGAAAAATATTTGGCAACAAAGGAAAATGAGATTTACCGGAGGTATTGAAATCTTCGCCTTGCTAAAGTGGTAGGGTAAAGTGGAACACCCACTTGAAGACCATGTAAACGTACAAAATCTTTATTTTTACGATTTAAAAAGTATTCATTTATGTAAAAAACTATAAATATATGTTTTAGGTATAACTATTACAAATAAAATATAACAAAAATATATATTATACAGATAAGAAAAAATATTTTACCAGATAACAAAAAATTTACTGAAAATAATCAAATACACATGGATTTTTACATGACTAATGAATATCAACACGTGAATGGAGAATTTTTTTATTTTTTAGTGCATTTGAAATAAAATTGTTTAACTTAAAAAAATTTTTTTGTATATTTTTTTATTATTTACTTTTTAGTGTCTAAGTTTTGATTTGTGGTTATATGCTGATTGCATATCGATTGAATTGATTTGATTTGTGGTTACAGGCTGATTTCAAGTCGTTTGGATTTGTGGTTATGGGTTATATTTATTGATGCCTGGGTAATTTTTTCACCCCTCCCGTTTTTCTTTGTCATAATTTTGTATTGTCATCATAACTACGCACGCCTGAAAAGTTTCAAGACAATTGGATTGGTGGAAGTGAGTTAAATAGGTGTTCCGTTTTACCCCACGCAAAGTGTTCCGCTTTGCCCCACATGCGGTAATTTAGTAAACATTTAATATTTACACTTCAATGTGAGGTAAAGAACTGGGTAAAACGTCAAAATGTAGCGCAAGGACTATAGAATCTAACGGTGTTTTGGCCGTTATAAATTTTCTGAATCCAAGTGAAGAAAAGTGGTCGAAACTGCAACACAATATCAAAACTTCGATACCGGAAATGTTTACAACACTGTTAATCGATAAGTAACGCGCGCACGGGTCTATGGTCTGTCACGAAATGCTGTGAGGACCGTCTGGTCCCATGTCACGCGATACCAACTTATTCGCAGCTCTCATCTAAGAGAAACATTGATGTTCCGTTTTACCCACCCGTTCCGCTTTACCCTACTCTCCCCTATCTCTTCTAATGAGAAGCACACGATGCTTCGTGACGTTGCCGGTGTTTCGTACATAATTATTGGAAATTGAGACGCACCTACTGGCCGCGCTTATTCAGATTTTTGCTTGCCATACTGACTAATTGGAATCCGATTTTCTTTGAACACAGTAGGTGTCCAATTCCGCGGTTATTACTAGGTTGTTTGTAAAGCTTGGATCAGGGTACACCAAGCGTGTTTTGCAATTACAATATGTATTTTTTTATAATAGGATTGCAAAGCAGCAAGTAATAACCGAGCATCCGTACATCTTTGAAATATGTTGTTAAGCACAAAAAAACTAAAGGGCACGTGCTTGTTTATTTTTGTGCAATCAATTTTAGGTGACGAAATGTTCCGCCATTTGCAAAAATGGCAAACCAGAAGGGTGAGGGACTAGAGAAACCTGAAAGCGTAAAGGGGGTGGTACAGTTTTCCATTTCCATTTTCTTGAGAATGAAATGAAACAGGTAAACAATACATAGTGTTATCTAATTATAGTTACTCTATTATGCACGTTTCATTTGCTAAATTATTAATTATATAAGCTATTGTATAAGGATTTTCGAAGTTTAAGGAGCTGTTTCACCCCTTAAAATTGAGATTAGGCAAAATGTAAAAATACGTGCTTAACAATATATTTCAGTGATAAAAAAATCGACGCCGGACATCTCGATAGTGTCCCTCGTCATCGGGAGAATTTGGATCACGTAAACATCGCGAAGCGTTTTTCGCGGTTCCCTAAACGGCGCCGAAACATCGAGCTTTTGTGTTTTATAAACATCGAACTAGCGAGGGCGAGGGATGGCGCGGGAGAACGCATCACGCGCTTGAATGCGTGTACGAGTGTTTTTAGCGGCGCCGGCTTCTCGCGGTTCGCAAAGAGCGTTTGTCGCGCGCGTGGAGAACGTTTCGCGCCCTTGAGGAGCCCAAAGGAGGCTGCAGGAGCCACGACGGCGGCGCCCCGGATGCCGAGCAATCAGCCACCTAGGGCGTTTGATCTGCGAAATCGCGGCTCGTCGTAAACGAGGTTTCAGCTGTGCCGGTTTAGATCGCCCAACTCGGTTTCCCCTCTTTCTTCCGTTTTCTAAAAAAATTTACAACCTCCCTTCTGTCCTCGAGCTTCTTCAACCCCCCACCTCTAAATCCGTAATCCTCAGTGTCACGTTTTTTGCGTTTAAATTTTTCTGCTTCTCACGGCAATTCTTTTTTTGTCACTTCTTCGCGCGGAATTTTCAATACCACTTTGCCCCGCTACAGCTTCTCCAACCTCCCCGTTTCTTTTCTCCTCTGTCCAATGTTGCGACCCAGCATTCGTGCTTTCGCTTCAAATCTTTCCTCCGCTTTTTCCTGCCTTTATTCTTACGTCAACATTACTGGATTTGCCCCAATGTTCCTTCCTTCTCCACTTTGTACTATCAGTATTTCCTGTGTTACGCTCTTTACTCTGTCGCTTTTTCTTCTCTACACCCTTTTCCCGTTCCCACGCCTGCATCCCCTAATTCCGTTTCTCTCAATTCTCTCCTTCCTTCTGTACACCCTTCCGCGCTCCGCCGCGCAGCCCCTTTCTCCACTCTGTAATTTTTATTCTCTTTTTCAGAGCTCCTCTACCGGTCTCCCTCTCCTCTAACTCTTTTGGCAACGTGGAAAAGGGCCGCTGCTAGAGAGCGGCGAGGAAAAGCAAGCGGAGAACGTATCTGTAACGTAGGCGAGCAAGTTGAGAAAATCTCTGTATAACGAAAACGTATTAAGCGCGGCCACCTAAGCTCGTAATTGCCACGAGGTTCAATTAACTTGCACGTTTGATCTGGGACCCCCGGCTGCACCTATCAAACGTCCGTGTTCGCGTTTCCTCGTTTCTTATTTTATTTATACGCCGCGATTTCCTTCAGACGCCGATGATTTTGAATTGCCCTCGATTTTTCCGGGATATGTAAACAATATTTTGCATGACGAGGGTATCACAAGTTCAGGTTATTACACTACTTCATGATATATTAAAATATATATTTCATCCACTTATAAATGTAAGAACTTAGAAAATCATGAATCATGAAAAATATAAAAAAAAATATTTCAAATGTTCTTCAAACAAAAGGAACGAACATTTTGGGTTTTCGAATATTCAAAGGAATTTAATTTGTCGTTCAGATATTTGTTATGTATTGGCAGGAGATCGTAGCGAAAGTAGAAACACTAGAAACATAATATTCTTTGTGAGAAATAGATCTCGGAAACGATACTTAGACAACGAAATTGAATAAATATGAAATTTACGACGCACAACAAGTTTCATCTTGTAACGAGTCGAGAGGTAACTATCAGTTTTCATCGAATCGCAGAGTTGGCAGGATCCATATTTAAGGGGCAACAACTGTAACGGCCGGAAAAGTAAGCCATTTTTAAGAATTTTTTTTCTGGAATAATTTACAGTTTTCATAGAAAAATGTTATTACCTACCTTTATACAAAAAAATAAATAGAAAAACATGCATAAATTTTAATATATTAATTAATTTTCTAGAAACGCGAGCTGGTCGAATTGGTAATTATGGAACAGCAGGTCCGAAATCAAATTTCATTTTTTTTTATAATCTATATGAGCGTAGTTTCCGTTGTGCGTACTGATTTTTTAAACAAATTATTTTTGTAAAAATGGTGCGCTTTAGAAGAAAAGTTTTAAAAATCCGCGAATAAGATGGACAGTTTTTCGAGCGTATTTAAAAAAATCTGTTTTCAATCAAAAAATCCGTACGCACAACGAAAACTACACTCATATAGGTGATAAAAAAAATGAAATTTGATTTCGGACCTGCTGTTCCATAGTTACCAATTCGACCAGCTCGCGCGGGGGGGGGGGGGGGGGAGGGGGGGGGGAGGGGGGGGGTCTAGAAGATTAATTAATACCTATATTAAAATTTATGCATGTTTTTCTATTTATTTTTTGTATAGTCTCCTAAGACAGCGTGCTAAAGGTAGGTAATAAAAATTTTCTATGAAAACTGTAAATTATTCCTGAAAAAAAGATCTTAAAAATGGCTTACTTTTCCGGCCGTCACAGTGGTGTTCCCCCTTAAGCGTTCCCTCTTTAGTCGGAGACCCTTTCAAATTTTAGGCTCAGGTACAAAAAGTGTTTCGACAACATAATTTATCAGGGCGGAGGGTCTTGCAAATGGAACCGATTACGCTGAAGAACCGTTGAAATTTTCACGATATTTGATAAGAAATGCCAACGAAGGTTATTTGCTCGCAGGAAGGAAAGCTCGGGTAAACGAAAACGCACCGAGCCCTGCGCTAAGTCCGTAATTGCTACGAACCTCTATTAACTTCCGCGTTTGATCTGCACAGCTCCACTCGTTCTTTGTGCAAACTAATGTAAAGCTGAACGCGCGAGCGCAACAAATACTGTATTAAACCTTTCTTTCGACGCGACCCCGTTCCGCGTGATCTTGATGTAAATTTCCACCATCGAGATCCGTGTGCCGCCGTTGATTACACGCGTGGATCGGTCGTTAGTGGAACATGCTGCAGGAAAAAGTATGAAATATTCGAGGAGAAAGATTAGAATTTGTAACATCTAAACTTGCGAAGTTGATTCCTTTCGTAGGGGTACCTGCTGGTCCTTTGTCACTTGCACAGTTGTATTTGCTATGCAAACTGTGATTTGTTATTAGTGTAGAAAATCTGAGGGTCTTTTAACACGAGATACTTCCGAGGTTTACAATTAATAAGGCGAAACATATTCAACATGTTTTAGACTTTAATATTTGGCAAAGGATTAAATAAGAAATACACTTAAGGGGACCGTCCGGTTAAAACGCTCGAAAAATAGGTGAGCTTTAGGATTTTTTTTTCAAAAAGTATACAACTTGCAGTAAAAAAACTTTATGGTCCTTTTTTATTCGTTCTTCAAGGATATAAAAACTTTTTTTTTTTCATTTTCCTATAATGGTTCGAATTTTACGTGGCGCTCAGTGCACTGCTGCAACAAAAGAGGCGCAAACGGTAGACAGTAGAACTCGACGTAGGATTGTTTGAAATAAAAAAACCAAAGATATTCTCATAGGTTGTAACAATCACTATCGCATCAGCCTTTAAGAAGGCAAATACAGCAAAATGGCGATGTTTGGTACACGTTTGAACACAAACATGCGAAAAAGGGGGAAATTCTGCGCCTAAAAATGTTAATAACGAAGAACTATGACCTCTAAAATTGATGGTCAAAGGGTGATGCGATAGTGAATTCAATTAGAAAGAAAATGCCACCAAATTTTATGGAATCGGTTAATAATTTCTTTTGTTATGCTGTCTATCGTTCGGAAAAATCATGATTCGAGAAAAACGCGTTTAAAGTTTTACGTGAGTGCGAAGTGGCCGGGGTTTACGCACGCATTTGCCTCTACTCAAATGCCTATAACTTCGGGAATTTTACGAATTTCCAAAAATCCTTTTAAACGCGCATTCTTAAAAGGTTGAACGTTCGAAGAATGAAATAAAAAAAAAATCGATTTTTAGGTCGGACGGTCAGCCGAGTTCGAAATGTGGTTCCAACGGAATTTTTGTTAATAATCTAGGTCTCTATCTTGATAACTTTAAAATTACGAGTAAATTATAAAAACATTGACAGATATCTGTGGTTGTAAGGAAAAACGACCCATGTCACATGTTTTCACTTTCGAGATATTGTCGTTGAAAGTTCTAAACACCAATTCTTCTTATTAGCAATGTTTCCTTGTTTCCTTCTTACGATATAAACGTATATTTCCTTCACTTTGCATAATATTCAATATCCGTATAATTAACGTAAATAATAATAAACGAAATAGTAATAATTTACATACACTTTAAGCAGAATGACACAAGTCCACTGGACTTGTGTTGTTCTGCTTGACCGTGTCGCAGTTAACGGGTCATTCCTGTAATCACGCCGCAAAATTTGGCAGCATTCAGGTTTTTTCTCAGCGAATACAATGGATAACAATGTCAACCTTTTTTTTTTCATTTATTAATCTACTTATTAAGTATACGAAACAATTTTTTAAATACACTTTTAATTATGTTTTTCCAATGTTATCTTACACAAAATACGTTATAGTATATGCAGATATATAAAAATAGAAAATAAAAAGCGATCACAAAGGAAAGATACGTCGTATTCTCCAAATTTTGTGGACTTACGTTGTTTTGCCAAATGCGTATTAATTGAATATTGGACTTCGGTTAAATTGCATTATTTTTTCAACGTATAAAATTCGTTTTCATGCATTTTTTTCTGATAAATACATACATCCAATATTCTACAGTTGAATTAATGCATAAACTCAAATTTTTTGAAATGTGTGACATGGGTCGTTTTTCCTTACAACCACAGATATATCGACTAAGGGCGCACGAATTTCGTATCTGTTTATTTATGCTCTTCAACGAGAGGAACATAACAGTGCTGGTCTTGGAGAAACAAGAGGAAAATGATTGTGATGAATAGACTGTGGAAGTTTATGCAAGTATATTTATTACGATTAATTACGACCTCCCTATTGTAAGAAAACCAAATACACTATATTATGGCCGCTACTATACTCGAGTTAAGTAAGTTCTGTATATGCTAGAAATAAATAAACATATCATTTTTTAAAATTAAAAAATATATTTTGAAAAAAATAAAATATATCTCTATCAAAGTTGCACTTGTTTAATTTTTTTTCTATAAAAATGTATATTTGCGTAAACATCCGCAGTCTAGTGATGAAGCAAAAGTTGCTTTAGTCTCTGCCTTTCTAAACCACTGGAATTGAAGATACTGTAAATATCAACAGATTTTGGCGGTTTCGTAACGATGTCATGTGATTTCATCACGCAGATCGCGCCTCTACGACTCTGAGAGCTCAATTGATCTCTCTCTTTCTCTCCCTATCTCTCTCCGTATCGCGTCCCCTTCCTCTCCACGCTGCAGCACAAGCGGTATTGAGTTTTCGCGGTAACTCGTTTAACTAAGCAGTGCGCCGATAACGGTAATCTGCCAATGGCCATTTAAACACCCGTGGACTGGCTTCCCCTTTTTTCGCGCGCATTTTCACTGGTAAATGTCATTGTTGACTCTGCTGAAACGTTTAAAAACTGATCGCCACCGGTGTTAAAAGGTTTCCGTGAAAAAAAAATGAAATTATTCGACCACTCGACGGCGAAATTTAAACAAATTACAAGCTATAATGGACAAGCCCGTCGCCGGGACAAACTATGTTTCATGAAAGGCAGAAAAGACAGCTGAGAAAGTCAGATGGAACAATATTATAGCATAGTAGCATTGGCGATGAAATAAGGAAACTTTTGATTTTCCAACGTGAATGTCTTTTTCGATATTTGCTTTTGCTTTTGATTGTGGCGTGCGTGAAATTGCGCGGGTTAAGACGACCGTTTTATTTATATGTTCAAACACGGCGTTAACTTAAATTGCTAAACGCGACCGTCCTGCGTCGCGCACCACCGCCAATTTCCCTGCTCGTTAAAAACCAGTTAATGCGACGCGCGCCAAATTAATATTCCCCGGTCCGCTGGTTGCCCGAAACTGAACAGCAAACACACGGTTACTCGTACAAAAATTTATACGAAAATTCTCTACCTTCCCTGGTCCTACGGAGAATCGCAGTGTCAGTAAACAATGCTGTAGTGTGATAAACTTGGGTAGGAGCGACACAGGGTAAGGGACCACCGAGGAGTGACGCGCTGGGCGTCGGTCGGGCTCTGGTTAGTTTTAAGACGAATGATAGTGGGTGTGTACGTGTGAATGAGGGGTGCGTAACAACGACTGGAAAATGTGAGGAGTAGGCAGTGTCGTACAAACCGGGAGTGCGAGAACTTTGACCTGAGAATTGCGGTCGAAAGAGAATCACAGTGAATGTTACGTTTAGTCTAGTTTAGTTTCATTTAATATTCTGAATGCCCCGAGTCTCAACAGTCATTTCAAGATCCCACAATATTGTGGGTGAAAAATCGAGCATGAATCTTCATTGATCGATGACTACTTAGGAAAAAAATAGTGTAGGGTAAAGGCTGGTAATATGGAACTTCGTAATATTTCAATAAAGAAATAACGAACTCTTCAGGCAATCGTGCGTACTAGATCTCTAGACACAATAGACGATGATACTGACAATTAAGCATCAGTTGAGTATTCATCATTGAAAGAGAAACGATTATATTTTTCGTGGGGTGTAAAAGTTTCTGTAAAGTGCATTAAACAGTTAAATATTGTAGCGAAGGTACGTTACAAAAGTATTATTTTGATATAATTTATCATTAAATATGTGTGTTCTTAATTAATCAACAATAGTTTACCAATAAAGTTACTTTCTTCGTAGTATAATTCTTAATTTCTTGTCGGAACATGTGTGTACGTAATATGGAACATACCGAGTAACATAGATGAAGTTGATAATGACGATGCGAAATGCTTATTTTGCGATGGTAATTATAAAAATAATGGCAATGAAAAGTAGACCCAATGTATTCGCTGCTTTCAGTGGGCACACGAAGAATGTGGGGCTTCCGACGTATTATTCACGTGCCCAACGTGTAGGAGACGCAGAAAGCAGGAATAAATTTCAAAAATGATGTATATTTATTTATTTGTATCTTCTACTTAATAAATCTTCATTTTTAGTAAAAAAAAAAGTAAAGATTTTTGAGTTTTCTTTACAAATTTCCTAGGTGCTCCATATTAGGACCCATTTTTTCGAACGGCCGATTTTCACTCTTTTCAGTTTTTTTACTATCATTGCAAAGCAATTAGATTTTTTTACATTTCGCTATACAAATATGACTATGCATTAGTTCCTTCGACCCCTCATGTCAGTTTTATTAAAAAAAAACAAATTCCCCTACTTTTGACAAGCTTTTGAAATCAGATGTTCCATATTACCTGCCTTTACCCTACTTCGACAAGTCAATGCACTCACTAATACATTGCTCGAAATAATTATGAGACATAAAGTAAGTACCGTGTATGATAAATTATAATATATCGTCAGCAGTACTATATTTACATTGTATATACTCACTGAAAAGCTAAATATAGTACCCATACCTCGTTTATATGCACACTGGTCGGGACTGACCGCGTGTAATTCCTCCTGATTACAATGCGATTTTTGTTTACGGCCCAAATTCACTTCAAGGGGGTGAAATTAACCCCTGAAAATCCGACTATTTTTCGATTTTGTAGTATAACTCGCGAACTGTAAGAGATACAATAAAAGTTTCAAGACTTTTTTGAATTTCCGGATTCGGGATGTTCCCTTGTAAGCCTTCGCTCGAACCGCTCCACAAGGATAACGAACTGAATACACCGAGTGTCGTTGGACCGATGCTCATTGTCAGTAGTCGAGACGACATCCGCTATTAATAGTTTAAATTTTCACTGAGAGTATTACTCATGGGTTCGTAGGATTTGTTCCATATACTCAAAACGACCTAATTCGGACTTCTCAGTCCCATGTGTGAATGATACTTGTATACCATGGAATAATTAAAAATTGTAGACTAAATTATGATGACCCGTCCAATGAACGAACACCTGACAAAATCAACAACAACAAGAATTACCTTCAAATTAATAAAGAACGTGAAAAGAACTTAGTTGAATATAGAACTACCTACTGTGTAAATTTCAACGTGATGGGAGCGTGATAGGTGTTAATTTTTCGTATGAAAAGAACAATATTCATTCACTGAGGGGTGTACATTCACTAGACAGGTCACCTGCGTGCTGTTTGGACGCAATTTTCATCGGAAAAACCTCATCAATCCATCGGTAATATTCTTACGAGGATGTGCGAAAAATATAAACATTTTAATTTTATGTAATGGATGACTCATTTTGGCAACCAATTTTTATTTCCGTTGATCATTGGCACTTTGGGCTTCAGCGATGCACTGCCACTACTTAGGCCGTCGCCTGGTAGTCATTTACAGTAATTCCCCGTTATGAGCCCGTTTTTTCCCCCGTTGACAGCCCGGCGACTATCCCCACCATTTCTTGGAAGCCTACGGACGAGAATGAGAGAACCGGACAACGAGCGAGAGAAAACGAAAGAGTCAGACACGAAGTTGCCGTCGGGTACGAAAGAGAGAATCATGTCCGCAAGCCACTATGAGCCCGCCGCCAGCCCCGATCGTCGGGCTCATAACGGGGAATTACTGTACTTACTAATATCCAACTGGTCAGCTGAGGAAATATCAGCAAACTGGGGCACGTGTTACTGAGTAGTCTCATAAAATCAATCAACGAAGATAACCGCGGTATTTCATTATCCCAGCACTTACGATTCAATCTCGATCCCAATTCGAGCAGCCGAACGTGCTGCTCCGTTATAACGAAGTGGCGTTTGAATTTGCGACCAAACCTAATATTATCATTGCTCGTGATTTCCAAGCGTAACTCCTCTGTGCACGGAATATAATACTGTTACTGTTAAGCGCAGAGATACTAGCCTACACAATCGACCAACACCCGACTCTAACGCGAGTCCGAGGATCGCGCGCCCACCCCCAGCAGCGTACTCCATTATGAATCAGAAGGGAGAGCCTATATAAAAACGAGGAATCAAAGAAATCGGGGCAAGGAAAACTAAAACAGTCTCTCGCGAAAACGTGGGAGGGCTCGAAGGAGGAGAAACGATGATCGAGAAGCACGACAGAGAGGAAGACGGCGGAAGAAAGGATGGAGGGGGAAGGAGGGTGGTTTAGTTCGAGGGCCTGGGGACCATAGGGGATGGAGTTAGGTCGACGGTGCAGGGTCGAGGAGGGTGGCTGTCGACAGGATCAAAGGGCGGTGCTCGTTCGAGCTTTCGGGGCACGGGGTAGAAGGGTGACGGCAAGGGTGAACCGGTAACGGGGGGCCGGAGGGGCGAACGGCGGGGCAGCAGGGTGGAGGGGTGCAGGGGGTTCGGATGGAGCCGACAGACCGGAGGTAGATGGGTGGCGATGCTCGTGGGTGGAGGCGACAACGTGCAAATCTGATTTTCGCTCCACTTGCTATACCTCTGGGTCCCTCTGCCGCATACTCCCCTATATCGCCACCCCTACCCGCCCCCTTCTCTCCCTCCCTCCCCCCCACCCCCTTCCGCAGCGTGCAGCAATCCATCTTTTGCTTTTCCCCGCTAATTCCGTAACACCGTTTCCTAGCTTGCGCTCGACTTTGACATACTTTATCTTCATTTCGTACATCGAGCCGCATCGCCTGTCGAAACTTGGGGCGAACTTTCCCAGGCTGTCGCGATATATCGGCGCAGTTAAGGGGGGAGACCACTGTAAAAAATTTGAGAAATCGATTTTTTCTTTTTTACACTTTCTGAAAGACGTACATTTCAAGAATGCTGCCTCCAAATTTTATGAAGAAATTCGCAAAATTGACGGAGATATAGTATTTTCTGTGAAGCGGGGTCAAACGCGCGACCGAGCCGCGCGGAACTTTGAACGCGTTTTCCTCAGAATGATATTTTTCAACCGCGTTGACAGTCTACAGAGAAAACTATACGTCCAATTAACACGATCAAGGACATTTATTGTACAGAAAACCCGTGGCTATTACTTGACGATCAGTTTTTTTTAATTAACGACCTCCTTATATTTTTTTATCAACATTTCCCTAACTTTGTACCCAGAAAAAATGATTTTTTTTTCAGTGGTCCGCCATTTTGTAATTTTTTGCAATTTTGACTTTTTTTGATCGTCACGTAATAGAGGCAGGCTTCTAGTTTCTAAATATTATTGTGTTTTTGAATTCGGAGTAACCATATGGCCTGGACACTGTCAACGCGACTAGCATGAAGGAAACGGATTTATGAATTTTATGAAAAAATTTATTTTTTTTTTACCCTTCAATATGTACATATTAACTATACTAAGCAATAAATTGATTTGCTTGCATTGTTTGGTTGAAATAAATTCCCAAAAATACCCTTACTTTTCGGACCATTAAAATTCGGAAAAATTGATTTTTTTTACATTTTCTGAAAGACGCACATTTCAAGAATGCTGTTTCCAAATTTTATGAAGAAATTCGCAAAATTGACGGAGATATAGGATTTTCCGTGAAGCGGGGTCAAACGCGCGACTGAGCCGCGCGAAACATTGAACGCGTTTTTCTCAGAATGACATTTTTCAACCGCGTTGACAGTCTACAGAGAAAACTATACGTCCAATTAACACGATCCAGGACATTTATTGTACGGAAAACCCGTGGCTATTACGTGACGATCAGTTTTTTTCAATTTTCGACCTGCTTCTATTTTTTTTTATTAACATTTCCCTAATTTTGTACCCAGAAAAAATGATTTTTTTTTCAGTGGTCCGCCATTTTGAAATTTTTTGCAATTTTGACTTTTTTTGATCGTCACGTAATAGGGGCAGGCTTCTAGTTTCTAAATATTATTGTGTTTTTGAATTCGGATTAACCATATGGCCTGGGCACTGTCAACGCGACTAGCATGTTTTTGCCGCAGCGCAATTTTTGACGAAGAGTACACAGGAAACGGATTTATGAATTTGATTGAAAAAAAAATTTTCTTACCCTTCGATATGTACACTATTAACTATACTAAGCAATAAATTGATTTACTTGCGTTGTTTGGTTGAAATAAATTCCCGAAAACACCCTTACATTTCGGACCGTTACAGTGGTCTCCCCCCTTAATAGCGGAGTATAGCGGGCGGAGACGGTCGCGGCGGTCACCGAGATTTGGACGCGTAGGATCAAACCGGGCGGCCACTTGTGGAGGGAAGCGCCGGTGTTTGGCCCGACGGGATCCCGAGTGGAGGTGAAAAACTGATATAATATCGACTGCGATTCTAGAAACGGTGTCAAAGAACCGCCGAATAACACTTATAAAGAACCGAAATTACTCAACGTATCGATTCTGGTTACGGTTCCAATATTGATACTCGTATCAGTTCTCGCATAGGTCCTCGTATCGCTTCCATATCGGTTCCAGGATTGGTTCCAGTATCGGATCAAATATTGATTCCGTAAACAATAAATTTCGCTAGGGAATTGTTGAATATATTCGCGTTGAAACTGATATAATAGCTTTTTCTAAAATGGTTATAGGCAACCAAAAAGTGTTGCGAGCAGAAGCAACTTTTATTTATCGGCTCTTGTTATTGTTTGGAAACATCGGGTCTCCTGGATTTACTTGAATGTACATGCACATGGACGTAGAAGCAAACGTAGGGCTTAGAGAATTACACATCCTAAGAAAATAAACAAATTACCACTCGGTTCATGCAACGGTCTACCTTAAAAGTGTACCTATAGTTCATTATCGCTATTTTGATAAGAACTATTTCTATTTCACTTAAAACACTTTTTCAGGTCTTTTTACCTGTTTCAGAAGAAAGTCTTTATATTTCAATGGTAAACAACGATATGCGTGAGTTTCAATTTCGGTTATCTTTTAACGGCTTCACAATACAAAAAGTTGATATGCATTTAAAAACGTCAGTATATGCATAACAGCTTTTAGCTATACATTTTTAACATTTTCAATCTTTATTGAACTTATACTGGAATTAATACTGAAGCTAATACAACGCTCGATATTAGAACTGTAACGGGAAACGACATGCAGAGTATTACGCGACTGCTTACAATCCAAAAAGAAGCGATTCTGCATGTAAAAATCTATTGGAAATAAAGTTATTACAACTGCGGGTGAAATAAATCCTTGTGTAAAAATAAGTCGAAGTTTTAAAATAAATTTCTTGAAACAGGTTCCGTTTTCGAGAAAATCGGTTTTGAAGATAAAAAGCATTCTTAGTTAAGTGCACTCGTATGCAATCACTCTTTAGCATCGATTTATTCGAAAACAAAGTCCCATTCGTACAATTTCGATTTCTTTTTGAACAAGGATTTACCAGTTCGATGATATCCTGAATACGAGAATCTTTCTTCCCAGCTGCAGTTGCAGTATTCTGGTTCTTTGCAATGGTTTTAGACAGGATCTTTGTAGAACAGTTATTAACAGTTTCTTCTATAACAATAATTTTACTCTACGTGCCTAATTGTAAGTAGAATGAGTTGGTTTGGGTGCAACAAGTCATACGACTGATGTACAGTGTGAAAGTACATATATCAAATGATACTAAATAGTGGCACCTGCTTTCATCATAGAATAAATTTTTGTGTAATAAATCGAAGCCCAATTTAATGCTTAACCCAGTGACTTTGAATTCTGGGAAAGCTTGATCTGGCAATAATTGAGGGTTTTCACGTGTTAAATGTTTTGTGATAAACTAAACTATTTTCGTTTTTTAATGCCGCACGATTATCAATAAATGTCTAGAGTTGGTAATGAAATGAAAGGAAACTATTTCCCTCTTCACAATAAATTAAGGTCCGCAAGATTGGCTTTAAATGAAATTTTCAAATTTGATTGTAACCACGTGCAAGGATAGTAGTATTAATTTCTTGACAATCGAGCGCGTTCACTTTACTAAACCAGTTAAGTTCAGAAGCGGAAAATAAGGCCACAGATTAATTATTGGAAATCGAAATTGAGCCGATATCCAGCGTACAAATTATAGGCCTCTTAATGAAAAATCAATTTTCGTGCCAGCCCCCGACACGACACTACTTCCGGCGAGCCATTGAAAACGAAATTAAAAAGCTTCATCCAATCACGTTGGAAAACGTGATTCCGACCGACCAAGAATACAGAACGTGTTAATAAAGGTCGAGAGCGTTTCTTTTGGATTTCATTACACGCATTAGAGAGGTGAAAAAGAATTTGTGCTCAAACTGCAAATCAGTGTACCACATCAGTCGATTTTAACCTGTACGCTGAATGTGTTAATTTCTGGTAAAACAGCACAAAAGCAACTATTAATAAATTACGTGAACCATTATCTAAAATATTGGAATTTGAATTGAACTTTTCCAAACTGATGTTTAATATAATTTTACGCGCTCGGCCCGCAAAGTGTCATTTCAACGGAAGTTTCATTACTGAACGCCGTTTTGCAGAATGAAAGTGACTTCACTGGACTAGAAGAAAATATTAACAGCTATTATTGCGCGTAAACTTTTACGATCGAACAAATAAACTACTGCAATCACGTCTATAGTGTCAGACAAAATACTGGATATTCTATATATCCAGTAACAGACATCGCGCGAATGATAGCCTATTCCCAAAACTCTATCACAAACAGAAAAAATCAAATAACATAAAAAAAAATCCAATCATTTAAATTATTTAATTCGAAACAAAAGACCAACGATCATCAATTTCGTTAGTAATAAAGTTCCAGCAACAAAAGTTTACTGTATATCTTCGACTGATTCTGTGACTTACGAAGTTAAGAAGGTTGAATAATCTGCAGCAGAATAAATACTAGAATTGAAAGAGGCACAGAAAAAAAAGAAATGGAAATGTTTAGAAAAAATAACCGCGAGCTTACGCTTCGTCTACGTCGAAGTTGGTCGCCATATTCATGAATCACACTGGGAAACGTGGCGAGCACAGTGGTTCGAAGGCGCGAAAAGGAAGACAAGCCTACCTAATACTCCCGATAGAAGGTGACTACGCTCGAAGTCGGATAGCATCGGGATTGCGAATGGAGCGTGCAGTGATCGCCCGCGCCACAGCCTGGCATCCGCGGGCGTCAAATGAGTGGTCGTAATTGATTTGCACGGAGAGTCGTCGCGCGTCGCTCGTTAATCATAAATCCAAGCTCACGCCTATCCGAGTAAATTATACGGCAGGACGACGAGCTGGAACGGAGGCCGCCGCTCTGGTCGTTGTATCATCGATTCCTCGGACGCGGCTGAATGGCGTGGCGAACCGGCGACATTGAAAAGTTTCGCGGAGGGTTATACATCCTCCCGGTCTGTCAGCAGCTGCCAGACGAAGCGTGAGGTAGCTGCAACTACCTGCTAATATACCTGTTCCGTCGATGAATGGAGAAGTTGCTCGGCGATCCTGTCGTGGCTGTAAACGCCGCGGCGTTATCTATTTCCGTGGCACTCGGTAGAAAAGCGAACGGCGCCGACTTGGGCAATCGCGTGCCGAGCACAGATTTTGGTAGGCGTAACAGTCGTTTCTGGGCACAAACACGTTTCCACGCGTAGTGTAGTACATATAGAGGAAATGATAGAGGTGCAAATAGTTCTTAGGAGCACCACGTATTTTTATGCTGCACTGCTATATGAGCAACATTTGCATAAAACTGTGTCTCTTTCGCAAGGAGCGTTTTATTTGAATTCAATTCTTTAATCACTGCATTAGCCATCCCCGCAGATTTATAAGCTTTGAGATGCTTAAAAGGTACGTACGACTTGTACTTTTCGAGTTTTTACTATTTACTGTTCAACGTTCAGCTTGATTTAAAAGTACAGAAATGATGGTACTTAACCAACAAGTAATCAAAGGGGAAAAGGCAAACGATTTGGATGGTAGATTCGTGAAAACATTATGCCACTTTTTCAGTTATTCGTACGAGTAAATGTACGATTAAGGTTAGAATTATTCTGGTACCCATTACGAGGCCCCCCTTAATGCGTAAAGGAGCAAGGCGTAACTTTGAAAGAATGTTGGTAGGAGGCTTTCAAATTCAAGAAAGGGAAATGAAAGGTACTGAACCAAAGGGTCTTCACTCTCGCTAATTACTGAATATCAAGGTCGTACAAGGTCAAGTTTTCAGAAAATTTCGTAAATAATGGGCGACATTTCACGTGCGCCAATGGAAAATTGGAGGGGAGGGTTGGTCGAGGCGGGCCGAAAGGGTTAAAAACACGGGCGCGAGAGGAAGTGGAACGAGCAACACAACGATCCAGAAACGGATGTCTGATGGGTGTCAAGAAGGGAGGAGGGCCTTTCAAACACATCGACCGATAAATTAAACGGTCGGCTGGTGACGTTCACGGCTTGACATCAAAGTACGAGAAGAGGGTGGTATCCATCGTGGAAGACAGGGACGGTGCAGAAAGAGGGGGCAAGTACGGAGAGGAGAGAGCGAAAGAGTGCGAATACAGGCACGGCGAAAAGAAAGAGAGAAATTCGCAAATTTCCTCGACGAGGAAAAACTTGATTACGAAATTTAGAAGCGAGCGTTAAAAGGATCGCCCTGAGAAGAGGGGTCCTGGCAGATTGTTATACGGCACGGCTGGAAATGAGGCGCGAACGAAACGTGACATCATCAAGAGAAGTTAATTGCAAACGACGAGATAGTAGATTATAGCGTAAACTAGCTCGGCACTTTGTGCGGCCCCTGATACATCTCTCCGCCATTTCCCTCTCCACCCTAGTCCTGTTAAGAGATAGAAAGAGGGAAACAGAGAAAGAGGGCTTAGTTTCATGTTCATTTTCTTCTTCAGACGATAAGAGTAAAGGACAAGAACAACTGTAATTGAAATGAGAGCTTGTGATAAGGACCTTACTTAGGTCAAAACCTAATGTCTCTAGTTTCGTGACAGAATCCTATTTGTTATTTCATTTCAGCGATGTTTGTATGCAAGAAATTCAAATATTGCAAATATAATTATACGTAAGTACTATACTCTTTTTCAATGTATCGTCTCCAAAACCACACTCTTCCACTACACTGCCCTCTTTGTTTAAAATGTCGTATCTAGCAAATCGAAACATCCAAGAAAACTGAAGTTTTACCATGTTTTTCTGCCGTTCTTGCAAAGAAAAATAAATAAATTAGACTGTTTCTAGATCTCTACGAAGCACGTAGGGGTTTCTAACTTTTCTTAAAAGGTGAAATACAACGAATATGTTGAATATTCAAACAGACCCTATATTAAAAACTTTCCAAATACGCTCCGTACCTATAAATAAATTTTTGATTTCCTTAGACTCAAAGTACAGGCCCTCAGAAGAATTTTCATCCAACGAATCACGGGTTCCCGAGGTCTCCTTCCAGCTTCCTCACCGAAATACAGACTCCAGTTTGAACATTCGCTGCAGAATATATTACTGTATTATATTTCCCACGCGAAGTAATCGACGATCTAAACTAAATTGAAACGTGCAGCGTCCAACGTAGCACGGGGTCCTGAAATTCCCGCGTAGGAGGCCCGAGATTTTTATCATCCTGGAGCAACAGAGGTCCATCAGGGACGTCGTCTCTGGGCCACCTGGCGCACCGTTCGTCGACCCGTTATTACACGTTTAATAACACGTCATAATAATATGTAATTTCCTACGGATTACTAGCTAATCTACCCCTACTGGCCGTACGCCTTGTCGCCGTTGTATATCCACCGTGAAACCGGCCATATACGGCGTATAGGTGTGCCTCTCTCATCTGTAAAGCGACAGGGGAACCGAATCATGGATGAATGGAGGAAGAAACGGAACGGAGCGACCTGCACGACTGGCGGGAGCGGAGGTTGCGCAGGAGGGGTTGAAACGAGATCGACAGCAGGGCCGATGCTATCGCTACTCTTTGTGATGAGATCCGGCACAATGATATTGCCGAGGCTTCTCTTGATATGAGCGCAATACCCCAGAAGACCCCCCTTTTCCAAGGACCCTAGGTAACGCACGAGCGCCAGCCCATTTCGCTAATAAGGCGTTTCCCGATCTCCGTGTTATGAATTGACGAGACACGGGGTCAAGCAAAAGAATCGCTGCATTCCGGATCGGAACTGTGGCAGTGGATTCGCTTCCCGGTATGAGTGATTAATAGAGTGGGCCAATGTGCGTGAATGGTACGAGTTCCTTTTTTTTTTCCCCCTCTCGTAGTTGCACCGCGTGGACTGATTTGACCTTTCATCGGTAATGGGGTGGCAGCTTTTACCAGGCGGTGTTATTAGTGTTTCTATTCGGTGATTTACGGTGGAGTCGATGACTCGTTTCGCTCGAGTTTCACTCGAATCCAGTTTCTTTAATATGGACCCTGTCTCTAGAACAGATTTTATTATACAGAACACCGCGTTTTAATTTCAAACCCAAGAGACGATTTACTGTAAATTGTTTAAGTAAGTGATTCCCAACCTGGCGAAGTGTTTTCTGAGTGGTCGCCGCGGTTATTTTTAATTGATAATTTGTAGCACTTCAGTTTTTTAATATGGTTACATTGCCACATTCTATTAATGATGTAACACTGATTTTTCATAAATGAAAGGAAAGAAATATTTACCTTACCTTATATGAGGGGGTCGCAGGTTATTTGAATATTATAAAAGGGGACCGCGACTTAAAAAAGGTTGGGAAACACTGGTTTAAATTTCTCTTTGCTGATGAGAGTTAAAGGCGGATAGAAATGGTGTATTTCATAAGTTTAAGTGACGCGCGAAAAGTAGTAGTCGAGTCTGACTGGTGGCTGACCAATACTACTAGCACAGATTTCCTCGCTCAGGCGTAGACGTCCAAAGAAATTGTCCATGAACATTTGGATTTGAATATTCATCTTCCTGCATTTCGCGCATATTTTGCAGGAATAGATCGATACGATAAGAATTAGGAAGAGTACAGAAATCGAGGATAACTACAGTTTCCACTGCACTGCAACATTTTATGTTCGATATAATACTACATATTACGCCCACACAATATAAATATTTCAGACGCATTCATTACAGAATTATGAAAAACAAGACAGATTTATTAAACTTCCGTGAATCGAGAATCGCAATTTTTAGTCGTCGAAGAGGAAGAAAGTCGATCGCAAACCGTTGAACAAATCCTCCTCCAAAAAGCCTTCGAACATCTTCACTGTTACATATTCCCCAATTAATCTTGCACAAATGAGATTGGTTGACTGTTACGCGCGTGTAAACTCCAAGACTAAAGCAGGGAAGGAATCAAGGATTCATTACCACGATGTTCAGCGCTGCTCCTCCGGGTTGATCGTTCGATCGTCGGGAAAGATTCAACGGAAGAGATCCATCAGCGTGGACCTCGTGTATTACCTCGGTCCTGTGGGCCTGCGTCTGTGTGGTGTAGGGAACGCGCGCGAGTACGCGCGAGAGAGCTCAGGGATAAACGATAGCCGTAGCATTCGTTCTTTAGTCAAACCTCCGCCCCTTTTCAATCGAGACTTCAAACGGTGGAGCGTGGAATCATGATTGGAACCGGTCGGCTGCTAAGCAAGGGGCTGCTGCCTGGCCCCGTTAGTTCGTACAGCGTGTCCGCTGGACTCGAGGAGGAGAAGTTGCTGGGAGGGAAGGGGGGGTAAGGGGTGGCGGCGGGTAGGGGGTTGGTAGTAACCCCGGGGGCGGTTCTCCGCCGGCATCCCCACGATCCTCATCCTCCGTTCGCTCCGCCGACGTCGTACCCCGCCGCGCCACCGTCTCCACGACTCAACTCATGATGAAATTCCTAGCATTCAATCGCAGCACCGGCCGCAACTACCCACATAAAGCGAGTGGGAGGACTAGGAACGAGAATCAGGAGGAGGAGAGAAAGAGAGGGGCGAAGGGGTGGGGTGGAGACGAAACGTAGGTTTCCGGCTATAGAGAAGGGAGGCCTGGTGTTAGTGCAAGCTATCACAGGCACCAGGATCCTGCCAGGTCTGACACGCCATGGCCACCGATATTCCTGGGCCGCCGATATTCCTGGCCACCCCTAGGATGAACGTCGGGGGCAGGGTGAGTAACCAGTTGGTCCTATGCTCTATGCGCGCTCGGCTTGCTCGCGTCCGAGCTACGCGCTGGAATTCAAATACAGTCGTTGGGGAGTGACTGCAGGGGTTGCCGTGCTTTCCGGGCTAGATAGGTTTCCGCCGAGATTGGAAAATACGATCGATCATCCCGCATCACCCTCTCGCCCCGGACCGCCCGCCACCCGTCGCTTCTTCTCTTTTCTTTTCGTTCTTATTTCTGCCTTTCTGTCGCGCGCTGAATTGATAGAGGAATCTTGACTGTTCCCGCCGATGGGAGCTTTACGTAACTCGGCCTCTCCGGTTGCAGGAAATGAGCGAAGTTGCCGTACGTTTCCGGCTTGAATAATCTTTAATAATCGATAAGGTGGAGATCGAATTAGCGGCTACGGGGAGATTTTTAAATTTTGGCGACGCGATTGACGCTTTAAGATCCCCACTTTAGAATGAAACAAATCGAGGTTCCCTCGAGACAAAAAGATATTTGATAGAAAAGAAAAGTGTAACCGTTGGGTACGCTTAGCACGTGACTATGTATAAATGCGGTTTTGATGAGATTTCTATGTTAGTGGACAGTGCGCGTATGGTTGCTGCCAGGAGGGCACCCTGGTCAGCAGTAGCTACAGCTTCTTTATGTATTCTGAGATTTGTTGCGTGGATGTGAATAACGGAACGAGTGAGAATGAAAGTCTAATGTTTGCGACCTGTGAGTAGTTTCAAATGAAGCTTCGCAGAAGTCATCCCTTATGTTCCTGCCATAACACACAGACTTCTTTAAACATCAGTAGACACTTTTACTCCGACTAATTATGCCGAGTCAAATAAAAAAGAAAGATAGTTACTGTGACTGACTTGAGGTTTTATTGTTCCGCATAGATTGTATACCAAGAAAAATCGCATTTGCAGTATGTAGTTCCCCTGCTGAATGTGAGGACTGTGTGGTAGAGGGTGATCGATATCTCTGTAAATAAAACATAGTATAAAATCTAAACTGTCAGCAGCATCGTACATATGTCTTTTAGTTGTGTATTGCTAGTCCTTTCCAATGTTTACACATTACGCTTCAAACAATTCTTATCCTACGGTAGTAATAAGTAATACGTAATCCAGCTACGTTCCTGTTGTTCAGGTAGAATCAATACTGCAACTCCTTTTAAAATATCTCAAAAGAGTCTAAAGCTACTACGAAAGGCTCTGGACCTAAATGAACAAACACCTTAAAGAGCTTCATAAAACTTATATCCGCTCACCCTAGTTCACCAGCCTCAGTATGTTCAACCTTTAATCCAGAATGCGTCCCTCAGCCAACAGCGTGCTGGACTATCGTATTCGAATTAAGAAAACATCGGTTCGGATCGTTAGGCGACAACCTTAAACATTTGCTCTGCAGGCTGTCGCGACACGTCGGACCACCTAACGAAGATTCATGTGTACAGTCCACCTGTCTTGGGTAGGAAGCGTTCAGACAGATACAGGATGCATACGCGGCCAGAGATGGGCCACAAGACGCCTGGCAAGCTTGCACTGGAATTCAAATACAGTCGAGGATGACGGTAGGGGGAGGATGTGAGGGGGGAGGGAGGACTGGGGGAGGCCGGGAGGAGAGGAGAGATTGTAAAATCGGATCGATCCCTCTCGCCCCTGTTCGTTTCCCTGTATTTCCCTCTTCGCATCCTCCGCCCTTCTCCGCTATCGAGCACCTCCTGCAGCGGCTCTTGCCGCGTCCTCACCCTCGGGTTCCTCCTCCGACCTGTCCGGTATAAATACCTTCCTATCATATTCCGACAAACAGAGGTTGATATGACAACGCGTCAGTCTGATGTGGCCAGGGACGAGGAGCTCCATATATCGTGCGGCCACCGATGGTTTTGTCATTGAAAAGGAATTTCCTGCTACTCTTTTTTTCCCTCCCCGCCCGGTGTGTCGTCGTGCTCGCCAGCCCTGCCAGTGACCGGTTCCCTTTGCCGCGGACCCATTTGCGGTGATTTCAATCCGTGACAAACAGCGTTCCGGTTTAAGGACGGTCGGAGATCTTCGCTCGCGCTCGTCCCAACCCCGTGATGTGATTACACCGCTCCGCCACCACGGCAACAGCCTTAGGAGAGCTTCGGATTTTAACGGCTGAAAGCTTTCGCGAATTACCTTCGCGATTCCTCCCCGTGTCCCAGTAGTAATTCAACAAAGTGGAAAAGCGTGGGGGGAACGTCGCGAGATCCCCGCGATTTCAATTCGAGAGCGGACGCCTCGAGGATCCCTCACGCCCTGTTGTCGTTTTCTACCTGGCCAACGTGAGCCGGGATATAAGAATGACGTGAGTAATGGTAAGGAACGCCTGCAGAACCAGCTCTCGGAGTTTGTCGTCGGGCCAGGAGCTGAGAGGCAAAAAGTCGAAGGGTGGGATGGTTTTGGGAGCTGGTGTCGAGACTGAACTATCTCTACTGAAGAATTTTAGACTGATCGCAGGGCGAGTATAACGTTCTTACTTGTGTGATATTATTAGTATAAAGAAAAATAGATTTGCACGGGACTTAAGCGAAGGGGGTACGGCGGATTAAAATCTTGGGCAATGATCTAGATTCTAGTGTAATGTAATCATAAACTTTTACTCAATGGTACTTGCAAGGGAATACCGCGAGCCCGCACTCACCGATTGGAACGCAACTTTGTGGATTTATAGAGTGGCTCAAGACAAGAACAACGGTATGCTTTATTCGTGTCCAATCGCATTTTAAGGATGTGAAAACTAACCTCAAAGTTAAATAGGCACACCCACTTTTTCGCGTACAACTCCTAAAATACAAGAGACACACAAAAATGTTTCAAACAAAAGTTTAAGAGTGCACTACGCGCTGCAAACTTGTGTTAACAAAATTTTTAAAGTTTTTTTCGTCAGGTTTTTTTAATCTGTTTTCAAATTTTTATTAACACAAGTTTGCAGCGCTTATTGTACCATTAAACTTTCGTTTGAAACATTTTTTCTATTGTACTTTAGTTAATATATGCGAAAAAGTGGAAGTGCCTATTTAACTTTGAGATTAATTTTCACACCCTTAAGGCGTTATACCTAGTCAGGAGGTCGAAAAGAGGCGATTTTTTTTTAAAAAGCGGAAGCATATATTTTTACATAACTTTTCGCACTTAAAAGAGCCACATTTGAAGAACATTTGGTAACTTTTTTCTAGAAAAATATTTACGTTTACAATAAAAATACAACGACATCCAAGAAGCTTTTTTAAATACGGTGAACCAAGATATCTCAAAAACTACTGCACCAATCTTTCTGAAATTTCGTGGGCTTATTTTTTATATAAAAATCTACTGCGTGAGGGAAGGATTTTTTTCAACGTATAGTTTCGATTATATCAGCGAAAAATGGCTTTATGGTTATCACTAATGGCCGTTTTTCGTTGATATATATATAAAAAATAAGCCCACAAAATTTCAGAAAGATTGGTGCAGTAGTTTTTGAGATATCTTGCTCACAGTTTTTAAAAAGACTTCTTGGATGTCGTTGTATTTTTATTATAAACGTACATATTTTTCTACAAAATAATTACCAAATGTTCTTTAAATGTTGCTCTGTTAAGTGCAAAAAGTTTTGTAAAAATAGATGCGTCCACTTTTTTAAAAAAAAATCACAAACATTCTCCTCCTTTCGGACACCTGACTAGGTATAACCCCTTAAAGGGCGATTGAGCACAAATGAAACATACCGTTGTTTTTGTCTTGGGTTACTCTATAAGCCCACAAAGTTGCGTTCTAATCGGTGAGCGCGGGTTCGCGGTGTTCCCTTGTTAGACAAAAATTGTGTATAGGAACCTTTTTCCATTATTTCAATGCGTAAATCAATCCTGCAAAAATATCCTGCATTTTGTTTAACATTCTGTATATAAACTGATACAGCATCTATAACGGTGGCAGGAAATGAATCTACACAACCTCAACTTCTACAGAAGGCATTATAAGCTGCTACCCCTAGATACCACGTTAGCGAAGATCGCATCTAGGTACTTGTTTTCCAATATTAACATATTTCTGGAAACTTCCAAATAGGTACACCGCGAAATTACTCGATGAATGTGACTCGATAGCTGCTCGACAAATCAGATTCTGATATGGAAGCAGTCAACGCTGCGGGACAAAGACTTTTAGGTAACACTCTAAACCGGATACAGTAGTGTTTCGAAAGGAAGACTGGGTTTCTGGATCGAATTAAAGTGCTTGCTATCCCCTCCACTTCTTCTATTCCGAACCGTCACCTTCTTTCGAGCCAAATCTGTGCTACCAAAACTGCTGAGAATTCTTCTCTATCGAATGGCTCCCGAACTTTCTATTTCTACAACCGCGCCGAAATATCACGCCCATGAAAGCTCGGGGCGGGCACCCAATAAAGTCTCGACTCGTAGCAATTCCCTTTTCGAGCAGTGATCGCGAACTGAAATCCGCAGGTGTAGAGGTCGGCCGTGGTTTCCGGCGAAATATTCGTATAACGCGGCGAAGTTGTATTATGGCTGGCACCGAGTCGAGCGTCGGTTGGAAGTTGAGAAGTCTTTGGTGTCAGCAACAGCAGCCCCACGCGCTCCCTCTCCCCCGCCCGCCACTTCCGTCCCTTTCCTCGCCAATGAACTCGCTCAGTTGTTCACGGTAGGATCAGGTAATTAGTTACGTAGCCGTGAGCCTTGTACCGCGGCAAGCCCTGGGCAGCCTAAACCTCACCTTCTACGGGCAACACCAGCGACAACAACAGCATCAACGCTAACTACAACCACCGGCGTCATTCTCGGGCTAGGCAACGACGAACGAGCTGCCAACAGCCACCGGTTTCCATTTGTCACGTTCACGGACTCGGCCGCTACAAAGCGTTGCCCCGTCCACGATATTTCCACCGACCTTCTCCGCTGGAAAATCATTCGCATCCCCCTCCCCTGGCCGCCCCTCGTCCGTTGGCGAAGATCGCAACAATCCCGGCTCGGAACGTTGCTGATCCTGCAGAAAGTTTCCAGCGAGAGTCTCCTAACGGTATCATCCAAAAGCTCCGTTTTTTTTCTGACGACACGAGAAAATGTCCGAGGAAGAAACTGCGTAGAGTATTGTCATATTTTTCGAGATTTTGGAAATCGATGCTTTTTCTTTTTAAATAAGACCACCTACCACCTTGCAGTATCTACTGTTGCATTCTCATTCTCACGAGCGGGTGTGCACTGTGCAGTCCCCCGCGCGAGTTTCGCTCTTTCGGCTGCCAGTCGCTGAGCGTAGCCTACTGCATGTCGGTCAGTGTCACCCGTTGAAACCTCGAGTAAGCAGTGACATAATTTCGTCAAATCTTCTAATATAAATGATACCTTCCCTCGCTATATGCTATATGCAAACAGACACGGTTAGCGTGCATATATAGAGAGAATCTATATATATAAAAGAAGAGGTCCTGGTTGGCTGACTGACTGACTGACTCATTAACGCTCAGCTCAAACCATTTAACCTAGGAGCGTGAAATTTGGAAGGTACATTGTTTTCATGACGTAGGCGCCCACTAAGGAAGGATATTTGGACATTTCGCCCCCAAGGGGGTGAAAAGGGGTAAAATGTATTTTTTCGGATTCCTTCATATCTCTTACGCCCAATTAGATATCAATTTGGTTCCTACTTACAAAGGTTACCCACACAAATACCTAAAAACCAATTTCCGGATTTTGCCCTAATCAACCTCTAAGATGGTGAAAAGGGGTAGACTTGTTTTCATGGAGTCCTTAGGCCCGAAGCGAACTGCCAGGTATTTTGCTAGTATTCTATACAGTTCCGGTGAAGATTCCTATGCGTTGTCGTGTCGGTTTGATGAGAGTTGTTCAAAGTACTTCTAAAATATTTGATCAAATTTTACTTATTAGATTTTATTTATTAAAGTCGTAGGTAACCCTTGAAGATTGCTCAATAGTACCGTAAACTGGGGGAACATTGGTATGTTTTTGGAACATTTTGCTATAGAATATAAAAATTAACATTTTTACATTTGCTTTAAGTATCCTATCGTAACATTGCATCTTTTGTGAATGCACTACAAGTGTCAAAATTCATAAAAATTTTGTCCTTATCCTTCTTTAATACATATTAAATACCTGCCAACGTTACTCGGTAACCGGGTAATATTGGCACATCATATATAAATAGCACTAAAAAGTGAAAGTTTTACCACATCTGAACTTACATTAACACTTAAATTTGTTTCTTTTTATGTCCAATATACTCTATTTTATATTTTTTATTTTTTTAATTAACATTTTTAAATTTGGTTTAGGTATCCTATTATAATATTCCATCGTTTGTGATTGTACTACAAATGTGAAAATGCATCAAATTTGTATCCTTTCCATTTTTAATAGATGTTAAGTAGATGCCAATGTTACCCCGTACTGCCAATGTTCCCCCAGTTTACGGTGTATTATTAAAACGTTCTTTATATTAGTAATTAGGCTCCACTTAGTATAATATTGGAGAATTTGGCTAAATAAGTATAATAAACATTTGTCCTCACGTGAGTTTATAGCGTAGACATGATAAAATAGAAGAATTTCATTCTTTTAGAGACCGAATCGAGCTCTCATATTTTTATACCTAACGAATATTATTCGCTACATAGCCAGATAGCTCGATGTGAACCCCTAATTCACGCGTTCCTTGATAATTATTGAGACAGACATGCCCATAATTAACGACTGAATTGGCATAGTAGTACGCGTCAATCTGAGTCATGAACAAGGCCTTGCTGAGCATTCCATTGTCGTTTCTCGTCGTTATCATCCGCTCCATTCTCCGTGCGACGTGAAATTCCACCGAACGCCGTAACAAATGTTTGCAACGACATCGCCGACATACGGAGATGATCCAGAGTTTTCGCCCTACACCTCTAATCCAGGCTTTGCGTATTTTCAACGATTCTCGAGGGTCGCGACTCCCCTCTCCCCGGAGAGCCCTCCCTCCCCCCCCCCACTCCGGTAAGATGAAAACCTTACAAATATTAAGAATAACCCCTCGACATCGCAGTCCACCCCTCGGCCTGAACTCACGAAAGCCCGACCAAAGCCGATTTGTTTTGATCTCCTTCTTCGGGATTTCAGACGTCTCGCTTTCCTCCATGGAAATATTGCCACGACGTTCGCGCGATACTGGGGTCTGTTTCAAAAGCACGGGGTCGATCGTCCAACGAGCGAAAATTCAATTAAGCGCCCTGCCGAACTTCGACCAGTAGCAAGTATCGCGAGATGTCCTAGTTCCGAGCCTATCCCGAAGCGTCGAGCTCGTTAGGGTCGCGGCAGAAAGGTGTATTGGTAGCGCACCTATATTGTAAAATGGACCATGCTTACGAACTGTCGACGACTTGCGAATTTTCGGCACATTACGTGAGCGAAATGTAAGCGGCAATCATTACGGTTAAAATAGGAGACTTGCATTAGAAAAGACAGACTTATCGATGATCTAACTTAAGAGGTTGAGACATTGACTCGACAAGCGAAGGATTCAGGTCTAAATCCGATAAGTAATCCGATCGACTGATTCTGTCTCTGCTGCATCAACATCTCCAAAAGATATTTCTAAACATTGAGGAGCATTTAAATTTCATTAATGGCTGTCCCATCCTGTACAAGACGCGGTAAAAATCAGGGCGATTCCTCCCGCAAAAAAGAGCAATAATAAGTATCTATTAAAATAACTTTTTTCTATACGAGGCTCCATTTCTGTCGGAGACGGCTTTTATATTTGATGATTAAATTGTTGGCGGCTAATCTTTGGCGACTTCTTTCCATTTTGTCCTGTTGCTTTTCCTTATTATTTAATTTTCTACGAGTGTACTGCTAACTGGACTTCAACATCATTAACTTTTCTGAATGCGTATTGTATAAATAAAAACGAATACCTATTAATAAAATGATGATGAGAAGAAAGGGCCTAAGCATTCCCCATGATTGCGCGAGAAAACTGCGTGCCGTTAGGGTGACGTTGTTTGTTAGGTGACGCGTTTGGTGAATCGACGTTAAAACAGAAATTAGTAGCCACGTCGAAGATGCTGATATAAGACGAGTTGCTCGTACAGCTACTTTAATTGCCGCCACAATGCCGGATTTATATTTCTTTTGCCTTCCTCCTCCAGCCCCCTCCGCCTCTATTCACAAATCTTTTAATAACGAGTCAACGTCGCTCGACGTTCTCTATTGAATCGCTTCTCCTCAAACAAGCAGCCTTTATGAAGCTTTGCTATGCCGGGCGTTTGTGACGTTAGCACGTTTGATATGCCCCGGCAATTAAGTTGGCGCACTTTCTGCCCGCGACCACCACTTTCAGCAGCCAACAGGGAAAAGATTAAGGAAAGTTCCTGCGAACAAGGAGGCGCGCGTGGAAAAATACTGTCGTTTGAGTTTCTTGCTGATCGATAAACTCGCCCCGGCAAGGGCTCGTTCAGTTAGTTCGGTAATTATCGATTTTCGGCATAATTGACTTACTCTTAATGCAGAATTCGTCCCGTCAAACGGAACGTTTTCCCCACTAGCCGCGAACGATGCATATTTCGCGGCGCTCTTTCCTTCCCTCTCCCATCCCGGCCGCTGCTTCCTGTTCCTTCAAAGAAAGTTTGGCGCGTTTGCCAGGAGCGATGAAACGCATCATCGATGCCATATTTAATTCCGCCGCTAATTAAACGAGAGTCCTCTCTGTTCGGGGTCGTTAACCCTATCTTTTTATGTACTGAATGTGCTCGAGAAGCTTTCGATTGCTTCCTCTGTTTTTCTCCGTGGCCTCTCGCCATCGGCATGCTAACTGTGTACCAGTAAATGCAAAATTCAGGGATTCTATGAGACAATAAATTTTCGCGTGACGCGGAGAAATTTAATAAACGTACACGCAGGTATATTCAAATATACCAGAAAACGCCCACTCGGATTTAAAACAACTATTTTTTTTTTAATGCCACAATTCCACTGACGCGTCAATTTTCACGCGTTTGCTCTTCTCCAGAGAGGTATTAATTTATCGAGTCTGGAAATACATATATAGATATACTTATAGCAGGACTCCGTGACGATTCAGATAACCAGATTATTTGGATAATAGTAATAATTGTTTTACTGAGTCGGGACAGGCAAACATTTATATGAACCTATTCTTATAAGTGGAACGGCCAGGTTCGGATAATAAGAGCTCAGCAACATGTTCGGTAACCCAGGTATATACTGTGAGAAAATTTGTTCGGATAAATGGAAATCTCCCATATCTCTCTATGCAACCTAGCAGATCTTCTGATTTAATTTCAACCTACGAGCGCCGTGAATGCCCTAGCTTGAATATTTCAGTAATATGTAAGTACAAAGAAAAACGTGCAGGTTCAAATTACTGCAACAGTAAGATTTTAATTGTTCAAACCTACGTGTATACACAACATATGCGTTGACTTAATTTATAATTATTTAAAGCTATGCACCCTGGATAAAAGCAAATTCCCAGAAAGAAACCACTCAAAACTGGACACCCTGAATGATATTTTATACCTTCAAATTTTTAATTTCATTATGTAACAATGTTAATATTTTCATTACCCAGAGCCAGGGAACTCAACCGCATGAAGCGGTCTGTAAACGGTCAATATTATTGTGCAATATGAATATTGCACAATATATTGAGCGTCTAGGGGCCGATTTTTTTCTTCATTCACACAATATTCTGTACAATCTTTCAATATTATTGTGCAACCTTCCAATATGATCCACAGACGGTCAATATTATTGTGCAATATTGAATATTGCAGAATATTATTGACCGTCTACAGGCCGCTTAAGAGACTACTTAGGCCCGTCCTCTGAACCGAAACTATTCTAGAATCTATACTAAAGCAAAATCTATTCTTTAATCCGCAAAATGGTTGATGGTACCGCAACAGCGAGAATTTAATTGTCCGAAGACACCGCGCCGAAGCTACCGCGGCTAGCCTGGCAGCAACCAGACCACGACAAGGAAATTTCACATGAGCCAGTGACATTAGTAGCGGCGAAAGGAGACCAGGATATCGCCCTGTGCCAGTGTGTGCAGGATCAGCGTAGCCAGAGAGCTGCTAGCGACGATGCTGGCGGGGAGCAGCCACGGCGTCGCTGTGTCGCCGCTAATGAGCGAGACTTCCAGACACCCCTTGCGTACAGCCACCGCCGCCCATCGACCCGACTGAAGCAACCAACCCTTGGAATATGAAACCACCTGCTCGACCATTTGCATTCGCTAGAGGATTCGGGTTCCGCTAATTCGGCAAACGGCCGCTTTCTGGCCCGACATTCTGGCCAGACCGTCGCTGATTGGGGATTAAGGGAGCGAGAGAACGCTCGCTCGCGCGACACAGGGGCCGGGGACTGACAACTGACGCAGACACGTTACCCTGGCCGAAGAAAAAAAGCTTCCAAAGCGGCGCAACATGCTCTTTATCGCGGAACCGTGTACTCACGATCGACTGACCAGCCCGACCTCGCGATTATCTCCGGTTTCCCTCTTTTTCCCTCCAATCTAGGCGTTCTTGTTGACAAAGCGCCGACCAGCGCGTCGCTATTCGCCAGTCTTCCGGGCCGCGCTCGCTGGACTAAGAATCGCGCGTATACTCGTTGCGCGACCGCGCCATATTAAGTCCTGGAAATCTGCTCGCTCTCTTTCCGGGGACTTTTCTGCATAATTGACGACATCGCCAAACGTGTGCTCGCTCGCGCCTCAGCGAGGCAGAAAAACACGCGTCGAGATCGAGTTCGTGTTTTTCATTAATGTCCGAGAAATTTTTGGAAAATAAGAATTCTAAATTTCTATTTTGTGGAGGACACAGACTTCGGCACATTGAAGCACTATTTATTTATATTTCAAGAAGATTGTGCCTGCTTGTATATAAATAAACTGTGGGTATAGGTGTCATTTCGTTGAAAAGAAATGAATGGAACGGTACGTATTCGTTTTTAAATCTAACAGGTCTCGCAAAAAGAAATTGAAAACAGCCGCATCATTCTGAAAATACACATCTGTGTGAGTCAAAGAAATTACGGCACATGAAAGAGCAAAAACGAGCCGATAACCAAAACTTCACTGAATTTAATTCTTTTCCCACGCGAGTAACGCGCGGCACAAGGTTCAATTATAAAAACTTCTTGATGCACTCGGTCTTTGAAAACTGATCCTTTTCAAGTGCTTCAAGTGTGTTTTCTGTACACTACGGGAATACAGTTTTGCGCTGTGACTAAATACTAAAATTCCCTAGCCCTTCAATCACAAATAACGGCCGAGCAGCGAGCTGGGAACACGATACACAGAGCGAGGCAAGAAAAGAGCGACATCGATGCTTAAATTCATCCGCGTCCTGAGTACCAAGGAGTCGATAGAGCAATTGGTAGCGGTAGCGGCGGACGAGGAGGAGGCGTGTGGGGCTGCGCGAGCAAGGCTCAATTCTCGACGCGCGTTCCGCGTGCCGGAGGGTGGAAAAGGAAGAAAAGCAGCGTTGTACGTGCACATGGAAAAATAAAATGGCGGGGCCGTGGTCTCGCATCTGATGCGCGCGTCATCCTTTGCCATTTGGCAAGCTTTTTCACATGTATGTTTTTCAGTGGGGCCTCTAGTATTAATCGGCAATGGTCGCTTTGTCTCTTTGCTGCCCCTTAAAGCTCGCGTTTCTGGCTTGCTGTGCCCCTCTCGCGGCGCAGCGATTCGCGGTTAAGCGGGTATGTAAATCCTGTGCGAGTGCACGCGTGCGTGTGTGCGACGGAATCGTATGTCACAGTGAATTTAACTTAAGCACGGCCGAAGAGGTGTTTCCGAGGCGCCCCGCAACTTCGTTCAAACGCTGGGCGAATGGCAAGCTACGGAGAAACCGTTTCTTTTTCTGTCGCCGAAGTTTCAGTTGCGGCGTGTAGACACGTTTAATGCCGGTGCTCGGGGAGCGAGCTTGAGAAAGAAGGGAACCTTGTGCGACATAGATGACTGTACAGTCGAGGTCGAATCAGAAGTTCGAGCAAAGGTGCTGGGCGAGTGCGACAGAAATTAAGGCGCTTTTTTTATTAGCTTCCGAGTTATCTCTGTAAATTAAGTTAGACAAGCAGTACATAGGTATTCTAGATAATTCATCAATGATTTCAATAAAGCTCAAAAGCATTACCACTGAATATACATATTCTTTGAAACTAGATTTTGTGAAATATGTTTAACCAATTCTACAAACTACAAAGTTACGTGGTGTTCGATTCGACGTCAAATCGATTGCAAGGGAAATGCATTATCGATATCTGTAACACAGAAAGTATAAGGCCTGATTTTGAAAAAAAAGTAATGTTCTCTAAACGCGTATTGCACGCTTTATAGTATTCGAAATTAATCTATCTCCGGGACCGCCGCTTCATCAGAACGAAAATGATAGCGGGTAAGCTACCTAACGATTTCCTCGGCTGTCCCCATTGTGATCGATCCCTCTCTCTCCTTGTTTCGCCCCCTTCGTTTTGCAGTCCCGCGTATAAGCTTGTATATTAAAGGAGGCGTTATTGTCGAATGGATGCTGTACGCTGTGGCCGTCGTTATTTAAGAACGTCGCGGATATCAGATCTATAAGATACTTCGCGACGGACCATCCTCCGCCGTACGCGCGATTATGAAAGCCGTAAACGTGGACTTCCGCCTCGTCGGCTGCTTTGCCCAGAGGGTTGGCAACCCTTCCACAGGTCTCAGGCCTTTAGGATGGATCCTCGAATGTCGACTGTGTAAGCGACTTATAACGTCATTTCCTTCTAGTTTAATTACTTCCTCCGTTGGCAATTAGATGATTTTGGCTTCGTTATATAGAAAAATGTGACAATTTAAGATTAAACGTTTGCCTATGCGACGTTTCGATATCGAAGGAAAACAATTGGTCGCTGGTGAGTATTAATCCTTACTTGATGGCGTCCCACTATCACGTCTTACAGACCCCTCTTTAATAATTTGATATTGTCAAGCTGAAATTTATTTTTAATACATAGGTACTGGAGTTATTAAGTAGTGACGTTATTATGAAAAGATACTTTTGCAAGTTTTCTTCAAAACCACTGAAAGTTGCTTTCATAAAAACATATTGCAAAACAAGGTCGAACGAAAAGAAGGAAAATATAGGAGAAATAATTCTGCAGGAGTCTTCCAGACTCCACGTCGCCGGTCTTAACTGGTTAAGGACCGTCGTTCCAAATTCTTTCACGTAACTTTTGCTTTTTGTCTGAACATTCTCGCAACATCTGCTCACTGATGCTCGATTACCTGATGAATGCACTGATTAACGTTCTAACAATGAGCGAACTGCAGGCTTTGCAAAACTGTTTCCTGGGTTTTGCTAAAAGCGTATAACTCTTTAATAATACAAGATTGTAAAAAAATAATATCTCAGGGTGCACAATGCGATCGGCATAAGGAATACCGCACAAACACACGTGGTAACATTAAATACAATCTCAGATTTGTTCAATAGGAAACCGTAGTTTTCCCTGCCTCGCATTCAGTGCCATCGCCATTAAATTCTGCACGCGCCATACAAATGAAATAATCCAGGCGCAGCCGGTTATAGCGTTAAAAAAAAAATATCGTCCGCAGTTACAGGTATTTCGCGATAACATTGCTGCGCTCCCATCAACATTTCAACAGCGTATAAAAAGGAGGGAGCAGAGGAAGCTCCGACAGGAAAATTGCGATGCGTAAAGTAAAAACCTTTGCAGGGGCCACTCGTTTGGTGACGGCTGCGAGGGAATGAGGCAGCGCGGGAGTAGGGGGCGGGGGAGGGGGTGTACGAGCATTTTTCTTGCTCGTTTCTCTCTTCCTCCCCCCCCCCCCTCTTTTCCCTGCGGAATACATGCGTACCCGGAGCCGAAGTATCTTTCCTTGTTTCATCTGGTCTCTTTTCACTTGCCGCTTTACTAAGTGTTCGCATTTCAAACAATACCCAGGCTACTCTTGCACCCTTGTTCAAGCGCCCCCTCGCACACGCGCACAGATATGAACACCTCCTCCCCCGCTCTCGTTCCAGTCCTGCCACTGCCCATCTACCTTTTCGCATCAACCAGCCATCCCTTCGCGGCAGTTTTCATTACTGCACCCGAGCCCGTTGTTCCCGGACGAAGGGGCCAAGAATTTTCTTTCCACGGCTTACACGCTGCGAATATTGGCTCGAAGAAGTGAGCAATGCCGTGTCTAACCCTGAAAGCAACCGATCCCCCGTGAAAAATATTTGTAGCTGGCAGTGGTGTACAGCATGGCTCGTTTGCCGAATTTCCAAGTTAAATTTGGTGCGGTGTAAAATAAGGTACATGTCACTGGGTGTTCACGCATTACAGTCTTATTCTTTTATAGCAAATGCACTCGTTTGTTTAGGCCCAATTATTATCTTCCAAACCTACCAATCAACTCGGAGCTCTTCAAGGGGTACTCCAGTGTAACTGCCCGTTTTTCAACGCCATCTTCGGGAATTTATTTAACAGAAACTGTAAGTTTTAACTGTCTGACGTTTTGCTGCATATTAAGGTATGTTTGAAGTAATACTCAGAATTTTTTTCATCTTTTTTTATCGAACATACGTATACATAGATACAGCCGGTGGTGCAAGCTTCTTAAAAAAAATTCTTTCCCGCCCGGCGTGGGTTTGGGAACTGTTCTAGTCGTCCAAAATGGAAAAACCGAGGTTTATTTTCCTTATTATGTTTGTCGTCGTGGTTGGAACCACAGAGGCCCCCTAACGATACAAATTTGCAGAATGACAGCATTTCGAAAAAATGATTGATTTTTGTTGATGTTGATGGGGGCTTGCGCCACCGACTATATCTAAGTATATATTCGATAAAAAACATAAAAAAAAAAATATCTGAGTATTACTTCAAACATACCTTAATATACAGGCAATATGCCAAATAGTATAAACTTACAGTTTTTGTTAAATAAATTCCCGAAGATGGCGTTGAAAAACAGGCAGTTACCCCTTGAATAGTGGGTCTATCTAATTTACTGCAGTGAAATAGGTAGCGAGAGCACAATGGCTTTAGAACGCAACGTACAAATAGAAATCTCGGATGCTACGGGGAAAACCCTTGGTACTATACTTTAGCTTTTATTATTTATCACAGTAGCGCACTCAGGATTTAATCTTGGGGGGGGGGGGGGGGAGGACTGAGTTGCACGAATAAATATATTTTTAATGCAAATTCAATAAAATTCATTCGGTGATTATAAAAATTGATTTAAAAAATAAAATCCATTTTTTCTTTTTACAAAACTGTTGAATCCTTTTTCCTTTTCTTTGGGGGATGCCAAGGCCCCTTGTCCCTCTCCCCTCTGGGTGCCCCTACTGATTTGTCACGAATCATGGAAGTGAATTGAAATATTAGCTTTGACAAGCAGGAGACTGTCTAGGTAAACGTAATGATTTTAATTATGTAAGGTAAAATTGATTTTGATTTAGGATTGCTGTCTACTGATCTTTCCTCATACTACTGACTGCTTGCATGGGTTTAAATAGTTATGTACCGGCGAATGGGCTAACTTTAACCACAAAACTAGATTTTAAAACAAATTCCTCCAGCATCTATTGCAGACCAGGTGTTATTTTCAGACAAAGTGCCTTGGATAGCTTTAATTGCCCACTTTAAGATGCATTTTGTCTTAGAATAATACTTTTTATACAATAGATGCTAGAGGAATTTCTTTTAAAATCTGGTTTCATGGTCAAAGTCACCCCATTTGACGGTATTAGCGTACATTACTAAGGTAGTTGCGTTAGTAGTGGACACTGGAATTGTTTCTTCAACTTCTACACACTTGCAATACTAATAGACGTTTCCAAGAAGACCAGGAAATTGATTTCGCTTAATCTCCTGTCGTATTTTGTTGTTTCCATCGCTACTTTATTTTAAGTGTGGATGATAATCGATAATTGCTCGAAAGCCGGCGTCAATAAAAAGCTTTTTGAATGTTAAAAATTAACATAAAAATTATTATAATGTATGGACACGCCACTCTACGAAGATTATTCTAGGGATTTACAGCTTGCCGCGGTTCCGTTATCGTACGCAAGACTCTTTTCATGGAGGGTTGTAATGCATCTACCACCCTACATTTCTCCTCGGCCATTTAAGTGGCTTCCAAACGGAAAGTCTACCTCTCTGGATGAAAAAACCCCCTTGCGGGCTTTTGTAATACTTCACTTCAACGGGCAGGCTCATTACGTACGCGTGCGATGCCTTAAATATTTCTTCATCCGTGGTCGATTAAATGACTTGTCGTTGTCACGTCACGTAGACACAAAAAGTGACCCAAAAATGAGGCCTTTTTTAGCCTCTTTTTGGTCCCACGATTTTGGAACTGAATTTTATGCGAAACGATACTTTATGATGAAACATCAATCACAATCAATTTTCAAGTTGAGGTGACAATTAGTTTCTGAGATATGGAAGGTCAAAGAAGTAAAAATTCGTTAACGCGTTAGACCATACGCTTCGATGTACGAACTTCTATGCCAGTCCGATAATTTAAACAATTATTTCCAGGGGTTTTGCTGACTGTTAACAACGAATTTTAACTTAGAATTTCAAAATTCACGGGAAAAAATCAAAATCAAGAAATATAAATATCTGTGTAGTGGGTGCTTTTTTTAAATATATCGTCCACCATATTGAATCGACTGTTGTGAGTTTTTCTGACTGCTAACAACGAATTTGAACTTAGATTTTCAAAATTCACGGGAAAAAATCAAAATCAAAAAATAGAAATGTCCGTGTAGTGGGTGCTTTTTGGTGAGTTTTGCTGACTGCTAACAACGAATTTGAACTTAGATTTTCAAAATTCACAAATAAAAATCAAAATCAAGAAATATAAATGTCTGTGTAGTGGGTGTTTTTTTTAATATATCGCCCACCATGTTGAATCGACCATTGTGAATTTTGAAAATCAAAGTTCAAATTCGTTGTTAACAGTCAGCAAAACCCCTGGAAATAATTGTTTAAATTATCAGACTGACATAAAAGTTCGTACATCGAAGCGTATGGGCTAACGCGTTAACGAATTTTCACTTCTTTGACCTCCCATATCATAGAAACTAATTGTCACCTCAACTTGAAAATTTCGTGTGATCGATGTCTCATCATAAGGTATCGTTTCGCATAAAATTCAGTTCCAAAATCGTGGGACCAAAAAGAGGCTATTTCTTGGGTCACTCTTTCCGGAAATTACGAACGCAGGAATAACAATTAAAAAATTATTACAGTGTCCTTCTGATAAAGCGAACGCTTCGTAATTTAAACGTCATTTCTACCTACTTTACTTTCTTTTAAATAACACCGAATGAGGTAGCCTGATTATATACTGCTATTGAATTAACAGTTACGTGTTCTAATAAAAAACGTCAACCCTCCAAGAAATATGTTTAAGTAGTCCTTTAGTAACCGTAACGACTTATACAAAATCTGACTGCACTCGTTTTTATTTCTATCTAATGTATTCAAAGTTCTAACTTTACATTATTATTAATAAAAAATGCTCTATCGGCACTGTCGATACCTACTGTTAATTCAGCAACCGTATTTACACGCTCACTGCGGGAGTTGATATATTATTACTGTGCTCCGCCATACGTGTGTTAGCGAAGCCAACTTCATTGTGAAGAATTTCAATTCCAAATGATCAGAAGTTGCTAAAACTAGTTATAGTTTAAATTATTATTCATGTTTTATTCTCTTTTAAATTCTTTAAATTTAGCGATTCAGATCTCACGTGTCCATACAAGTTTTTAAATATCACGTATTAATCACCATTATCATTATAGCACTTAGAACGATCATTACAGTTTCCCCGCCACAAAATCTGATAGTTACAGTACATAAAACACGTGCCGTAGACTGCAGTGACCATGTGAACGCTCTGTCTTTTTAGAGCCCGGTCACTGTGCAATTATTACAGTTACGCATTATGAAATACATTTCGCAATATTATCAAATCACGAATCCATTTACCACGAGACTCAACGCGGCCACTTTATTCATCCAGAGAACTGATCCTCGACGTATCCACCACTTCTGTTTCATCATTACCTCTACATCAAATTTGCCACTGTTCCCCTCGATATTAATCACGACTAGAGAGAGGACAGCGAATTACAACCACCGTGCGTCTCGAGCAGCCTCGCGAACCATGCGAGCGACCTGGGTGTCAAGGTCGCGTGATTTTTGGTACACAAGCGATGAGTATACGGCAGGCGGAACTCTGCGCAGGATGACAAATAAACTGCGAGCCGTACGCTGACGGTTTAATCCGTTTATCCTGCAGTTATAAACGATTGAGCAGGAGTAATTTCATTCTGTGGTTTTGGCTTTCGCACCCGACAGCTTCGCGTCAGACCTCACCTCCCGCCCTTACTCGCTCCTCTTCCTCTCGCTCCGTTCACTCGCTCCCCAGAACCCGTCTCCCTCTCGCGCCGTACTCTCTGTTCGCGCCTATGTCCCTTGCCCCGTAAAAATTGCACGAGGAACTTCTGAAAACCACATATCGAATTTTACATAGCGCCGTTTTTGTTGGCTGCCGTTCGAACGTTTTCAGGGTCCGGAGGAAATGGTTTTGATGAGCACACCGCTGAATACCACTGAAACGATGTTTCGTTATTCACAGCTGGACGCTAGGAAACTTTGCTCGATGAACCGGTCGAACTGACAAGGAAGCAATGACACTGGTGATTGACTACAAATTATTCAAGGAAATTTGAAATCGCTTGCTAGAAGTGATTCTTAAATTTCTGTGCCCGGTTGTTTATGCAAACTTTTTTATATAATAAAAAAGCTATGGTACCAACCAGTCCCTCCTTTTTTATTTAATTAAAAACAGACACTATATATTTCTTATAGTTCAAAAAGAGATTATTTTTCTTTTCGTTTTTATGTACTAACTTGCTAAGATATATGGTACGTTCAATTCTTCCCAAGTGTTTGTAATTTTATCACAATGTACTTGGCTTGTCTAATATATGTACCTATAATGCTTGAGGCATTCGTTTCGGAATTCCATTAGATGTTCCAGTTTCCCTCAAGAGTCAGCCCATAAAATCAGTTATCATTTTGTTTTAGCTACTGAAAGCTGATACAGCTTCATTCATTTTTTTTTTGTACAGTTCCTCCTTCTTTTTGTAGGCAACTCGTTAAGAGTCATTCAAAAAATTTTTCAAGATTTTAAAAGAGTAATAAAACTGGAATTAGAATCTTGTTTCTGTGACGCAAAGAATTGGTACTGCTAAACTTAATTCAATCCGGTCCGTAAATTAAAAATTGTTTCAGTGCAAAAGGGCCTCTCGGTTGCTGTACGGTTGCTTACTCGAGCAACTACTCACAGGTGGTCTTAGCCTGTTGACGACGAATGCACGAACTGAGCTGCTCTCTCATCCACGTTGCACGGCTTCCTATTCTACCCAATCTCGTCGCTATATCAGTACCCATACCTGGTTCCGTCTCATGAATTATCCTGTAATCGATTTACGTTTGTGCTACGCACGATTATTCGGTATTGCCGCCTCTCGTACTGCTTCCCCACCCTTCGGCCTGTCCAACATCCAGAGATTGAGAATGACTTCTGGATATGACCAGAGAGATTCTGGACATCATCAAAATCAAATCAAAACCATTTACTCGATTTCATCATCGACGCGAGCATCTCATTTTTAATTTCTTAATTCCTTTGGCTAGTGACAGAGCAAAGGAGTTAACCCTCATTGGAAGTGGGGAAGGAATCAAGGCGGAAATGGCATTAAATGTACTTAAAAGAAACCCATGATAAAAAAGAAGAATATTAAATTTTAGATCGTGTATAGTGGAGGGGGGAGTTCACAAAGTTTGTTGTTTAAATACTGAAAATTGGACTGTTTGTGACTACTCTTCATATACGTATCTACTTATGTAATTGTCACTCATAGTCAGATCATCCTGTCCCGTATTATTGCTCATTCACATTGATCTAAACAGATTTACTTTTAAATACGGTAAACAAAATTCTAAGAGGCATCGAATTGAATTTATTAAGCGTTGGACAAGGAGTGCTGCGATAAAAATGGGCAAAGATGTTGTATCTTTAGTGTTTTAAGCTTATCTATTGGTGCTCAGTTAATACTTCAGTATCAATTAATATTGAAGTATTAACCTCAGTATTAACTGGTAATTCAGTGTGTCCGTTTAAACTGTTACCGCTCTTTTCTACCTCCTCTGTGTACCATAACTAAAAATGAGAGTGAAGAATGGTTTCAAAGACAGTGAAAAGTATCCCAAGTTTTAATAAAATTAATTTTCTACAGTAAACGTAGACCGAAATACGGACTCGCTTCTCAATGTAAAGGAACACTAAATGTCACTAAAGCAGCGTATAAACCAGCTTTTTTATAGTGTTCAGAGAAAGTTAGTGAAATAATATTCAAGTAAGTCACACAAAAGCTACGATTCCAATGTAAAACATCAGGAAGCACATCCCCTCCCCCCCCCCCCTGTCGAACCAAAGCACTCCATAGAATTCCATGGCCACCGAGGATATTGCTGAACATACCTAATCCGACGTGATCCAAGATTCGCAAAGTTTGCCAATAGGCCTTGAAGAGTGGTACGGTTCGAACGTCACCGTGAATCTCCCGGCAACAGGAGCGGGGCAGGAGTGGACGGGGCTATCTCGTATCTCGTATAATAAAAGATAGAGATCCGTGGGTTTTATGTACGTGGCCGAGGGTCCTGGCGTTGCAGAGGCGAGGGAGGATAGAGGAGAGAGGGGCGACTGAAGAAAAGAGAGTAGAAAAAGGAGGCATGAGAGGAATGACACAGGACAGAGAGAGGGAGAGAGAGAGAGGGAGAGAGAGAGAGTAGAGAAATAGGAGTAAAGGAGAGAGGATGGGAATTAAAGCAAGGACGAATAATGAAAAACCGAAAAAGAGGAAATGAAAAGGTTACAGTTAGCGAAAGGGAAGCAGTGAAGAAACAAGGCCAGAAAAAATCGAAAAGAATAAGACCAGAGTAATCAAATAGCAGCGATGACATCTGCGCATTCGGAAAAGTGCAAGACTAATAAAACAAAGGAGAATGTCGGGAGGAGAAACAACTATGCAAATGCATGCCGGGGTAAAAAAATTACGCGATGAGAGGAACAAAAAAGATTGCTGCGAAGTGACAGATGATGCAATAGCAAAGACGCGAGAGCTTGGCCCTACCAAGAGACCCAAAGTCGCAGGGAGAGAGAAGGCGGAATGGTAAAGCAGGACAGAAGGGACAGCGACGGGTGGAGACGACAGAGAATACAGTATGGATGCTGAAGAGATAGTCGTTTCAATATACTAAGAGCGGATCTGCAAACCCACCGTCGACGGCCAGTCCCCTGCTGTTCGGTATCGTTGTTGCTTGCCGCCTGCCGCTCGTCCTGCTCTACCATTGTTACTGCCGCTGTTACTCTACCACTGCCTTCCACCTAACAGTCCTCCTCGTCTTCCTTTCCCCTCACTCACTCGCTCATCGCACACCAATGCAGCGTATTCTCGTTGCGCATGGCAGACCATTCATTTACGTTTCCCAAACTTTTTAATCTGATAAGATAGTCGGCTGCTCTCAGTTTCTTTAATTATGTTAAAGACACTGGGGGCACTCCACTGGGCTACCAAATACCGCACTGCTCCCTCTCGAGACGACTACACTTGTCTCAGATTAGAGCAGAATATTTTCAAAAGAATACTGTCTCGGAGCCAGGAATTATTACCAACTGGTATTTTCAGATAAAACGTCAAGGTTGAGTAGTAGTGTGGCATTCCTTCAGAATGTAAGGAGAAACAGACAGTCTGTGCTTTGAAATTTGAAAACACTCATCCTGCAACTAAGATATTCAATTCTGGCGAACGCTTAATGTCGAATTCTAACTAATTGTAAATAGAAATAAATAGATCACTTTGGAATTTTACGAGAAAAAAAGTGTTGTGATTCTTTTCAGCAATGTTCCAATGTTCATTCAAACAATTCAATGTGAATCAAAATGAAGATATCGAACCCGCACACGCCGATTTGGATGAGACTTCGCAGATTTGCAGAATAGTGAAAAATATTTGACACGTATCTTCTGTTATCGGCAATCGTCCATGTTGAAGTGGTGAAAACAGACCCTAAAGTTGAGGGTCAAAAACATATTTTCCGGAATATCTCAAGAACTATTAGGCGTAGAACAATTTTTTTGAAGTGTGAATTTTTTAAAGACGAATCCAGCCCCCTGTTCAGTTTTTAGAAAATTTCAGGAAATATGTTTTTGATCCCCAACTTTAGGCCAGGGACACTTTTCACCCTTTCAACATGGATGATTGCCGATAAGAAAAAATACGTGTCAAATATTTTCTTATGTAAAATGTCCTATCTAGCATTTCGAAACATCAAATTAAACGTAGATTTTTCTAATTTTAGTTAAAAGGTAAAAGACGCGTGGAATTTCAAATATTCCTACGTTACTTGAAAAAGAGAAAAATGCTAGATAGGACATTGCCACTAGAGCAGAACAGTTGCGCGCATAATCGACTTGCTATCAGTATGTACCGCGGTAATTTTTTAAACCGAAGCGCCACGAAAGATGCAGTTTATTATCCAACGCTAGAGCGAAAAACAGTTCCACTCGGATCCCTCCCGAACGTCTCGATTTTATCGTCGAACACTGCTGGTGGCTCGTTTGTTTTCCCGTCGGTTGATTTGCGATGCTCAAGCGTTCTGATGCTCTTGTTTTCCCGTGGCGTTCAGTTTCTTTATGCAGCCGCGGACGACGGTTTTATTCATTTACACGCTGCTCGAGGTGGCCTAGTGGTTGCTGGAGCCGCGCCAAGAATTCCGCGATGGGATTGCGAATTGATTCGATTGGCTCCACTTGCGAGCGACGAGACCAGGTACATGTCCAGACTGCGGGGTCTTCCTCCAACGTTTCGGGAACTTCTTTTCCTCTATTGGTCCAATAAACGACATTGATTCATACTCTTTGCGGCTCATCGACGGCGTTTTATTGCTTCAATCGTTATCGTGTGTAATACGGTTCGATTGGATTATATTTAATTGCTAAGTAATTGTTCCTAATGGTGTGTTAGGGTTTATTGCACGGGAACGTGAAGACACATCTTTGAACACGTCTTCGTTAAATTATTCCCCATTTTAATTATTCCCCGCAAACGGCTTCCCCAGTTTCAGATACCATGTGCACTTTTAGCACCTTGCATTTTTATTGTGTGTAGGGAGTCGTACATGGTAAACCAGTTCAGTCGCCTAATCGAAGTGTTTGATCAGTGCAAAAATTTGTTTCTTCATTGTTAGGTGATGTTAGTTGTACGGAAATGTCTATTTTACTACAACTATTTGTTAGGTCATAGATAGCCAAGGAAAATATTTTGATGAAAAAAATGTGTAATAGATTTTTACTTTTAATAATGAGCTAAATATAACCTTACCTGATCTAATATAACTCTTGAGTTTCACTACTTAGGCGCAATCTCGACATGGCCGCGGAGTTTTTCAATGCAGTCAGGATTACTGACTATATAGCATCAGGAACATTGACCGTTAATAGTTAGCAAGCTTGTAAAGAATTCTGATGGGATTAATAATAGTTTAAGCGACTTTCAAATACCTTAAGAATGCAAAGAAAGTGACTTTGATCACAATTAGGTAGACTGAGGTTCGAATCCTTCAAAATCAATCCTTCAGATCAAGATTTTTAAAGACAACTTATAAAGGATTCGAAGACTCAGTCATCTAGATTTTCTAGCAAATATATATAAATATAACTAAACCAAAACACTTTACTTAGCCATCTAGGAATACTATTCTATAAAATAAACGGAATTTTGTTGTAAAAGAAAATTGAATTAAAACTTTAATACGTGATTCAACAAAACACCGGATGAAAGAAGGAAAACATTTATGATAATGAAAGAATCACTTGTAGCTCTCGAGAACACTGGCTCTTCCGTGTTATAATCGGGGTGCTTGACTTATGACTTATGGCTCTTGTGCCACTTAAGAATCACTCCAGTTGTAAAGAAATTCATCATACGAGCTGGAGGAGTTATATTTGAAGCCATTTTCTTACGTTTAAGAATTATTAGCTATTAGCTATTCCTCATTTTAATTTCAATTTCGTACAAGAAGTCCCTCGTTTATGAAATGATCCTTCTAGCTTTTTTTGTAAGTTTCTTGCAACATGTCTTTATAAAAAGAACACTTACATAAGAATTTCATTTTCAGATGCGTGTTTAAAGCATAATTCATATCTACTTGAAAATTACGTTGCCGATCTTTGTGAGTTACAAACAAACATCTACATGGTAATATTACACTTTTGGAAGGTGCCCCACAATAAATTCTATTAATACAATATTTTCATTTGATGTTCCTTATTTCGATCTTATAATATTTTTAATAATTATTACTATGTAGGTAATGCTTGCATAGGTATATTAAGGTCCAAAATATTTAAAAAAATTATTTTCGTATGATACTCCTTATTTTAAGGCCCCTACGTAGGTAATACTTTTAAACGTTAATACCATTTAATACTTACGAATCTCAACGTCCAAAATAATACCGTGCAATGTCGCCGAACATCAAATAGAACTTGAACGACAACTCACGTTCCCTTTTAGTTCATTAAAAAACCACGAATTAAATAGCATCTGAACGCTCTGTCGGTGTTCGAAACACCGGAAGCACTCCCTGTCACGAGGGTGCTCATCACGACGGCGATAATGCACGGGGACGGGTATACCTACGCAAGGGTCGAACGAACAATGACAAACGATCCTGGAGATTCGCGGGAATATCGTCGAACTGCGGCTAAAACGGTGCGGAGAAGTTAGCAGGAACGTCGTAACAATGCCGAGCCAGTCGGTCGGTCGGTATGGTGTGGGAAATTCCGTGGAAGTTGGGGCCCTGAAACTCCAAAACTAGTGGCGAAGTTATGAACTATTTGAATGAGTTTACCGGAGTTACTCGTTGGCGGTTAGTTGATTACCCTGGCCTCTCCAATTTGCGAATTTACATTAAACACGAGTGGCCCCGGCTATCGCGTGAAAACTCCCACGAGCCGTTAATCCCGCGCTCGCGAATTACGAGGCTGAACGAAGCCGGCGGCCGGCTCCATAGAAAACTCTCGCCGCCGAGCAATTTCTTGCAGACGTTTAACCGCGCGCGGTTCACAAGCCGCTGATCCGGCCCGGCGTAAATAAACGTACGCGTCTCGACTTCTCGTTTCCCGTAATTCCGCGGCGATGTTTTAACGCGTGCATAATGACCCGGCGGAAAACTTCCCCGAAACCTTCGCTGGAGAAATCTCATCGCCGCTCGTTAATCGCACTGATTAATTGTCGTGAAATATTGTTTAATCCAGAGCGAAGCAGTCCGGGAATGGTAAAATCCACGGGGGCAGGGATTAAAACGGTTGTTTCTATATACAGTCCAAGATTTATGAAGTTCGTGAAGAAATGAAGCTGTTAGAATAGTTGATAACGTGAAAGAACAGACTCATCTCTTCCTCGACTCTCCCCCCTGTCACACTTGGGGCTTTTAGAATTGATGAACGAGCCGCTTTTAAACCCCTGAAAATCCTGATAAATTAGAAGACGATCCTTTATATAAGAAACTGAAATTCTGGCACCAGCAGCTGGCACTTCAGCAAGCGTCATCTCGTGGAAACATTCATTATGCCTATAGCTTGGGTTTCTCTCGGTTCATTTAACGCTACAATTTATAGGGGAATCACGACGACGTAAAACTGCCTTACCCGTCACTTAATGAGCCAAGAAGCTTCAATGTAAAAGGTGGGTAATGTTGGCTTTGATAGCATTAAAATGGTTAGATTCATGAATTGACCCGACCGCAACTTGATTCGATGACATGGCAATATTCAAGCGCTGTCCCATTCAAGTCCCCCATGCCCATCGAGCAGTGATTTCTGCTCCCACTTCTCCAGGCACAATCTACACCATGATACCGTAGAACTCTCAACGCAGGAATCAATTAGTCTCTCTTTGAGGAATTAACAGACGCTTCTTAACGATCATCGTCAGGTCTATCAGATCGTCATAGCCGAACGTAGGTAGCTTCCGGGGACCCGTATCACCGCGGAGCAAAAGGAAATTAGAGCGCAGCTTGCTCGAAGACACAATGGTCATCTGACACGATTTTTCGCCGCAAATCTCGGAATGCCCGTTTCCTCTTGAGTCGGTCCGTCTCCGCGGCCGCAGAAACCAACACAATCGACTTCCTTTCCGCTAGGGTCGCGAGAGAGCAGGTTGTACGGTGGTCGACGTTGGCGTTCAGCGGATAAAAGAGGATGAGACGGGGAAGACAGATGCTGGCCCCTGCAGGCTTGCTTTAATTCGCTGATTAGGCGGGAACGACAAGGAGCGGAAAATAATCGGGCTTTCAGTCACGGCACTTTTCAATCCTCTTCCTCCACGGCGAGTTGTTCCTTTCAGCCGTCGGTCCCGGTGCCGGAGGGTGCAGCAAGGATCCTGAAGAAGTCGTATTTCCCTCTTTCTTTCTGCCGTTTTCCCTGCTCCATCGATGTCGTTGTCGTCCTCCTCATCGCGGTTCGCGTCGATGTCGCTGTTCCTTTTTTTCTCTCTCTCCCCCTCCCTCCCGCGAGTCCCTTGCACACGCTCTGGTCTCGTTGTGCCGCTGCCTCGTCTACTCCTGCTCTTCTTGTCTGTTCCTTGAGCGAGAGCGCCGCGACAACCTCGTTATCGTGCGCTCACGCGGTTGTATTCCTTCGCTCCCATAATGCCATTCAGCCTGAAATATAAATGTGCTTTTCTAACTAAAGTTTCCCGAGCATTCGACGTGCTAATAATGCGAGCACCCATCCGACCCCGCGCGCGTCTCTCATCTTTTCTCTCCGCTTCCTACGTCGTCGGCTTCACTTCCTTGGCTCCCTTCCTTCCATTCAGCTCCTCTCTTTTTCTACAAGCTACTTCTTCCTCGATGCCCCCCCCCCCCCTCCTTCCGCTCTTCTACTCCTTACGCCATCTTTTTATGTGCCACCGCCACTCGTCTCGCGGTTTTCCGCTCACGGCGCGCACCTATACATTCTGAAAAGGAACGCGTGCGTCGAAAAAGAGTCATCTTCTGGCTGATCTCGGGACACTGTGGCAAGCAAACTCTCGTAGAGGAATTTCTTCCGCTTTTACGTTCCCTGGATACAGATTTCGAGATTTCAGCCGCATATGGAGGGTCACGTATCACTGGAAAATCTGTTGTTTTTTTTTCCACCAACAATAATTGTGCTTCGTTCTCTTATATAATAAATAACCATTTGCTGTGTAGATACTTCGATATTCGCTCCCTTTCTCATATTTCCTTGTTCAAGCGCGCCGCTGCCTCCTACATACGCATGCACCACGCGTGAGTCTAATTCTAGATGGCTATAATCTTTTTGTTTTCTTATTATGTTTGTTTTTTTGTTTGTTATTAAGGTCAGGTATAGTAACAGCATACTGGCTGCACCTTGCCTTATACGGTAGTAATAAAGAAGTTTACTAATAATAATAGTTATAATAATAATAATACTAATACTTGTTACAAGATCGCCAACGGTGGATTCACATTTGTAACGGGGCAATGATCGGGAGACTCCTTCGTCCCAACATTATTATACATATGTGTATATGTAGGGCACTAAGGTGGCCCTTATTTTCAACCTGCGATTTCTTTTGCTCTCACCCCCTAATATGGTTCCATTTCATAAAAAAAATAGTCCCTGAAAAAGATGGAAAGGGTGCCGACCAGACCTTAAAATTTAGAATTCATTAATGGTTTGAATTTGAAGAATTTTTAAAAAATGGTAAGCCCTATCGAAATTTTGTTCAAATAATATTAAAAGAGCATTCATTTTTCTACAATTACTGTATATATAAGTTTTTCGTTTTTCCAACCGTTTTTTTAGACAATAGCGTTTGAATATAGAGAGGTCCGCACTTCGCACGTCCCACCTGTACGGCGTGCGGTCCTCTATATATTTAAACGCTATTATCTAAGAAATGGTTGGAAGCACGAAAAAATTATATATATAGTAATTGTAGAAAATTGAATGCTCTTTTAATATTATTTGAACAAAATTTCGATAGGGCTTACTATTTGTTAGATATTCTTTAAATCCAAACTATTGATGAATTTTAAACTTTAAGGAATGGTCGGCACCCTTTCCTGCTGTCCGATTGCAATAGTCTTCTTCAGGGACTATTTTTTTATGAAATGAAAAGAAATACAAAAAAAAATTCGACACGTATAAATAAGGGCCACCCTAGTAGGGCACGTTCGCGCTGTAATTTAACTCTGTGGAGAACGCAGGGATTTGAGAGTCGCACTAAAAAGATAGTATAGTTAGTTGAAGATAGCGGGTGCAAGTATTACCCGGAGACTAGAATGACCCAGGCGGGGTAGCTGCTAGGTTCCGACAACGGATTAGCATCATTAATGTAGCGATTGTAACGCAATTCTGCAAACAGATGGAGAACCGAGAAAGATTTGACTTATGTTCGGTTAGACACGCAATAATTTAAGAAATATTTAACGCTGTAGGTGTTTGATATAATTCTTTCCAGATGATAACTCAATGGCTAGGATCGAACATTGACAATACGACAGTCCAGGTTCGAGTTTCATAATGACACATTTTTTTATGTCGTACTTAATATAAATTTATGCGCAAATAAATTCTAAGTGTTTACCAACTACAATTCATTTCGCGTAAGTTATAGAGTAGTTTCTTCGTCATGTGAAAAAAATATTCGAAAATTTTTCTCCGTGAACTTTTATTCTATGCATGAGGTTGTTGTGAGCAGTGAGTAGTAGATATGTAATAAGTGTTGGAACCGGCAAATTAGAGAAAGTATTATTAAATTTCTACTGGAACAGTACCTACTTAGTTTATTTTTTTTTGAAAGCATGCAATAGGTTTTATATGGCTAAAGATTCCGCATTCGAATAAAGTCGGATTATCTGGGTTAGGAGGATCAGAACGGCACTCGAATAAGCAAAAAGTTAGTACTTTACCTTTTCTTAAATTGCAAAAGGTAATATGTATTACGATAAAATGCCTTTAGGGCAGTTAAGTATTTATAAGCTGAAGTAAATTAGAAAAAGCTTGATGGAAAATCGTGGTGCAAACGGAACAAAGACCATAGAATGAAAACATATAAAAGATCAGGCAATTTTGCTCCCCCATTGTTCAGAAAACTACTTAATAGCTTTAAGAATAAAATTAACTTTCTCGCAAACAAAAGCTCCAGAGTAGAAAGATACCGGGCATTTTCTATTGGAGATTTACGTGCTCATCAATTATACCCTTTTTCTTTCTTAAATCTATTTTTCGGCGCTTCCCATGCCCCTCCTCACTTCGATGGATCTACGGGTCACGCACAATTACCAAACTGGCGTAACTACGCGAACAGCCGATGCGACGGAGTTAATGATCACGATGAGAACGAAGCCGGGTCAAAATGACGGCGCCTTCCTGGAGACGGTGGTTACCGCGAGGTTCTCAGCGAGGCTCGTGAAAACGACGAAAAGTACGAAGGCGAGTCCGATAGGTGTGCACGCGCGTATCTGGCGATCTAATCGGGATAATTGCTTTCACTCGATTTATTAACATAATCCAGCGTCTGGGCGAAAAGGAGAGGCGTAGTGGGTAAGGCGCAAGGGCTGCGATGGTGTCTCGGTAATTGGCATCGGCGCGGCTCGGCGGACGGAGCGCGTCACGCGTGTGCTCGCGCCGCGCTTAATTCGAGACGGTCTGGTTCCGGGACGAGGGGAGGAAATTATGAAGGTGGTTGCTCACGCACGGTCTGCCAGAGCGCAGTGTACGGAGCCGAGTACGTCCGCCTATGGATGCGCGCGCGCGTGCGCGGTGCGCGTGTGCCCGCGTACACATAATGCCCGTGAAAGCCGTAATTTTTTCATTATAACCGGCGGCGGAACAAACACCCGTGCGCGGTAGCAGTTTCTGCAGAAGCGTCCTCTTAGCGCTCTTTCGTCCCATCAGCGGCACACAGTTTGTTTTCTGTCCTCTCCTACTTCCCTCTCCCCCTTTCCCTCCCTCTCTCTTCCGCCAATCCCACGGTTCGCTTTTATCTCCCAATCCTACCTTACCGCATCCTCCCCCGTCCTTCTCCCTTTCTCTCTCTCTTTATTCCCGTATCTCTATCGAGCCCTCCCGTTCTCTCGCTTCCTTGAACGCAATGCAAGAGGAAGTACAATGAGGGAAGCCAGAGGCCTCGGCACGGCCCATTAAAAACTTGCAATTAGCATTTAAAATATAAACCTTCGGAGCCGGGGAGTGAGACAAAGTGAGATGTCTAATGAAAGGGGAGGCCTTTTGGATTGGCTAAATGCCTTTCAGCCGCGGCTGAGCACCCTGAGCGCAGTTTAAATGGAACTCACCCCTGATTGGCCGCCACCACCACACCACCAACCACCGGCACCATTAGCTACCAGCGTCGAAGCGGCGCCTACGCCTAGGCTCCCCGCTAGTTTTGCTCCTTCGCATTCCTTCACCTTCGTCGCCATTCAGCCTCCTCTGCTGAAGAGAGATCGTGGAAATGTTGGATGGTGGGCGGGGGGGGGGGGGAGGAGAGGAGGACCACCAAGGGGTCAGAAGGATTCTGCACTTGGATTTGTGCCGCGCGGAAAGCCACCGTTCCTCCGTTGGTCCCGCTTTCATCGTTTATACCCTCTTTCTCTCTCCTCTCCGTTCTTTTTTCACATCTATCTCTGGACGGATAAACCCCCGATGATCTCGGCTAAACAAAGGAGCGCCGGCTCCTCGGCTGCTCGGCCCGTAAGTATCGGGAACGCAGCTCCTCTTTTCGGTATTTCCGCCAAAGCTCGTGCAGCTCGATTTTTTCGTTCGGCCGGCTCGTAGCTTTTCACCTGCGATGCAGCCCCTGCGTGGATACTACACCAATCGCGCGAGCGGCTCTCTTCGAATATATTCCAGATCAATCCTCCATTTCTAAGGAATTGCTTTAGAAGCATGGAGAATTTCCAATCTTCCCTCGAGCCCGTATCGGTAATGTTTGTTTATGGGCTTGCCTCTGTGCGCTTACTTTTCTGCTGCTTTTGTTTTGAAGTTTAGCACGACAGGTGATTTCCATGAGTATTGAACTATTTCTTGACCTCACCTTTCCCCGTCAGTCTTTTCTTCAAAATAAAAATTGTTGAAATGAAAAGAATTTTAAAGTTTCTAAATGACAATTTGAAGAAAATTTGAATTTAATCAAGTCACGAAATAAGAAATCACTAATGTGTTAGGTTTAGATTCTTTAAAAAAAAATTATTTTACAACTGAACGATATCTATTATAGTCATTATTTATCTCACAGTTGGATATCCTGATTCACTTGAATACAACGTAGCTGAAACTAATCCACTCAAACATTACAAACAGCATTAAAATTTATTCTTGAACTCTAGATTAACAGTAATTGGTATCACTGCAAAATTCATAAAGTTACTAACACGGTTGCCTTTATTAAATTCAGCACAAGCATGTATTATGCTGATTGCCAATCATCCTAAAATCTGCAATACTCTCAACTTTTTAGATCATGTTAATTCAATGACAAATACGTGATCAATCGAGTAAAACAGAAAATCTAGAAAGAGTTGTTGATGATATGACTGCACTCAAATGAAGCCGTAAGATGACTGTACAAAATACACAGGAGTTGCAACAGATTTGTCACTTTGGAAGCATAAACCGTACTTGTTACTTTAGTTACTCGATGAACTCCCAATACGAAAATGTGTGGAAATGTTCTACGAAGTGATTTTGGACCAAAGAGCGTGTCACAATTGCAATACACTGCTGGAAGTGCGTAATTTTGAGCTGGCCAATAATGGAGGCAGAAAGGACTTTGGGTAGATACCTCGAGCTGCAAATATTCAAATACTTTCGAATATATGAATAATTCGAATAATTTCGAATACGAATAATGTCTTCGAACATTCGAATAATTAGGAGTATTCGAATCATCTGGGTGATCGAATTTCGGATTGTACCGAATAGGAATCGGAACATGAAACATCCCTTCACTCTTTATCGTGAAATTCTCCTCCTATTGGTCCCCACAATTATTTGTTTTTCAAACGATAAATTTGAGACTATGAATCTTTGGTAAATTTATAAGTTGTGAAACGAAAACAACCGTGGGTTACTACTATTATTATTTTAATTATTTTACAATCGTTATGCGAACAAATTATTCAAATAAATAATGATAAATTATTCGAATAAATAGAAGTAATAATTTGTTGCAAAGAGTAAATATTTATTACTTAAATAAAATATCGTACTAAAAATAAATTTTTCGGGTAATTACGTTACATACGTATATATTTACACGAAACAATTGGAATAATGCCGAATTTATTGATTGAAAAGCAAATAATTGCAAAGACCAATATGAAAAGAATTGCACGATAATGTGAGAAAAAATATTTCATGTTCAGACTCCCATTCGGTACAATCCGAAATTCGATCACTCCGAATATTCGAATCTCAAATCCGAATTTTTTGGCTTCGGATGTTCGAACTTAAAATATTCGAATATTTGTAACAGCCCTAGTAGATACTCGAGGCTGACTAAAGGCGGATTCGCACATTCCATTTCCGTGACGGTTCAGTGCTGTCAATGTCAGTGATAAAAAAAAGGGCGTTTCCCTGTTTTGGAATGGAGCAGTTGACAACATGGGTCAGTTACCGATACTGACACACAGAGACCAGTAACACTGGCGGCATTAAACCGTCGCGGAACTGATAAATGTGCCTGGAGCTTTAAGTGGTGTGTCAACGATACCCTTCCTTATCATATGGATATCACTATAGACACTTAACACTGACTGCTCTATAAATGTTTTGAGAAGTGGCCGTACATAGGATACGCGATGTTAGTGGCGAGAAAAAGTCACGTATCTAACAGAAGAAATGTGAGAAATCGAAGTTGTACGTGTTTCCCATTTGAACCGTGCCAAGAGGTGTGCGGGCGCGCGAAGAATGAGATTTTCTCGAGGCAGTTTCATGGCAGGAAGTGGTGGAAGAGGACAGCCGAAGGAACCCGGGGGAGGGGAGGGGGGGGGCTCTACATGCAAGAGGGAAAGAAAGGAATAGAGTAAGAGAGAGGGGCGCGTTAATAATTTGCACTCGGACGAGTCCATTGTCCTGCGGCAGGCGCACGCGACCGTTCCAATTATGGCACTCCGGCTTGTCGAGGCTTCAACCAGGTTGCTGCTCTCCACTCTCATCCCCCAAACCCATCGTCTCTCTATCCCTTGGCTCTTCCTTCCTCTCTTGCTCATTTCTACGCGGATACCGTGGGGCTCCTTTTCACCCCGAGAATTTTAATTACAATCGCAATTATCCCCCCAAGAAAGTTTTGCCTGAATGCCCGCAGACTAACAATCCGACAGCACGTACAGCACGGTGATCATCCTTCCACCGACGACAAATGGGAGAGCGGGCGGGGAGGATGGAGACGAAAAACGACGCCGTCTCTGACGACCACGAACCACGGACGCCATGCATCGTGGTCTAATCCGGCGTTCGCGAACGGTACCCTCTTCCGTTTGTTTCTGCTTCTTTCTCTCCTCGGTGTTTTGAAACCTCATTACCGCTAGACGGAAGCTTGCGAGGATCGCGCGAGTAAGAAGAGGAAGTCGAGGAGGAGATGGGTGGGGGGGGGGGGGAGGGGGGGAGCGATGACGGCGACGGAAGTGGAATGAAATTGCATAGTCCGAATCGAGCTACCCTCTCCTCCTCCTTCACTTCTGTCGAACTTTGAAAAGACTCAAGACCTGCCTGCCTTTTACGCTCAGTGGAGATGAACTGCTGTTGCTCCTTCGTTTCGGAGTCACCTTTTTGTCTCGTCTTGTGAAAAGTGGCGGTCGTACGTGTTCTTGGTGTTCCGTGAGACACTTGAACGCTGGAGAGCTTTCCTCCGCGCGAAGTTCAAGTTGGGCCCGAGGAAGCGTGACATCGTGTTAAGTTTTGGCGTACTGGAGACACAGAGGCGAAGCTGAGCAAGCACGGTGCCTGGCAGGCGCATTCAAACCTAGATTAATGTTATCTATGCGTTTCGTTACCTTTTCTAACTGACAGACCTTGGGTTGATAATTTATTGCATGAAATGAAGGAATCACAAGGACTTAAATATAAATATATAGGCTTCTAATATCCTCAATCTCTTCTGAAAAGGGTTCTATCTAAGAAAGTTTCGTCCATTCCAAATCTTGTTATGGATCTATATGTGAGAATGAGATCCATTTAAGTAACTAATAGTAAAAATAATTAAAAATTAGTAACAAATGTATGCATATACCTGGAACTACTATATGGATTTAGGTTGAGTTGTAATTGCAACTTAATTGTGGTACAGTTGTGGTGGCTGCAACTTAAAGAAGAACTCGATTTTCTTGCAAGCATTTGAGTAGAACGCTTTTCATTTTTAACACGTTGATCGCCCAGCGTGAATCGGTGGAGTTTCTCCCGGGACCCAAATTCGAACCCAAATCCGACTTATCGGAGTGTAAACAGTGCGATAAGCTGGAAGAGCGATATTACAAATAAAATTACTATAAATTACCTCCAAAATTCTGTTTTAATTGGACGAAGAGCGTCACCCGTAAACGGGTGACGGGGCCCCTGCGGAAACATAGCCGTTGGTCGCCACGTCACCCAGATATGGGTGACGTGGCGACCAACGTGTTAATCGACTATTCGAATATTCAAATAATTACAGCTCTAAATTATACATATATTACAAATTAAAGGCCAATAATTCGAATAATTTCTTCGAATATTCGAATAATCAAGAGTATTCGAATATTCAAATATTCGGAGTGATCAAATTTCGGATTGTACCGAATAGGAATCTGAACATGCAATATTTCTTCACACTTTATCGTGAAATTCTTTTCATATTGGCCGAATATTCGAATACTCCTGATTACTCAAACATTCGAAGAAATTATCCGAATTCTCTGGTATTCGAATATTCGAAGAAATTATTCGAATTCTCTGGTATTCGAATATTCGAAGAAATTATTCGAATTCTCTGGTATTCGAATATTCGAAGAAATTATTCGAATTCTCTGGTATTCGAATATTCGAATACTTAGATTATTCGAATATTCGTTACAGCCCTAGTATAATTCGACCAAATCGTTAACTTAACTCTGGTGTACTAAACATCTCGAATCGTTAAATACATGACCGTGTTGTAGTGATTTCTAAACGCAAATACCAATTGTTTGTACTGATTGTGAGTAATAACAAGCGCAATACCACAAAGGTAGGTAAAAAGGGGCAAGTACCGTCAAACTGAATTCAATATGGACCTTTGAAAGAGAAAAGGTTGCAGAATCGCGATTTAAGAAACGAATCGTACAATCGTGGTCGGACGATTTTCCAGTACCATGGGAAAAATGGCTATCTTGAAATCTCCGCTGGAAGCGTTAAAAGCAGGTCGTGACGGTAGCGCCTTGACCAAGACCTTCGTGAAGCCTTGGTGGTGAGCAGGCACGTCACGGTTCGGTAATAATCACGGCGGTAGGTGTATCGCAAGGCTTTGCGGAGTAATTGAGAAACGCTCTCGTGTTCCAACACGACTTGGCTACCGTTGGCAGAGCTCCGCCACTAATAGGCCAGTTGGCACGCACGCGATTCATTCATAAAATCCTCGGCGTCGCTACAACGCGTCTCGATCCACTGTTGCGCGTTCATTTGTGTGCATCCAGGTTCAGCCTATACTTTTCAATGGGAAAGATAGGGGGCAAACTCAACATTTCCTAAGGAATCTCGAATTTCAAAGAAAGGGAACCTGAATCCTTCGAACCAGAAGAACAGCAATTCACTTGGTATTCTCTCAGTTACCATGTAACAAATACACCCTTGGACAAAATTATAAATTCACCGAGTTTTTAACCTGTTTAACCCACTTGTTGTCGAACGAAGCCACATTTATTCTATGCAAATTAGGTTTCTAAAAACGTCGTCTGATCGTATTTGGTGGCTATCGAGCTTTGTCTCAGATAACCAGGAAACTCAAATGCTTTCCATAACTCACTATCACGTTTATCAGTCTGGACATTCGATAGTACTCATTCACAACTAGACTGGAGGAACAATTACAGATTAGAGCGGTTGGGATGACCTCTAAGAGCAAGAGTATAATGAAGGAAGTACAGAAACAGAAGGCGGGCAAAAATTGAAAGACAGGTGTAAGATTGTCGGAGTTAAGTTTAGCCAAATTTGTTACGCAAATGCATTACACATTTGTAGGCTTCTGAGCTACTGACTGAATCTCTTAAAGAGTCTATAAATTAGTCTTGTTTAGTAATTTCCTAGTAAACTGATAACATTTTAGAAGCTTTTTCGACCTGAATAACGGATACCATGGTTGCGAACACTGAAACGTGTCTAAAGAATTTAGAAGTTTGATAAAGAGAAGTTCTTTGCAGGAGAATTGATTAAAAATATTCTTGAAGTTACAAAGTTTGTTTCAACGAATTTTTAATATACAATACTTCCGAACAATATGCTTTGTTAACATTCAGGAATCCTAAAGAAAAGTTTGAAACAGTGACAGAAGTTTCAAACAGTGAGAAGTAACAAACAAACTGTCTTCAATAAAGAAATTCTATAACGAACTGATACAAATTCTTACGTTCCTAATGTCCCTTAAACCTAGACGTAAAAATCTTTAACCCTTAATCTATTTTTATTTAACTGAATCGATTGCCATATAAAATCATGCTTCCAACTCATCACCGGCACTTTCCTTTTCTAAGTGGTCCTCTGATATCTAGGCTAGGATCAGGCAATCTAAACGATTTGAAGAGGACTGTGTTGAAGACAAGGTTCGGGAGGAGCGAAAGGCCAGAAAGAGCGACGGCTACTCTACTAACAATAAGTGGTACACGACCACTTTATAAGTGATGTGCTAACGAAGTGTGTAACAGGCGGTAAATAAGGAACCTATAATTACGGGCGGCGTGCCGCGTACGCGGAGTGGGCCACCCACGAGTCCACCGCCGGCTTTTACCATCATGTCTCGTCACGTGAGACCGGCAACGAGGTGAAAAGCAATCCTTAGCAGAACTGAACGCCGCTGTTTCAGCCAAGGATAAACATCTGGGTCAGCTTGGCCGCCTCGTGGTCGGATAAAAACGATGCTACCAAGCGCGTACGATAGGATCTCGGTTCTTGCGACGTCTACCCCCGACGCGTAATAGGTGCGTGGTGGTAAACACGTCGTAATTGCGAATTTTCTGCAGGTTTGACTCTTTTCACAGAGTCCCAGAAATGCGAGTAGATACGCGGAAGCTTAAAAATTGATCGTTGATTGAAGGAGTGTTCCTTGAACGTGGACGCTGCATATCGGCGTTAAATGGAAATTTTATTGTAACTCCAAATCAGTTTAGAAGAATTCTTAGGTCTTAGGAATTTTTAGGTTCTTGCATAATAAATAATTATATCAAATCGAAAGAAGACACTAAGGGACTAATCAATAAATTTTGTGGGAAGGACGCAGATAACAATTTGAGCTAATATGTCTAAAATAAATTCTGAACTAAAATAATCCATGCCTGAATGCAGATTTATTTTATTCGTCGACGGAAGTCGTTGATCCACTTTTCACGAGGCTTCATTGATACAGGCCTGTTGTTGACCGCGATCACAAAGTGCGAACATGAGCCAAGCCGTTTCTAGCATTAGCAGAGCCCTACAATTTAAGCAGCTGAAAAGGGCGAACGCCAGAGGGGCGAGGAGAGAGGAGAAAGAAAAAAGAAGGGGTGGGTTTTTCTGCCAACGCCAATCGGTAAGCCCAGGGGAGCCATAAAATTTATTTTCCCGTCGTGTCCTGACTTGTTCTCACGCAACTCGAGCGCGAGCTTCTTGCCTCGCGGTGATCACGAAGAAGGGAAACATCCGTGGCCAGTGAATGCGACTTTTTACCTGGCAAACGAGTATACTTTTACGGTATGCCACGCTTTACAACACGCTTTTGACTGGGACGAGTAGGAAGAACTACGTCGGGCGATTCATTGGATGTTTAACTGGCTATATAAAATTGTAAAACGTTACATCTCCTTGTGAAAATCAAACTGAAAGGGTTACGGAAGTTTGAAGTGTGTTTGATGATTTGAAACCGAGTAGTCCTCCGGATTGGATACGTGTACAAATGAGCTTTGGAAAGAAAAGCTTATCTTAGCGTAAATTCAGGAGAGACGCCACACTTGTAATATCTTCCGATCGAAAAAAGGAAACATCTACAAAACATGGGAGAGACGCCACTTTACCAAACACTCATTTTTTAAAATTTTTTATTCATTTTGCATGAGAGAAGTTTAGAATGGTTTTTATTTTTCCTAAGTAGTAAATGAGTGCGTTATTGTAATAAAAAATAAATCTTTGTAATTAGTACGAAACCAAATTTGTTATTGGCTCTCAACCAAAAAGTGTTGCGTCTCTCCTGAATCTACCCCGTTACTCAAATGTTGTAGGTATGTACTTGGTGGGAAAGGCACCTTTACACAGTAGGGTGGTCTTTATTTTTCAACTTTAAAATTTGTATTGCCTGACCCTCTTAAAATCTTCTATTCGATAAAAAAAATATCTTCGTGTTTTTTATTGGTATATTTTGATATATAAAGGTCGCTCAAGGACTTTATATTTCGCATGTACCACAAGTTTGGCAACTGCGACTTTCCATAATTGTCACTTGTCAATTTTAATGAAACGGGGCCCATATTTATATATCAGAATCCGAAACCATGCTTTTATCTATGCGTGTAACAACCTGAATAGAATGTACGTCAAAGTTTGCGTCTGCATCTGATTCGAGAGTTGCTGATGAGAGAAATTTAAATGTGCATATAAAGCCTTATGCCACAACACAATACAGTACACACTCGTTATAAACCCGTTTCGTCTATGAAATGTGTGCCCGAATTTTAATGTTATACTCTCACTTAAAAGTTAATAAAATTATTTTGTCCTTATTGCAAAAATTTCTATCAATTTATATCAAAATAGTCATATTTCAATGCCATTGAGCGACCTTTAATCCGTAATATATTTTAACAAAATTTTAAACGAAATTCTTTTAAACTATTTGGAAGCTTCTGAGAGGGTCAGAAGAAAATTTTAAAAACATTGATTTTTTACAATACATATAAGGACCACCCTATTACACAGGTACAACTAGTTAACAAAATTTTACGATATACTTTCACTGTTGAAATGGTGACATTTGTGTATTTCACTCTCGCTTACAACTTTCTAACTCGATAACGGAAGCGCAGAACTCTTCAACAATGTTATCAATTAGCCCTCGAACGATAATGCCACCGACCGCGAACTTGACAGATTCAGTTAACTAAAAGGCACTAAAGCGAAATTGTTCCCATCCTTGCAAAACTTGGCAATAATTGCAGGAAGTACATTCATGAAGCACTGCTACATAGCGTATTACTGTTTTTACTACTTAGCAACGACACCGTCTAACACGTCTCTTCCCCTTTTGTCATCTTTCTGAACACTGAAATTTTATAGACGAGGTAGAAAAAAATTTAATATTGATATTTTTTTTAGAAATTATGAAAGTTTAAATATTTATTATCTACGCTATTCTTGATCACACGTTTAACATCTAATCAAAATAATTTCTCTTACAAGGCACAGTTCCAAAGTGTCAATCGCTGATTTTGATTAAACTTTAGTACAATATAGCCCTCGTGAAAATATTTTACATGTTTCTTTTTTATCGGCCATCGCCCATATTGAAGGGGTGAAAACATCTCTCAAAGTTGAAGGTCGAATAAATATTTCCTTGCGTACCTCAATAACTATTTGGTATAGGTAAAAAGTTTCAACTACAAAATTGTGTATTTTTAAACGCTGAATTCAGTTATGTAAACAGTTTTCCAGATATCCAAGGAAATATGTTTCCCACCCCACATTTTGAGGGTTGTTTTCATCCCCTCAACATGTACGATGGCCGATAAAGAAATACGTGTGAAATACTTTCACGAGGAATATATCACACTAAAGTTTCATTAAAATCGGCGATTGACACTTCGGGACTGCCCCTTGGTAGTATCAGAGGGCTCTTATTAGAGACAAATTCTTTACAATTTTCATTCAATTATCGTTGTTAAGGAAATTCTGCATGCTAACGCCATCTCCGTTGGCGTACCGATAATTAGGCAGTGGCAACGACGCGCTGACTCATGTGGAGCGTCGATCACGGCCCCTTCCATCGCTTTACAATCGATGGAAGGGGGATTGCTATTCCTTCGAGGAAATAGATCGCGATTCCTTGGAAGGACAACTCTCTAAGTGACACGGCTACGAAAACCACGCACTTTGAATTCGCTTACGCGCATCTTCTGCTCGCGCTTCGCCTTCGAAATTACTCACCTGCAGAGTAACGTGCGTTCACCCATGTTACCCACCTGCTTGGTAACTTGGTTAGTTAATTGGGATTCATTGTTCATTGTTCATTTAAAACATTCTTAGTGTAAATACTGTATATATTTCTGTGACCGTTGTACATAAATTCAAAATCTTAACTGTAGTGGTTCGTCAGAGGCTAAAATATATCTATCCTTGTGCTCCGTCTAAGTCTAGCAGCTTCTCACAAGGGGACCTTCAGGTTTGGCAATTTCAGAAAATTTTGATATTTAGTGTACGTGAAGGTTCTCACTCTGACATTAATTTCCCAAAGCAGTAAGACGCGCTTTTCAGCCAAATTCGAGAAAATCGATTTTGGAAAATTCTGAGTTCCGTTATGCACAGGATGTTCCTCTACCTATGGTCAATACTCTAAGAGGTGATTATACAGGCAAAAATAAGACGAAAATCAAGAGTGACGAAATTGCGGTAAAGGCTTCGTTTTCGAGAAAATTGACTTTGAATCTCACCTAAATACGCGTGCATCGTAAGCGCGTGCCCCTCAAGCGCCTGCCCCTCCAGCGCCTACGATGCACGCGTATTTAGGTGAGATTCAAAGTCAATTTTCTCGAAAACGAAGCCTTTATCGCAATTTCGTCACTCTTGATTTTCGTCTTATTTTTGCCTGTATAATTATCTCCTAGAGTATTGGCCATAGGTAGAGGAACACCCTGTATATAAGGGAACTCAGAATTTTTCAAAGTCAATTTTCTCGAATTTAGCTGAAAAGCGCGTCTTACTGCTTTGAGAAATTAATGTCCGAGTGAAGACCTTCACGTACACTAAGTATCAAAATTTTCTGAAATTGCCAAACCTGAAGGTCCCCTTGTCAGTGCTTACTCAGTATTAATCGCTTCCTTGCACCGCTTCCAAACACTTTACTAACAATCGTTCTTGATTACCAAAGTTGTTCTCCCCAAATCGTTGCGGCAACCAAATTTTATTAGTTGCATCATGCTTGTGACGTGGAAAATTTCCTGGTATTCTAAATGGAACGCGACAATCTATTTAGTTTCGTCGTAGACATCCTAGTGATCACCAGCGACAAGAAATAGACGTAGCGGCGGCTTGGAAACGGTCTACTAACGTCTTTGCGCACTGAAAATTGCGGCGCCACGAAGCGCCAGACACCACTCATTAGCTCATTATTGTGATGCCGGTAGCTACTGCTGCCGCATTCGCTCTCTCTCTCTCTCTCTCTCTCTCTCTCTCTCTCTCTCTCTCTCTCTCTCTCTCTCTCTCTCTCTCTCTCTCTCTCTCTCTCTCTCTCCCTCTATCGTTATCTCTCTGCTCTGCTGCCGCAGCCCGTGTACATGTCCTTCATCCTCGCTCTTGGCCCGCCCCTACGGTTTCACGCAGGCGTCACATAGGTGTATCAGTTACTGCGTGCCGGCGTACGTAAACGAAATAACGCTGGCACGCCACGTGGACTGGACAATACCGGTCGCGCAGGGTGCCCTGGTCAGGTCCAGTGAAACCCAAACGAACCGACGTAGGTTGGTGTACAGTGACGAATGATGTCACCAACTTGAAGATGATAATCACGGAGTCCTGATGTGTAAAAGATTTCAGCGACAGAGATTTGTTTGCTCGGAAAGAGTGTTTCTGAGTGAAGTGAGAATTGTTGGAGATTCCGATGAATATTTATATTCCTTCACTGTTACAGAAAACTAGTGTTATTAGAATGATTTACTGCCTACTGCATTCAATGAACTACCCAGATTCGTGGTTCTCTAGAGGAGGTTTCCTTGCTGATTAGAATGTTAACTGAACCACATTTTTAAGTAGGTTTGAAGTGCCATAATTCAAAGTGCCTTGATGCAAACGACGACTGTTTTGTGTAAAACGTTATTTTGTTAATAAAGAAAGGGTTTGTGCCTGAATTGCAAAGAGGAGTGAAGGCCAAATTTCGTATGTTACACCCTTCTTGCTCCTTTCTTGAGAAGTTGCTTGTTTGGGAATTATTTATGTATGGTTTAATGGAGTTACTTTTTGAAAATGCTACTTCCTGGATGTCGATGAATATACAAACTTGCTATATTTTCCTTTCTACGAAATTGTACGTAAATAAAATCACAATTAGATGTTAGGAGTTTGAAAAAGTATTCAAGCAATCATTTTCCAATTCCAACAAATGAGGTCCTAATTTCCTTTGCCAAAATATTGTTGTGATTGAAATCCAAATTATTGGAGCCTTCATTATAATTCAATAATTTATAGTTTAATTTTTCTTCTCGATCAATAATAGTAGATTTTGGGGAGTTGACGAAGTATAGAAAGCAGTGTTTTCGAGTTGTGACAGACATAATTTTGCCCTTTCCTTCTTAACCTCTGTAGATAACACTGATAGTTTAAAAATGCGTGAAGATTAGACCTTGACACCTCATTCTCTATTTATGCGCGACTCCTGAATTAAATCTTTTCCCCCTCTAAATTAAATAGAGTCTAAATGATAGTCACAGAATATACGAGAGCTGTCCCTTTCTCGTTTAGATGATCATAAAATACCTCAAATATCCTTTTTAGTACGAAAATGATTGCATTCTAATAGTATTTAAAATGTAAATCCTTCTATTCGACGATATAGGGAAATTATTATAGAAATTAATATATTATTATTCACGCGAATTTAAACCCAAAAGCTATCCCTGCTAAGCACTAAATAAATTCTTGCTCATTTACTGAAATTCTCTTCAATATTTCGTTTGCTCTAAATCGCGTTGATCCATAAAATTCCTAAAAAAAACCACGCTGAACACAGCAGCCAATTCACAAAGTCGTGGTCGGATCACCGTGAAAATCCTGTATGTATACACTCGCGACAGCCGTGTCGCGACTTTCAGTGAATTACCTTAATAGTAGACCACCCTCAAACCTCGACGTGTTAATCCGGTTGCTTTGACTCGCGCCGCGTAATTTTACATCAAGATAGGTCGAGTTCAACGATATTAATCGCAATTCCGCCATTCACGCGTGGTGGGTCTCGCGTCGCGGTCGCTTGAGAACCGTACATTAGGCGGCTGAAGCCAGATTTATGGACTCTCGTGTTCCAGTCAATCCGCAGAAGAGCTGCTGATCTCGCGTTTTATGGCTCGTTTCGCAGGAATAAAACTTTTTGGTCGAGACCGCGGTATGAATAGCATGCTGTTTCTGAATTACTCACGGGGCTGCGGGGCTATACGCTTCAATTTCGTTAAGATACCATTGGAGGACTCACCTGAAATCAGAGGAAACGTGATGTTAATATGTGGTAATCAAAGGGCGGGTACTAATGAATAGGTACATTTTTAGATTACTTTCCATTTATCACAGTATACACCAGATTATTAAAGTACATGGACCCTCGTCATAGGAAACAAAATAAATTTTGGTAATTTTTTATATGTTTTACTACCTAAGAATATTTCTTTGTACGGTCTTTGTTACTAATACTTGTATCTTGTATGTCGCGTCGGTCCCTCATATGCATATTGCTCACGCCACACAGTGCCGCGGCACGTGTTCAAAAAGCAGACATTTGAGTTTTGAAATCTTGTATTTCGTTTCACGGAATTGATAGTAAATAAACCACCGATATAAGAACATCATAACTTAGTAACATAAATAACGGATTTAAGGTTAGTAATTACATTCAAAGTCGAATAACCAAACGTAAGCTGCCACAGACTACAAATAGGAAACATTTACCCACTGCATTTTTGTTGTATTTATAAGTTCTTTTCTTTCTTTCTTTTTTTTTTTTTTTTTGAAAATAAGCAAAATTTATCCTTTTTTTCGTTTTATTAATTAAAAAATCAGTGGCTCAAATTATTTATTTTTTTGTCGCATCTTATAAATTCTGGAGAGAATTAAAAAAAACGAAACATATCGGTTCTTTCATTTTTTGACTATAATTAGTTCTTTTTATGCCCTTTAATTTGGTATAAATTTTATCTGCCCCCGAGTGCTCCCACATAAGAAAAAATATACAAAATAAAACGAAAAAACTAGACAAATCTGTGCTCGAATATTTATTTTTAAAAGATACTGACCTTTCAATTCCTTCAGATTCAACTGATAGTGATGAAGATGTATAATAGGAATGAATAATTTAAAATTTATTATCAATACGAATTATTTAAAAACTAAATTTTATTTTTTTATAATTGTTTCATACGTTTGTTATTAATTTGTGTTTAAATGTATTTAAAAAGATATATATTTTATTTGCTTTACTTTTATTATGTTCAAAAATATATTTTAATGAATTCTTTTATGTTAAAAATTAATTTTTTGGGGTATAAATATGATTAACATATCAATTACATGTAAATAACTGTATCTTAATGGAAAATTGATTTTTGATTTTTTTCCCCTATATACTCGTTACACTGTGCGCCAGCAACGCGGATTTCTACAAATGTTCTCTCATACTACCTACGACATCACATTCCAAAAAGACAAATATCGTAGAGAAACAAAATATGCAATTTATACGAAATATGGCAACTAACATATAAACAACGATTTAAAGGAGCCAAACAGCTAGTATTTTTTAAAATTTGGTATACATTCAGTATTTAGACAAAATGATTGAATATAGCGCCTACCATTTTTCTTCTTGAAAAAAAGAGCTTACTGTTTGACATTACAATGATACCACGAAAAGTAATAAAAATACTTTTGATATCTCATACCATATTTAATATATCATAAAAATTAAGAACTGATCGGTTTCTATTTTTATGAATACTAAACTCCTTAAGACGATCCTCTGTAATATTACGTTTCGAAAAAAAATGTTTCATCCAAGTTTATAAACATTTATGTAGTAAAATAGAAACATAAAAAAGGGGGTAATCTTTTAACGTTTTTCTAAAATTTAGTACGTCGTTTAAGGAGTTAATACGTTCGATTTTTCTTTCTCCGTAGAAACTTACGTTGCGAATGAAGTCCAGAATCATTGGGGCTTCTCAGTAATAAAGAAAACTACTCGAAAAAATCAGGGACGAGGATGAAGTGAAATGTTCATTCATCCACGTGGTCCATTGTATGCGGAGGTAGCTATTAACTCGCCTACATCTACATCTGGAAACAAAACGCTAATTGTTTCGGATCATCTGACCTGCTACTAGCAGACGAGGACTGCTCGAGATGAAAAGGGTAACGGCGACTCTTTCTGTACGATACCCAAAGGGGAATCATCCTCTAGGATGTCTCGCGTGCTTGGGCTTACATAATACATACATTGGAGGGGGTTGCGATTATTTGCTCGGCTGCAATACTATCTATATCCGTACCGATCTGTGTTTGCAGTTCCCATGTTGACAAGCGTTCTACGCTCGGACTAAGCACGATGAACCGTTTATATTTGCCCACGTACGCCAGTTTACACTCCCGGCGAGCTACTACAGTTACACTGGGCCGTGTAGCCATAATGCTGTCACCCCCGTGTTACGGTGAAAACAAAATCGGAGGCACACGCACGTCAGAAAATCAGGCAGCGTAAAACATTTAATTGGCTGCTTCGTTACTAATAACCCTATTGCCCGCGATATTTTGCCGAAATATTGACGGTATTAGGGCATTTATTTGTTGCAGTGGTTGTAAGGTTATGTACTCTTCAACTACAAGTTTCGGGTGTATAAGATAGATTCAACTTTTGGGTCGTAGACCTTCGTTATTCGAAATAATAGATTGGTCCATCCAGAAGAAGCTGATTTCAGTTTTAAAAAAAAAAATGGCTGAGATACAGATTCAGACCTATGCGTTCCTGTCAGTGACGGAATTAACAGGGCGGTCGATGAGCAGTTGCCGCCTGGGCCCCTGCCCAGAAGACCCCCCAGGGCCCCCTCCTTAAAAAAAGAAATTATGATTTTATCCAAACAATATTTTTTTCTGTATTATTACACTGAACCCGTTTTTAGTAAACTACCTATTCATTTTTCCGAAAAATGGGCCCCTGTGCAGAAAAGGCCCCCCCCCCTTCATCCAAACACTATATTTTTTCCCGGTACTATTACACTTAGCCCGTTTTTAATAAACTACCTTTTCGTTTCCCCGAAGAAATGGGTCCCTCAGAACATTTGCCACCTGGGCCTTTTTTCTTAAATCCGCCACTATTAGTATAATATTAATTTGTAGGGCAAACCTAATTGGGGTGAAGGAAGGAAGAGTAACGAAACAAGGACGATGAGGTGTGCATTTCTGAGAAGTGATGATCGCTTGCTATGAATTTTTTGAAAAAGTACAAATCTGTAATTAAAGATAAGTGCCATAAAGTTTAGGATACTCGCATGCAAACTCTACCACGTTTGTGGCAGATGCATTGTGAACCATCCAGCTCAAGTCCTCCATCGAGGTTGCTTAGTAGGTATATCACACCGTTTATATGAAAAGAATTCTTTCAGACAGAGCGTCTTACTATCTGATATAAACATACACCAGAATATACAGTACTGGAATAACAACACGTGAAGGTGATTAGTTAAGAATAATTAATTAATCCTTTGCAATCCGCGAGCTTCACGCAATGAATTGCCAGCAGGTCCAACTGTGTGCCTGTAAGGCACGTTTATGCCGCAAAACATTAATACGCTCTAAGTAAAAACAAAATTGGCCAATCGCATAACTAGATCGCAATACTTTCGTTCCTAAGCAACAGCTCTATTAATAAAGAACATATCAATTATTAATCACCGGCAAGTTCTTGGTCTTGAGACTCAAGGTAAAAATACTGCTAAAATACTGGTAGAAAATGCTTTGATTGAACGCATTTGCTTATCTGTAACGACCCGAACCTATTCCTTTCGTAGTAAAGAAAAATATACTAGGGGAGAGCAGGTACAAACGTAACGGCGTCATGAAAGTAACACGCCATCTCCCGCCTTCCACAAAAGTTTCCAAAACGTTTGCTTTACATAGTTACGCATGTTTAGTGTTTCTTTTCTTCTCAAGGATTGACGCTGAGCAGTACGACGATTCGTATACCGTGGGCAAGCTGATTTCGTTGTTTCGATCATTCAGGTAAGTGTCTCCTCTGTTGGTTTTTTTGTTAATATTCATAGTTAAACTATAGTCATTGATCCAATTATTTGTTAGAACGTTCTTAGATAATGTCTTTATAAGTTCCTGTATTTGATTTCAAAAAGTCTTGTATAGTTTGTACGTTATAACAGTTCTATGCTAAAAAACATGGCTGGGAACAAAAGTAACACGTCACTACGGGGAATAGTTGAATCCAATATTAACAATAGTTTTTAAAAGAAAATCATAAATATTAGTTACTTTTGGGGCCGTTACACGAGATTCCATATTAACCCTTCGTGGTCACACGAGGTGTATTGTACCCCAAGAATAATTTTCGAGTTAAAATGTTTCGCCTTTACGACTGTCAAAGGGGATTTATCGCAAGAAAAAAATAAAAAAAAAATAAAAATCGCTTTGTCCCACAACCGTGGAAAATCGCTCATTTTCGACTACGAATTTTATCATATCAAAATTTACATTTCTAGAAAAAGACTATTAGAACATGATTGTATAAGTATTACGAATGTACAATTATTACTGAAAAGTTAAAAGATTCAAAAATACGAAAATGGTAACTGAAAAAATGACGCTGGGGTACAGTGAACCCCGTGTGACCAACTTGTGATTATAAGAAGGTGTGACCACGAAGAGTTAAATCAAATACACAGTATCAAATAAATGTTTGAAGCTGGTTATGCTTTTTTGTCGTTACCTAGTTAAAATATGTTTATTTAAATGCTTATTTCTATCGTTTCTGATAATAGAAAATCCTATTTTGCTTTGGAAGAAGTGTTTTTACTTAATTCTCCTCAAAATAATTAGTATTACTTTCGTCCCCATGGTATGTTACTTTCGTCCTACCCCTGCAGGACAAAAGTAACAATGACAGTCACTGCGGAAAATTGCCATAACTCTTTGACTACTTATCATGGTAGGCTGAATTTGTGGTCAAATGATAGACCAAGAAACACACTATCTCAAGGCATAATTTTCGTTTTTATATCTGTAAGAGGTAATTGGCAGCTAGGCCAAATGTAAAAAGTGTTACGTTTGTCCCCGCTCTCCTCTACTTAGTTGACTACATTCCAACAAGTAAATAACTGAATTAAATTACCTCTTCATGCACTCGTTGCCTAGATCTCGGACAGTCTTTTTCATCAACGCAACGATATTACCCGACACATTCTACTCATACTTAAACCATCGAGCATCCATTTCAGACGAATTTAGACAAGACATAGTTTTCAACACTGCACGGCGTTACATTCAATATTTCGTGCAATACTCGCACCCGCAGACGCATAACCGGCACAAATAACGAGCAGAAGAGAATCGTCCGTGTAATCAGTACGGTCATTTCGGTGTTCCAACAAACGATCCACCAATACGTTCGACGTTTCTCCGTGTATGACAACCCGATAACCGATCTACGACGATATATACCGAAGGCACGCGCTCGGCTCGTACGCAGCCCTATTACACGCCACATTAGTACCGCCAACACATGCGTGCACGCGCACGCACAATAACGGTTATTAGATATGGCCTGGTCGGTTACAGGGTTTGCCCTACGCATTACCAGTGTCAGCCACGGAATCGAGCATCTGAACGGATTCCTAAGAGCCGTCACCCTGCCGGCCATGCGAGCCCACAGGTGTTTGCTCGAGTTCGGTTTACCTTTGAGAGAAACAGCGAGGAAAGTTCGAGCCACCACAAATGTAGGTGGCGTGCAATCGGTGTGCCGATGTTGTGAGTCAGATTTTCAGAAGGAGCAACCGCCGATTGGCAATTCAATCGATGGGAAAGTAAGTCCCACTGAGAATGCCCGATTCTTTACGGGAGAGTCCGTGGAATTTGGGGATTTAGAAAGATTCGTCCTGTTCGTGGTTTTGCGTTCTCTGAGATAATGCGAGATGTAGTTTAATTCTGGGGCGGATTTGGAGATTTAGCGCCCCTAGGCTGACAAGCGTCTGTCACCCTTTCCATGAAATACCATCCAATATTTTAATTTAAAAAAAGTTGAGACAGTTTGGAAATTAATTCAATATGACAACTCAGATATGAATTATTGCTAATTTGCTACGTAAAAAGAAAGTGAATTGTTTTTTATTCTAGTCATTTTATTTAATCATTTTTCAATTCGATGTTTCAGCAAATTATTTTCAGTTTTAAGGGTTAGAAAAACGTTTGCCATGTGTGAACATAAGATTTTAAAACAGCAGAACAATCTGGAATCCTTAAATTGCTAAAACAGTTAATTTTATGTAAGATCCTCGATATTTTGTTTCTGTCTATATCTTCACATAAAATAGTTTACATAGTTTGTGACATCAAGAAAATGAATTTAATTGGGGCTGTCGTTTGTGTGTGTTACAGAAATATAAGACTGACAGAGAGATTCAGTTATTTGCATGCTAAATAGGAATAAATATTTAGAAAAATATGACATGCTAACTTATACAACAAGAACAAATATTTACAGTTATCTTGCTGTGACTCATGTTGGATGAAATTGTAGGCGAAATCGATAGCTGGATGTTCACCATTAAGTTAATGATAACTTTTAATTTGTTGGTTAAACTGAAATTTGATATAAAAGTTCAAGTTAACTGTATCATCTCATATTTCTTCGCTACTCATGCGTGCACTTTCTGAAACACACTTCTGTTAGCCACACTTTTATTTGGGCAACCCTTAACAACCCTTTCACTTTTATACGTAATTTCCTCCTTTCCTGAATTAAGGGGTCATTCTGGTTAGACAGGTTGAACAAAATCGATTTTTTTAAAACATTTTTCGAAAGTACATATCCTCAAGAATGTACAGGTAAATTTTCATGGAGAAATTCCGATTATTTTAGCTTCTGCAAAGGCATTTTGTAGGGAGCGCAAAGGCTCGGCCTCTATAGATGAAAACTTTGAACGCGTTGTTCTCAAAATGTCATTTTTTCACATCGTGAAGATAAAATCTCAAAATCTATCGAACCGATTGGTTTATAAATTTTACTGCTTATTCTGAATACCAATGACTCTCGCAGGGACTACAACCAAGTATTTTCATTGGGTTTAACCTACTTTTTAATCGACTTCAAAAAGGAGGAAGTTATAGATTCGACCCGTTTCTATTTTTTTTTTATGTTTGTCCCCGCATAACTCCTCAGCATATGAACCGATTTTGATGATCTTTTTTTTATTCGAAAGAGGGCGATGCCCCGGTGATCCCATCCTACAGTGAATCGATATTGGCCCAATATTTTGCCAATTATGGTTAATAATAAAGACTATTGTCACCTAATTATTATTATTTTATGTACGTACGCGCATATCTCCTCGGCATAGTGTGTCAATATATATAATACTAAAAAGTTAAAAATAAAAAAATTTTAAAAAAAATAAAACCGACTTCAAAAAAAAATTGCACTAAAGAGTAAAAAATAATTTTTTCTCTTATTTAATCTACGACTCTCATATTTTTTAAGTCGGTGCCTCATCATTTGCAACTGTGTAAATCTGGCGCCGACTTAAAAAATATGAGAGTCGTAGATTAAATAAGGGAAAAATTATTTATTACATTTTAGTGCAATTTTATTTCTTTAAAATCGAAAATAGCAAAGGAAAAAGCCGAAAAACATTTTTCTTGCTTTTTGCCCGCCTTTTATTAATTTTAAAGATAAATCACTAGTTATAGTCCGAGCCATAGCGATTATCATACTGATCAAGAATCTGTTGGACTTTTTGGTTCAGATAAGTCTAACGGCTGAAATCGCCTGCACGAGCGAGGCATGCATTTTTAAACATGCCATCACGACCGCTTCCAAAAGCACTTTAAAAGCAATAATTTTATTAGCTTTATATTTTTTATTTACTGTAGAAATATAGTTTAATAAATAGAAAAAAGTTTTATTCCATTACTATGATTCTTTTCGTCGCAATAAATTCCTGAAAATCGCTGAATTTATCGGCGCGCTAACCAAAATGACCCCTTAAATTGTTCTATTAATTTCAATTTCTTTGAAACTATATGACTTTGTAAAATGAGAAGAATGAAGAGACACATCTATTAAGATAATATAAGTTGATATACCTAAGTCTCGCATAAATGACCTTCATGGATAAACAAAAATAGTAGGCGAAAAAGCACATTTGTCATTTTTTCTTTTGCATAAAACACTGAATATTCACTACATGTTTCGTTTTGAAATTGGTGGATAGCAAATTAATTTGCAAATCGCCATCGAAGACGAAATGTTCGTAATATATCTATCATTTACTATACATGATTACAGTAATTCCTCGTAATAAACCCGACGAACGGGGCTGGCGGCGGGCGTACGACGCGATGCGGACACTATTCGGGAGAGCGAGAGGGAACGAAACAGTTGATACGAAGTTGCCGTCGACTCTTTCGTTCTCTCACTCTCGACCGAAGGATTCCAAGAAATGATGGGGATAGTCACCGGGCGTACTACGCATGGTGAAAACGGAACTATAACGAGGATTTACTGTATACACAAGACAGTGGTAGAAAATGGCCAATTTTGAAAGTCGTCACAGAAAACAAAATTTCAACAGGATATGCAACTAAACGTCATAAGGAATCAGGGAATTATAGTTAAAATGCATAGATTTTGTAGCACTTTTACTTTTCTAACAAGTTTCTAAACATGAGATTTTCTACCTTTATCCTTTATATTTCCAAACATAACAGCCATTTATCTGTGACTGACAGACGAAAAGCAATAAACGATTCAAAGATCTGAGACATGCAAAATGACAAGAGACCTCCTGCCACTTTTACGTCGACTACTATCAACGCGGAAAGGCGAGTCTCATAATTTAACAAATTTTGAAAAGCGGTTCCTTTGGGATGGTTCTAGAATTTTTATTATCAATAAAGAATTAAAGTGTTCTACCGCTATATAATCTATACACACCACGCTTACCAAAGACCTACTATTTACACAGAACTTTCCACACTTTTGAATTCAAAGAATTCCGTAGTAATAGTCATATCGAAAAATAGTATCAACATGTTTCGAGAAACAACTGGTCACGTGTGCTTAATTCCGCACTCTTCCCAACTGATACAAGTCCGATGATGGAGAAATATTTGGTTGCCGAGTAATTAGACGTAAGTTCGCGTCGCGCTCGGAGGCCGCGCCGTCCCGCAAAAACGAATATCCGACGGCGAGCGCCGTTTAAGCACATTTTGTCCACCGAGGGGGACCCGCGGCCCCCAGCGGCGGAGTGCTTACTCCCTCCGGTCCACGTATGTCGCAGTGACTGTGGCAAACAAAGCTGAGAACATCATATGCAGGTAGGATTATAGCCGACGACCCCTTTTTACGGTTTAGCAGGATGATGAGCCACCCTAGTGGGCTGGTGAACTTCTGCCAGGCTCATCCCGATCTCCATTCTCCCCCCACCGATGCTGATCCATTTCGATTCGATCACCGTGTACATACAGAAGGGTGGGCCTACACTTGGCCGTGGCTGGCGAGAGAGCAAGGGAGAAGACACTGGCTGGGTCGTGAGCGCGGGGTGGGGGCTGTGGGACGGTGCGCGGATGTTAAATGCACAAAAGTGTAACTGCATTGTCAAATAGAAAAATCCCCCATGGGACGTCGATGGCACAATAATGGGACCGATTATAATCTTGTCTATCTCCTAGGGGTACTCTATCTCCCCATTACCGTTGCTCCGTGTCATCCACGGTCTACCCCGGTCTAGCCTCGTGTCTCCGCCTCACCTTGCTCACCCCATCCATGCACGCGCGTACGGTAGCTGGGGTGTGTATCTTGTTCAGCTATTGACTACCCGTGCTCGTCGCCTCCCTCCCTCCGCAACGTAAATGCCTGCTAGCGTCTCTTTTTTCGGTGTCTTTGGTGGGCAGGAGCCTGTGTCCCCCGTTAATACCCCGTGTACGACACGCCATAGCTTAATTAAGTGCGCATAAACGATCCGACAGTTGTGCGTATTGTGCACCCATGGAAAACGTGGCCCCCTCGTTCGTTTCGGGACGCTCGCAGAAAAAGCTCAAGTAAGCTTGCAAGACTTTATTCCCGTTGACTTTGCCTGCAACTACGGAAATGCTGAGCGACGCTTCATATGGTGGCCAGCTAATATACATAGATTAGTATAATACACTTTGCTCTGAGGGAACTTGATGTTGAAGGGAAACGTGAGATTTCAATTTTTTAATTTGGTCATAACTTTTTTTTGAGGGTGGTGAAACGAAAATTTTGATTGGTCAAGCGTGGACAATCGTATCTCAGTTAAAAATCAAAATGTTCATGGGGATGCTGATGACAAATTTTTAATCTGGTTACAACTTCTTTTTTGAAGGGTGGACAAACGAAAATTTTGGTTGGACACACGTGAACAAACGAAATCTGTTTCTATTTTATAAATATTTGTACTTGAGGGTGCCAACTTCACGGACCTGACACTGGAATTGTTGTAAATTTTTATAATCTTCTCGAACTTTTCTGACCGCTCCAAAATTTCTTCATTATTTCGATTTGTATTGTTTACGCTGACACGAGTTCTTTAGGCACCGCGCAATCTCTAAAATCGAAGAGCACCAAGAAAATAATGAAGGTCTGTCAGTTGCCGTGCATCTGGATAAACTGTTTACCAGTTTGGCTTCTCGGCAAACGTATCCGCGTTAAATCATGCGCATACTATCGCGCGACGAGTTTTCCCGCGATAAGGCGCAGCCGTATCGTCGTTACAAGCACCAACAACTTGTCCGTATCGCGTAACCGAGCCAACGTCAGCCGGCTGTCACGACTCGGGACGCGCGTACACGCGTTTCCTCGGCATTCCAGCTTTATCGGTCGCCAAATCGACGATCAATCTCTATTCACGTCTGGCCGGCGCGGCGAACAGGGTGACGAGCAACGAGAGCGCGGCACCGATGGGATTATTTCCAGCGATCCGGCTCTATCCGCCGCCGAGAAAGTAAAAATAAGTGATGCCGAAGTCGTAATGTATGCGGCAACCCACCGCCTTAAACCAGTTTAACACCAAGCTGGCTCATTAAATAGATCTCTGTCCCGTGTTCCGATGATCGCTTCATTCAGCCAATCAATCCGCCTAGTCTGCCATCCTCATCGACAGTGTCGGACAAGTGGTAATAAGCGACCGAGGATTTCCGTATTAATAAATTGTCGAGGCCAACCGCCGTCGAAAAACGTCGGACGTTCGAGTCAAAATGGTGTCTTCCAATTTATGGATACCTATCGCAGATGTTTATGACAGGATGGGGGACAGTTAGATTGCAGTAATTTCGATCCGCGGGCCGGTTGCTCCGAACAATTCCTAAAGTCGTAAATATGCGACAATTACAGTGGAATGTAAAACGCGTCGTTGACCTGCCAGCTTTCTTCCATCGTGGACGAGATCGAATGATCGAACGTTAGCGTTACGACTTAGTATTCTGAAACTGTCCGCTTGTACTTCAGGCTAGTTGAACTTCCGCATTTAGGTATTTGAAGGCGAGTTTATCCCTCGGTTACGGCTCGATACTGTGACACTGGTTTATGCCGCAAGCTTTATTGAAACGTGATAAAAAGAATCGGTTTTTATGTATATGGAAGGCGAGGATAAGGAAGCGGTGGGAAAAGTAGCAAATGAAAATTTCATCACGTTTCAACAGAAAAGGATCTACCGATTTTTTAAAGTCGATTCAAAAGTTAATTGGGTTACCAACCTTCAATTATCTGAAACTGAGTTTTAGTTTAATTTTAATTGTTAAAGAAAAGTAGCTATATTTCTTTTGGGTATATTTTATTTCTTGTTATTATTTTACAATGTTTTTTAATGGGTTATTTAATAGCGAGTAGTACACTTAATATTATTTTAAATTTTCTGTAGCTTTTGATTTTTAAGCCTAAAATGAAACTATGGCTTGGTAGTTCTACGGGTTGGTAATTTTTTGCAAGATAATGATCACAAAATTGTGGGATCCATGCTGCGTTTAACTAATTTGTTGTCATTTTGAGGATTGGTAGCATTCTGCATAACTACTTAGGCCCAATTTAAACTCCATCTGCTAAGATAAGGCCTCCTTGAAAGCTATAGGTATGTAGACTATATTGTCTAATAGAAAATTGAAATTAAACTTTACGCTAAACATGCAGAATTTTAGAAAATACAGAATAGAACTATTATATTGATAACCGTATCATGATTCACTCATATTATTCTGATCGTCAAGATGAGACGACAGTCTATTCTTTATTCAAGCACTTGATGACTTTTTGTGAATTTGAGGAGGTGGTCGCTATTAAGGGGTCATTCTACTTTGAACCGCCGAAAAATTAAGCTATTTTTGAAGATATTTTTCTCAGTAAATGCAACATATAATGAAATAAATATTTTATGGTATTTATGAAGCTACTCTTATATTAGACAAAAAAAATTAAAAAGAATTTTTGCAATCTGTTTTATTTGTTTTTTTTTTTACAGTGTCAATATGGTATCTAAAAAAAGAGGCGTATGTGATTTTCCGGCTCAGGCTTATCTGAATCAAAAAATTCGAAAAGATTCTTAATCTGTATGAGTGTCGCTATGGCCTCTAGCTCAATTAACAATTTTTGTTGAAAATTAAGAAAATGGCGCTGGTTTGAAAAAAAGTTTGACAAAACCCCCAAAAGGATGTATTCTCGGGTGTTCCATGAGAAAAATCTCGGTTATTTCTCGACAGAAATTGTTAATTGAGCTAAGGGCTATAGCGACACTCATACAGATTAAGAATCTTTTCGAATTTTTTGTTTCGGATAAGCCTGAGCCGGGAAATCACCTACGCCGTAAGCATACCTCTTTTTTTAGGTGCCATGTTGACGCTGTAAAAAAAACATTAAAACAAATTTAAAAAATTCTTTTTTATTCCTTTTTCTATAATATAAGAGTTGCGTAATAAATACCAAAAAGATTTATTTCATTATATGTTGTATTTACTGAGAAAAAAATCTTTACAAATAGCTTAATTTTTCGATCGATCAAAGTAGAATGACCCCTTAACACCAAGAACTCTGTAAAAATACCAATCTTCTGATTTAGAAAGAGATCAATTCTTTGATTGTACTCTTAATCTTTCCAAACCCCCTAACATTGACGTTTTCACGATTCAAACATAAAAGTCTGTCTCCGTTTTAAACAAACCACCGAAGCAATCACTCTACATTTTCACCTACCAACTAACCCCATTTACCCAGTTCCAGTTCTTAACTCAATTCCGTTGGCGTGATGTTTAAACCCAGTTCAAACTTCGCTTATGAACCACGTGAGTGTTTCGTCAACATCCACGTTCACCGGGAATGGAGGAGGGACTATCACAAAGCGTGGTCCACGGGGGCCGAGAGGAAGGAACCACCGGCATAGGAGGACGAAGTGGCATCGGAGGGAGGGCTGGCGGGAGAGGGAGGGTTTCCAGCTCGACGGAGCCAATTCAGACCCGGAATTTATCCTATCAATTTCTGCTCGGTGGAGTGGCAAAGAGCTCGGCAGTTCGGCTTGGCGTTCGCTATATTAACGCTACAGAATTCTGCCGGCCACGAAGAGGCCCGTGCGGAACCGCCGCATGTTTCCACTCTTCTCGCGGAACCAACCCCCGGCCCTGGCTCTGCGCCCCCCCCCCCCCTCCTCTTTCGTTCCCGCGGGGCCTAGATCCCCGCCGTTTGCGTTCGTTTGCTGGCATATTTCGTCGTCTTCTTGTTCGAGTGTACCCGATTACGTGGGCCAGTACACCTCCGATAGTTTTTGCGCACGATTCTTCCTTTCATCGCTCGGTATCTTTTCAGTTGGTTGATTGCGCCCACCTCAGGCTGTTTTGCCCGTGACATTATTAGTTTGGTCACCGAGGCTAGGAGGAACAGGAACCGAAGGTGGAGGAGGCAACGATTGATCGATGGATCAGCTTTCGATGCCTTTTTGCCGGAAAATAAGTACGTCGGTTCGAATGAAATATTCAGTCGTCTCGCGTAAACAGAAAACGGTTCATCGTTAATAATTTCCGCCGCTTCCGTGGAGCCTCGCAGCCCTTGTAAATTGGGGAGAAGCATGCTAATTGGTGAAGGCGGAAAAGTCGGGTTTATTTGGCACTCTGGGGGAATAGGCTCCGTTTCTGAACTTGGGAAACCTAGCTCTGTATGTGTACCCAGAAAATTAGACTTCGTACGTGAAGCAGGAAAATGTTATGAAAAAAACAGCTTTCTTCAAGAATGCATGTTCCTGCATACAGCTGAGTACAAACAACCTTTACGTCTTTAAAAAATGAATTCTATCACCCTGTATCGTAAAGTTCCCTCGTGCTTTCAGAAAAGTCACCTCCGTCCGGAGGCCTTTAAGAAAGTAAATTCTGTTCGCAAAATACTTGGACGGTTTCATTTAGCCAGCCAAGCATTTCTCATTTTCGCGTGTTACGTCTACCTTATCCATCTTGCTTCGGGTAGCTGACGAGGTGGAAAAAGAACACGTAAACTTCACAGTCGAGAAATAATTACACCTAAAAGTTCTATAATCGTCGGTGTCGTTTTTCTGCTACCGCTCATAAAATCGTGCCCACCGCCTATCTATTATTTTCCCGGCCAGATTGTATAGTACTAATCGGTGAGACGAACGGGACCGGCGAGAACGTAGAGGCGAAGAAGGTAGATACGTACATACGCCGTTAAAGGGAGGAAAAGAGACAGAGAGAGGGAGAGAGGGAGAGAGAGGGAGAGAGCGTGATCAGGAGAGAAGCGGAGAGGCGAAGGTAGGAGAAGTCGCATAGGGATGGACCTCTTCAGGTTTAGCGGGGCAAATAATGCAGCAGGGAGAGCCTGGTCGGGCTTTCCATGCAGAAGACCAACGAACCGATCACACTGATCTTTGCCAAAAACAATACCCTGCTCGCCTTTGAATTCCCCTGCAAAATACGGGCGCTAGGTGAGTCACCGTCGAGTTTGCGCACACATGGAACAAGAGAAGGTTGTACGAGCCAACGACGACAATGTGCGCATAGGCGCGACCGTTCCTTTATCCAAATACGGACGCGCGCGGGCGCGTACACACGGCTGTATCCGACTTATATTGTACTCACAACTTTTCATTGGTCTTCGGAATCCTTCTACAACGTTGCCGCGCGATAAAAAATTGTGCAACCGCTTCGATTTACACCGAGAAGTAATGTGACGTTTATTTAGGTGATGCTTTCGTTGTTGAGAAATTGAAAGAATAGATCGAGGAGATTTGGGGGGAAATAAGCTGTTAGGTGTCAGATAATTGCGACACAGGACTAAAGGAATTAAACAACTGGGTATAAACGACAAAAATAGAATATTACAAAAGAGTTGACGAATAATATACCCCGTGATAGAAAAATGAAACTGCACGCGTATTACACGATTTTAAATTTAAAGAATGGCACGTGCAGGAGTATCTGCGCTTTGCAGTAATTTAGGTGGACCCCTCTCCGTTATCCGATCTTGACGGCGCGCAATGAGGCACGTGCGAAATGCGGCAAGATAGTCATCGCGAGAAGCGAGAGAACTGGTGGCGTTGCTCGAGGTCCAGTTTATCTGGTCGTACTTGGCGGCGAATTCTGACAAATAATATGAAACCAATCACAGTTAGGAGTTTCTATTCCTCCAGTTAATTAATTCCTCGACTATCGAATAAATATTAAAAGGTGTCCAAGTGAATTCACATTTTGGCGTGACGTTTGGATTTACTAAGAATTAACGACTTACTTCAAAGAATTAACTAAATATTTCGACGGACGTTTCCACAGCAATCCCTCGACTTGTGAATAATATCGCAGTCCAGACGACTTCGTTGAAATCGGTTTGCCAAAAAATTAAAATCACTCGTATAAACGCTGTAACATTCAATTTACGAAAAGCGATATAAATGTGTAATAGGTGTAACGTAATCGCTGGCTGATTATTTTGAAGGTACGACGTGCCGGTGATCGGCGACGTCCGATCGGGGAGAACAGGTTTCACGACGATAACTGACTCGCGATCATTCACGAGTACGCCGATATAAATTAGTAAAGGGGGTGAGTGGCATTTTTCAGGCTTCGTTCCCGAGTAACTGATGTCACGGTCCATTGGCACACGCACACGCGCAGAGCACTGGCACGTACACGCAGCCGCATAAATCTCTGCGAGTCAACGTGCTCGCATAAAAAACCAGTTAGCAATTTCACGGCCAAGCAGTCTCAAAGCGAAAAACAAATCGTGATTCGTGGTCAAAACAAATTCGACAGGGGCCCACCAATTTCGCGTGGTGCTTTTTCAATCCAAGTGGCGCAAAGGGCGGCCCAGCTAGCATTGGAAAAAGATGGTAGGTGGAAAAAAAAATTGATAACGGATTAATAACCTGGTGGTCGGCGAATGACGTTAATCATTTTCGACGCAAAAAATTGCTGCAAAAGATTGACAGCGCCGAGATAAATTGGGGGGGGGGGGGGGGGGAAGCGCAGAGAGATAGGTGTAACGCACGGGTACCGTGGATAGAAAAAAGCGGTCAATTTTCCAAAAACGAGTTTCGAATCGCGTCATCTGTGCCGGGAACGCAGTTTTTTCCCCGGGAACGAGTCTCTGAAAAGCTGGATTAATCGAGTTACCTCGCACTCGCAGTGAACAGTGTAGAGCCACACGAGATAGCTCGGAAGTGCCGGAAGTTCATTATGCCATCAAGTGAAAAATAATATATCGATATTTACGGCGCTGCATAACATAGCGGCGATTAAGAGAAACATCGGGAGGATAAGGAAACGCCGAAACGAAGAGGCGGAGAATAAATACGGGTGACAGAGAAAGCAGTGCCTTTGGAGCCGAGGCAAATGCACGGGTCCCTCAGCGGGGGCCGCCAAGTCAGTGAACACTTTGTCCGCGCGAACAATCAATTTCTCGATCATAACAACGAGTACCGGTTCCAGTCACCGCAGTAACCGTCTCCCGCCACTTAAAAAATCCATATAATAATTCGTCGCGGCTACGGGGCCGAGCGAGGAGGTAGTATACGCTGGTGGGCAAGGGGTGGGAAAGATCGACAAAGAAGAGAAATTTAGGGAGGACTGGCAACGAAGAGGGACGGAGAGACGACGGGGGGAGGGGGCGGATGCACGGAACCCGGTTGCTCCGTCAGTGGAGTCCCTTTTTTTATGAATATTCGAACACGCGCCAATAAATTCGAATGTGCACGACGGAAGGGTCGCCAGACGTGAAGTGGTAGTCCGTTTGCCGTCGATAGGCTCGCCCGTTGGTCTGGTAGGGCTTTGGCAAAGGGTGATGCACGTGTACCGTCGTCTGTATGTGTGCGCCGCACGCGTGCGCGTGCTTATATTTGAAGGTAAAGAGGGGCAGGTACCGTGGAGCTCCCTGTTCGCCGAGGAACAACCACCGCCATCGAAAACGGGCTGCTCCCATCGAAGCCACCCCCTGCTGCCGACTCGAGCTTCTTATCCGAGAGAGAGAGAGAGAGAGAGAGGCCCGCTTCTTCAGCCCCTGTCGTCACATTGGAATTTCGTCCTACCCCGACACCCACTCCCTGCCCCAACAGCTCTTCAACTTATTCAAATTTGCTGCTCTAACGCAGTTGGCTGAAACGAATATCTGGGATATGAATGCATGCCACGGGGACTTTCAGTGTCTTATAAAATGACCCAACAGAATTAGTGCAGGAATATGTACATAACAATTATTCAAGGCCGTTACTAAAGGTTTCAAAGCTACTACTGTCTCGAAATTCACCCAAGTTTCGAACTGTTCTGCTGTGGTACTAATTGCCAGTGATTCGATGAGTTCCGTGTATTCAATACAATTTAGCGCGACTTAGTGCTTGCATTTCGGGTAGATAAAATGTTACGCGTGTTGTCGAGTTGATATCTAGCTTTTGTTCAGATAGGGGAGACCGGGGCAAAGAGAACCTCGAGGTAAAATGAGCTTTCTTAATTTATTCTTTAACAATAGAATATATTTACAAATTTTGGTGACGTAATAAATGTGTGTAATACCACAATGATAATTATGCACATTCAGATATCAAAAAATGGAAATTCGTTTAAAAAATTAAAATGAAGTTTCAGAGACTTCCAATTGGTTCTCTTTTCAATTTAGCTTTTTGGATAAATGAGTCTTAAATGTGTTATTTTAACTCCAAATTTTTTCTGCGTGTTTATAACAAGCTTATAAACATACATATACACGCGTTTGAGAAAACATTAATCCTAACATTATTAAATAATTAACTTTCCATTGAGTACACATTCGGAGCAAAGTGACCGGGGTAAACTGAGCTGCAAAGAAAAGATGCGCGAGTGATGTGCGCAGTAACCTAACCTGTCAGCTAGCTGGGAAACCACGCGGCGTGATGGAACAGAATCTAACCTCAAAAAAATGAGAAATCTGCCACAGTTTTTGACAACCACGGTGCAAAAAACCAGAAGCTGACGTGCTACACACGTCAGCTCAGCGCAAGGGGGTTATAATTACCTATATCCTTAATTAAAACTCGTATTTATTTCAGTTCACTTTACCGCATATATGGGGTAAAGTGGTCGTTTTGGCATTTTCTTTTCAAGTTGAATTTTAATATACTTTAAGTTTATTTTAACTATTGCTATCCGTCATTTATCAATAGTAATGTTCAAATTATATTATAAACCTATTTCCACATATTTTTATTGAAAGGGAAAAATTTGATTCGACTTCAAACTTTTTTCGCGTCACTTTGCCCCGGTTTCCCCTACTATATTGAAATCTGATACTATATTGCATCTATTTACCCTTAGGCCATCCTCATTACTTAATATCACTCGATCTGAACTAAATACATTTTCGTCTTCTTTTCATCATCAAAAATATGTCTCATACGTTTTAGTTCCCCTCAATATGTATTAGCTAGTTAAAAACGCATCTCCAAAAAGCTCCACAGCTGTTAACATTTTTCGTACGATCTGTTTTACCTAACCCTAAAACTTGACATACCATTCTGCAACGACTAATTGGAGACGATTTCAGCTCGATTTTCAGAACAATAGGTCGTCACGTCTGTAGCAGAACTGTTGTACAAGTCGCTAGATCTGCCTCCACCTATCGTACGAGAACTCGCAACGTTCGTGGGCCCCTATAGGCTTTGGAAAATGGTGACAAATGACCAGCATCAGTAGTAGTAAGCTACCTTGGTTTAGCCAAATTTATCATTTAATCTAAAGACCACGTAGAGTCCTGCACATCTTCCAATAAGAAGAATGAGTTTTTCAAGCTGGTCAGCGAGGACCGTAACTATGATTAATAAGTCCAGAAGTACGACCAACTCTGCGGAGTGAACGCAAAAGAAGAGAGACGAGATCCATCGGTGGCCAAGTTAGACTGCCGGGTTGTTGAAATCTTGCACGGTGCGATTGGACCACACGATGCACATGCAGGAATCCTACTCCCGACAAGAATACGAGGGGCTAAAAGGCGAGAGAGCTAGAAGAGAAGAGAGCAGAGGGACTCAGGCCTGGTGTATGGAAAGTGAAAGAGACACACACAAGCGTCTCTCGCTGGCTAATGCAGCGCGGTGAAATATTCATCAGTCTGCCTGCCTGCCTCGGTGGCGCGGGCCAACCCACCCTTTATATTTCGTAATTACCCTCCCAGCCCCGTTCTTCCACCTCGAGCTAGCCTCCCCAACCGCCTCTACCATCGTCCATCTCCTCCGTCACTACCAACCACCTTCACCCTGGTCCCCTCTTCGTCATCGTCGTCAAACTCCGCGTCTCCGGGCCCCCACAGCCCCATCATCCCCCATCCCACGCCTCCATTCCTTTTGCCACCCCACCACCACTTCACCGTTACTGCTTAGTTTTCTCCTGCACTGAAACCAGCATTTCCAATCTCTGGTCTTCCGTCACCTCCCCGCTAATTTCCGCACCGACAGTATGGACCAACCGTGCCCCCGTAGCTATGGACTATTACACTTCGACGACGTTTACGTTCTTTCCTTCTCCTATTCTCTTCTTCCTAAGGACTTTTGCCCCGAATCGGGATACTCCGATGACTCGATGTGTAGAACTTAAAGGCTCTCGTTGTCAAACAGTCTTCGAAGAATTTCCAGTAACCGAGGAATTCAAGGTACTTATCGTCTTCGTAAGTTATAAAAGTTATGGATAATTGGGATGCATAATATGGTCCTTCGGACAGTGCAGTGTACTCTGTTTCTTCTACATCTTAGGGACACGATGATAATTTCATCCTCGTACTGTCACATGTAGAATTCTGTTGAAAAAGCTACAGCCACAAATTCCTAAAGTATGCCAATCATTAATTCAGAGTAATGTTCCTGTGTCTAGATTGTTTTCCTCTTTCAAATATCGATTATACAGATGCTGAAATACAAACAACTGAATTACGAATCTGCTATTTCCCCACGTTGTCCCCCAGTTTCCTTAATTTTCAGGCGGATCAAACATCATATCTTCATAATTATCCGAGAACTTAATGAAGCTGCAACAATAAATATTCTCTATTCTCTCTAGCACCAGACAAACAACAAACAACCTGACCCACTGCAAGTACGTATGTTCGTAGCCCCACGACTGCACACCTCGCCAAGATTTCAAAAGCTGGCAGATTTAAATCGGCGAAGGCGTCGGACAAAGGCTTGATGATATCACGCCGGTGAAAGTCGATCGAAACGCCCATACATATCCTGGCCAACGACCAGAGATCTAAATATTTATACGCTAATGCCTATGCGTCGGTTCGAACATCAAAGACAAGGTGGCCCGATGCTTCCTGCATAGTTCGTAAAAATAAATTCCCGTCGGTTCGTGCACGCTACCCCAACGCGTCCTCGTCCTCATCCTCAGCCTCATCCTCATCGCCGTCGTCATCCTCGCATAGTCTGCGTCGTTCTCTCTCATCGGCCGTTGTAGTCGAGGGGTTCGAAAAGCGATGGGGTGCGCTCGGGCCTAAAAACCCAACGTAGGTTCCGCGGCGGGGAACGTCGATACGCAACGTGAAAACACAAGTTGTATGCCCCGAGCAAACACTAGACACCGCACGCTCGGCGTCGGGACCAAGAAGAAGAGAGGCTGAGGAAGCGGAGGAACCGCCGCGGACTCGCCGAGACGTTAAAGCAAACACCGGATCACACGCGCAGTCACACGTTCAGCCCTAGGGTCGTGGCCCGCGTCTTCCTATCCGGAAAAGTCGAGTTTCTTTTACCCAGAAACAGTGGAAAGACTTCGACACTGCAACAGTAGCCCGCATCCGTGGATCCTAGGCAACGAAAACATTTGTGGAAAGCACGGTAAACGGTGTGCAGGGCAACGAAGGGCTTGAAGAACACGATAGCATCACCTGGCACGTAAATGTGACAAACGGTAACTGGAGTATCTGACGTGTGAAAGGAAACGATAGGTAGATTATAGAATCTCCTGCATAGGTACACCTACACTTTAAATGATGGCTGTAATCTACAGTGATACCGTGATCGATTAACACATACAACCTGAGTAGATAACATATTTTAACGTAAATATTTCTAAAAGTTTCCCTAGGGTACCCTAGAATTTTTCAAGAATTTATAAAGTACACAAAACAATTCACAAAATGTCAGCTCATATTTCCTAACTACCTGAACGCCTGTAATTGCTACCAAGCGTAGCGCAATTATTTTCTTAGACCATCACAAGATGCGCCTGACACTCTGCCGCGCACCTGCATCTCCCTAAACAGTCCATACATAGCACGCTCCGTTACCCAGTGTTTCCTAACATTCCGAACCTCGCCCCACTAGAATTCAGCAATATCGTTGGACGCGAGGTTCGGTGGCTCCCTTTTTTGAAACAGGTGGCACTTGTCATTCCCCGAGCAACCTGTCAAAGCTGCCCTCCCGCAAGAGAGGCCCGAATCCGGGCACGGCTGATTAGTCTTGGAAGAGGTTTGAACGCGCCGGAACCTTGGGACCATGCCATGACTGAATCGGGAAATCTCGGCTCCCGGCACGCATCGTTGCTTTTTCATACCGGCCACACAATGCCGCACCGAGCGAATAAACGAACGAACGAATGAACGAGGCAGCATCGCCTCGTCCCCCGGAGGGGAGACGACTCGTGAAGGGCCAGGCTCGTCTTTTTCGCACGGCTATGTGGTTTATAAATTGCGGGAGTTGTGCACACAATAGTCGCAAAGGGAGGTGGGGAGCAGGGTAACTCTGTTATCGCGGTCCGCTAAGCGGCTGGACAATGTCCTTAGCCGGGTGCTCCTCTTTCTTCCGACCAGCTTTCTTCCTTATTCCGCCCCTGATCCTGGCTCGTGGACATCCAAATATTTGCCCGAAATCTATATCCAGGTTGTTGAGGGTCCCCTCGCTCGTCAAAAGATCGTGCGGGCATCTTTATTATTCCGGAATAATCGTGGCTCGCTTCATCAGCTCGGCACCAGGGACTTCGGCATGGTTTGTTTTGCTATTGAACTATATCCGGCGCTTGTTCGCCTCCCGTGTATCTCTCGACATTATCGTCCCGACGTGCACCGAAACTCTGAACCGTGTAAGAGGGTCACGTGTCGGGACTTTTCACCCACGGGACGTCGAGAATTTTACTGCCCTTAGCGGTTACAATCGGTCGAGAACCTGTTCTACAAAGCGAGGGTACATCGAGGGAAAGAACTAAATTTGTATACGCTGTTGACGATCGCACAGATTTTGTCGCGGATTGCGACGGTTGCTTTTAACTCACTGGCCGGCTTCTTCACGCCAATGGAATTTCTCTTGCCGCGAAAATATTCAGTGGATTTAACTTTCATAACTGGAGGACGCACGGGTTGTCGCGAGACACTTTCTCCTCTATGATTGCCGGAGAAAATGTAACGCTGACGCGAGATACAATGGTGCGGGGGAACGGACAACGCTAGGCGTATTTACTGATTTATTATAAACGACCGGTCAAAATATTTTGCGACCATTTTTCGAGAAGAGCTGAAGGTTGAAGCGGGACTGCCGATCCCACGGAACGAAGGGACTACCTATCCATCATGCCCCGCTAAACTCCGCAAATGTTGGTCATTCGCCCTTGACATGTGGCATTTCGCAAATTGTAGCCTCGCCACGCATGAAATTGACGTCGCTGCCGCATAATCTTGTAGGTGGAGTACGGCGTAGCACGCTGATACGGACCATCAAGTATTCATCGATAGGAACGACAGACACGCGTTTCATTGCCAACGGGAATCTCACAGACAGCAGTGACACGCAAGGAGGAAGCAATCTCGCTATAGGTGTTAAGAACATGAAAATCGAGCCTCGGTAAGCCATCGCTGAGAAATTAAGTCCAAATTAAACCGTATTAAGTAGTAGAAATAGGGCATTAGACTAGATTTGCCATGCTACTTAGGTTAGGGAGTTTTGCTTTCAAGCAACTTTATCATTCGTACTTACAAAACCGGGGTCGCATGCTGCTCTGTATAGTGTTGCAAACGTCACACTTACCTGAAACAATCAAGACAAACAAGAAATTAATATAAAGGTTGATTTACACTATATCACTTAACCCTTCGTTGACACACTTCTTTTTTCGATCAACCTTAACACACCTGGGTGGCTCACACCCAGAACAATTTTTGAACGACTGCCATTCTCATCTAAAGAATCCAATCGTTATGAAAAAAATCATGGGTCAATTCCATGGTCTGTAGAATGTATTCCAATAGTTTTTTGATTGAAATTTCATCACAGTTCTTGTAAAAAAAATCTAGATTACCATATGTCGAGAAAACACGAAGAAAATCTTCAAAAAACTGTAACTTTTATAAATTTAAATATTAGATGCTAAAAATCTACGGAGTTATTGCTCCGATATAATATTTTGAGAGAAAAAATAGTTTGTAAGTTGGCTTTGGAAAAAATGTATTTAGTTTGCATATAAAAGGTACAGAGCGTCAAAATCAGCTTATGGGTGGCTCACACCCAGAGTGTCAAAGAAGGGTTAAGAAACTGAGGATACTTGCACAATATAATCATGTTAACTCGGCAGGCAACTTTACCTAATGCAATACAAATTTCTACGAACAACATAAAAAATACATACGCAAAACAAATAAAATCTTTTTAAAAGCTTATACAAAAAAGAATTGTACGATAACAATGTCACACTGATTTCAATTGATTCCAACTGCATTTCTGCTATGCATCTACTGCACCCACTACTTTTTGTTTTGAGTGACAAAATCTTATTACTTATTATTTACTACTTACTAAGTAGTTCCACAATTCCCAAAGTTTTACAGATATCGCTGCTTGGCATTCAAAAGATTTCAATTTTGATATCGTGATCAATATTCGACTATCAGTCGAATGCAAATTTTAAATTACTTTGCTGTAAAATTTACATTTTCTTAGTCAAATCAAACCCTCCCGGCTTAAAACTGATTTTGTCTAGTGTTAATTACAATACAACTCCGGATATATCCTACAAAATTGATTTTTTTTTTCAATTATAGTTTATATAGAGGTGATAGATAATAGGGTAAGTCAGTGACTTGAAAAATATTCTGTGCGTGAGCATTAATTTGAGAAGTGAAGTTGACCAAGAAGGGAAGATCCCGAACCCGGAGATTCAAAAAATTACGAAACTTTGGCGATATGCAGAGGATATATGTATATGCAGATATGTATTATGTAATTTATTTGCTGTGCAAATTCACTCTGGTACAACTCGGGAACTGAAAGAGAGAGAAAAATTTTTTTAGAAAAAGTTAGTATCTTATAATTAGGACTCTCATTTGGTAACTTATAGTTCGCGAGTTATAACACAAACTCGGAAAATAGCCGAATATTCAGGGGTCAATTTCACCCCCTTAGGGTAAATTGCGTAATATATATCTCTATATATCCTCTACATATCACCAAAGTTTCGTAATTTTTTTTAACTCCCGGGGTAAGGATCTTCCCTTGCAAGTTAAATCCAACGGAGTTAAAGGTATTTTGCAATGAATATTCATCTAAACTCACGTATCGCTATTGTTTCAACCACTTCTAGTTCAAATTATCTGCCTACCGTTTAAACTCATTCTCCTACACCTTTCATCCTGAAAGGATTAAGCGTATTGCATCGACTACTCACTGGCAGGCAACCATTAAATTCGCTAAGTCGTGCAAAATGGAATTCTGAGAGAGTTGGTTGGAATCAAGAAGGCCACTCCATTCGAAATCGCTTCTAAACGTTCCCAGGCGAACGTATTACCGCCCCTCGAACTTGACGCAGTCACAAGTGACGCATCTTCAGAAATATTAACATCCAACAATGGCGTATGGGGTGGTTCTGTTCCTCTGTCCGCGAGAGTCATCGATATTGCGAGTATTTACAAAAAAAGAGAAAGCTCTTTGTGAGACAGATTAATAAAACCAGCTCATCCTCGGAGCAAAGCCGACACACGACGTCTCTCTGGCTGCCGTGAATCCGACGGTTTTCGCTGATCTGGCGAAAACCAGATTGTATTGCGAGGTGCTTTTTCCATGACGTCAAGTACCGCACGAAGGATCACCATTGTAATTCCCGCGGCTCTGTCATTGATCTTCAGATCAGCGATTAAGCTTCTGCGCGCTGTTCTTTTGACGTTACTGCGTCCGTTGTAACCCAGTGGCTTTTTACACTAATTGGCCGCAGGTACCATTTTTCTACACAATGAGGTAATTCCAAGTCAACGCGTTGGTCATCTTAAAAGAAAAGCGAGTACATCTTAAAAGAAAAGCGAGTACATCTTAAAAGAAAAATGTATCTATTTTCAATCAAGTTCGTCTCTAATTTGGTGCAAGAACCTACAATTCTTTAAGTGAAAAACACTTTTGCATAAAGTACACGTATTCGTATTATATATATATTTCAGAAATAAGTAAAAGTTTATAAGTTCTCAATTTAGGGATAACAATTATACATGTTCAATTTATACTGGAACGATTAGTAATTGTTATCAACAGAAAATCACGGTAAAGTAGCAAAAGTTACACCTTAATATAATTTCACGGACGACGTACAAGTTAAAGTTTTTCCTAAAAATGCACAATTAAAATTATTTAAAAATGTGAGTACAATTTTTAATTTATGTGCAACTTAATTACAGCGTGTGTCATTTAAACTTTCATTTTATCCGAAACACTGTCGGTACTTTGATATTCTACGGTACATCTACTACTGGCGTAAAACACCTAGGCGTGGACAATTTTCTTCACTTTAATTAATATACAACAACCCCTAGTGCGAGTATTAAAGAGAAAAAAATTCAAGGTGGATTGGTGTCTGCCCGCTTTGAGCTTTTATTCACAGCGTAAAAATCTTCAAGGGAATATCAGAGATGTTCAATTCCACTTTACAAAAAACGTAGTGCCACCTTAACAATTCATAACTTTAATAAACCGAGGGACGTATCGCCGCGTGAGTGTCTACTAACTTTAGCAAATCAGAACACATAAGCAGTTGTGAGTCTCCAATTCTTTTTGCATCTCCAATTCATAATTCTTTAAAAGTTGATAGTTCAAGTCCATTCTTGTTTAAAGCACCGAAACTCATGAGCAGTTGTTTTAAAGAAAAGGAGCGAAGCAGATACTGCTTTAATACAGGGCACTTGTTCGTCCTCTAGCCGAAACCGAGCGAGGAAATTAAAAGACGTTTACCGGAAGACGCCCTCCTAATGTCTTCGGGTAAATCGATTGGTTATTCGCTCAAGTGAAATCGCATCACGACTCGTCATTCAATAAAAACAAGACGGCCGGGGAGCGATAAACCACTTAAGGCCATTCGATATCCCCAGCCCCGAGCGTTGCTTCGAAAGAAAGAGAAAAGAAGGTTGCGGGAAAGGAGCGTGACGATGTACACTTATAGCGATTCCTCAGGAACACTTGCGCGCGTGCGTGCGTATACATGTTGCACACAAGCAACACGAAAGGGCAATGATAAGTCAGCACAGTGATTTGTGACCAGAGAGTGTGTCATGATTGCTACACATCGTTGGAGAGCTCTCGTTAAGAGCAATCCGATCACACCAATTTAACCGGAAAATGAAGTGCACCTTTCAGAATCAACTTAAAGTTTATAATTTCGTGTTTAGCGACGAAAGAATCGGCAGCAACCTCGTATCTACATGGAAGATTTTCAAAAACACACCAAATGACGCGTTAATATGTTTGAAGCTCAAGCTACCAAATTGGATTCTTGCAAATTGTTTTCCTGTAATAAATGACGAAAACTCATTCGATGGACTATATTCGCAAGGATATTAATATACACTACTTAGGGTGGCTCTTATTTACTCTTGGTGAAAATTTGTCTTCGATATTTTTGCGATTTTCGGTCCCTAATTTTCAGGAAACATTCATGACATATCGAAAACTGAAAATATGAAAAACATATTTTTTTATCTTTTTGGCATATCTCGGTATATGCTACGCCTTAAATGTTTAAAAATTAATCCTCTAAAATAAAAATTACAATTTTTTTCTTCGCCTTAATAAATAAAAAGGGTTCGAGAAGGATTTAAATTTTCAAAATTTGAAAAATAAAATTTTTTTTAGTTCTTCGGACAATTTTCGAAAACCGTTTGTCGCACGAGAAAAACTAATAGAACATAAAAGATGCTCCTTGTCTGGATCTACAACTTTTGTTTAAAATATTTTTTTATATAATCAATAACTTGGAGGATATTATATAAAATCGACTTTGTGAGCTGTTAAATAATTATTTAAATGTTCAAGAGCCCAGGGACACCTTTTCCCGTTACCCGATCGGGCTTAAACTTTACAAGATTTTTTTTATTATTTGGGACTATTCTGGGGGTGCCACAAGTAAAATTCAAAAGTTGAAAATAAGAGCCACCCTAATATACACCCACCACATGACGTAGGTATTTATCAAAGTCTTCTTTAGAGTTTATGAAATATTATAGGCACGGGTTTTTCACAAATATTTAGATACCTTTTTATCCAGATTTAATATTTAGCTTAATCCGATTTACATAAACTACCGATGGCATAACACAAAATACTAAAAGTCATTTATCTCAGAACCACCTTTCGACAAGATGCGCCCTTCCGTATTAACACGCCCTTTCCAATTAATCACTACTATTAACAGGTTCCACTGCCCACCTTCAACCTGTGAAACGATTTTATGAATATCTAGACAAGTAATTTTATTGTAAAAGCAATACCAAAATCTCTGTAGATTTCACGCGAAAAACATTGCTAAACTGCTTCTAATACGTCAGTAGATATTTGATAAGTCTTCGCGGGGATGGCAAGCAACTTGCAAAAAAAAAAGGGAGAAGGGCGAAAGGGTTGAAGGTTCGAAATGTCAGTATATACGTTTATAAACGTGACTTATTTATCTAGGTCAGTTCTTCTGGGGAAGCATTTCAAGCCTCGTGAAAACTTCATCGTATTCAAGAATCGTAAACAGACTCCATCCTATCACGGACACTGTTTACAAAGGCGCTTGTTTGGTGATATTTTCCATATTTTCTACAAGACGCGAGTAGCGAAACGATAATGATCCCAGCGCGATATCAAGTTCCCTACAGGGCTAGTAGTCGCTGGCTGTTTTATTTTCTGCTCTAGGTTGCGCGTCCACCGTCTAGTTTCCACCGAGACGACGATGACATTCACGGCCACGTTTTCTATCCGCCTCCTTCTCTCTATTTCCGTCGTTTCGTTAGCCGTTCTACAAGCCCCACGAATGCTCCACGCACACGCGTTTCAGGCCCACCGGCTGCCGCATGCACAAACAGGAATAATAAGACGGTGGGTAGGTAGGTGAGCCATTAAATATGCATCTCGCGTCATTTGGGGGACGCGGGTCATTATTCCATCCGCTGTCTGTCGTGCTGCTAACTTAAGTCCGTCCGCAACGCAACCGTTCGTTCGTTTGATCGAACAATGTGCCTTTCCGCGAATGAGCCAGCGAGCAGAACGAGACCGAAGAAGCGTTGTCATTTAATGTCACCGGAATGCTAACAGGGCTGTGTTTTTGGCCGTCGAAACCCTTGAATGAGGGGAACTCGATCTATTAAAAATTAAAACATCTAACGCGGGTGATGATCCCTTGGGTCTTCTACATCGGTATAGCGAGCTTTCCAGATATACCTACCTACCAAAATAAAGTATTGTTTACGAAATGAAGATTACCAGTGCAACTATAACAACTAGGTACAACATAAGAGGCCGCCCATTAAGGGTAATTTTGGCGATTTCTTACCCCCTCCATCCCAGAATATAAAAATTCGTAAGATTTTATATTCCAACCCCCTTCCCCTCCCTTACGTAATATTTCTTACATTGCACTTTTCCAGGTATTAAAATTGTTTTAAAGATTTATATGATTCATGTAACTCTGTTTCGTGTGTGCGATGAGACATTGTTTTTTAGGCTACTCAAATTGAAAATTAGGTTAAAAATAAATATTACGTAAAACACTCCCCCCCCCCCCCCACCTAAGCCTTACATAATTTAAGGATGACCCGTAAGGGCACAAAAAATTGTTTATGATGGTAGGTTACTGTGTGTGAAGATTTTTTGATAGAGTTCACTTATGACTTATTTATAAATTGATTTCACTACACTCCTGAAACACTTTCTCTATTTTCTGGCTGTTGAGGGGACTAGGCAGTCCGATTTGGTAAAAATGTAACTTTTGGGGGGAATTAATTACATGGAAATAAATACAAATTGTGACGAGTACTTTTGGGTAATGTTTATCAATACTATAAATTGTAAAAAAATATTTTTTTATGATATCTACATATGTATGACGGCGCTACAGTTTTTTTTGTGGTTTTGCAGTGATTGGAAAAAAACCGAGGGTCGGATCGACTTAAAATTTTTACAGCATGTTCAAAATATATTCCTCTCTGCACTGAACCTCAACATTAAAGTGTAAAAACTCTAGTTTCCGGGACAAAAAAATAGATATCTGCGCACCCCGAAAATCGACATTTATCGTAAAAATCACCTTATCCTAGACGCTACTTTAATAATTTTGGCTCAATTATTTTCTCAGAGGTTTAGGCCGAAATTACAAGTTCTAGGAGAAATATCTTCCAAGGAAACCGTTGTTTCTTTATTTTTAAGATCAATATCGATACAAAACCAAAGATACTTTTTCTAAAACACTGTATAATCAACATCGTGTGGTGCCATTTGTAAAATAGATATGTATAAAAAAAATTTGTTTACTCTACCTGATAGTAATAAACATTGTATAAAAGGTACAGTCTGTACTTGCTTTTATCTCCTTGTAATTAATTCGCAAAAAATACTAGCTCTCTTAATTCAAAGGAATAGAAATGACGACTGTCCTTCGTTTCCTAATACATTAATATATTTGACTTCAAGATGTAATGCCGGGTTTACACCAAGGCGAACACGAACAAAAACATTGTTCGCGAACGTGTTCGTCTGTTCTCGTCGCGTTTACACCGCCGCGAACACGAACAGAATACAGCGTACGAACGTTCTCGAAGATGTTCGCGTCGGTAGGAACGCAGCGGACGAACATTTCTGACGATACCTGGCGATCCGCATCCCTTGCCGTTGTGGCACTGCTCGTAAACAGGCGACCCTCTAGGACCATCCGCCGGCAGGTACTCCACAGAAATAGTATGCATGACAAGCTCGAATAAAATGTTTATATTTTTTGTTTTAGCATAATGAGAATATTTCCAACGTATGGATGAGATTTTTCTAATAAAAATGAAACCAAACCCGACGCAATTCAGACAAGTTTTAGTTCTGCTTATAATATATACTGGCTTTAAAATATCAATATTTTTAATACTAGTCAATAACAGATTTGCTTGAAAAAGAAGATAAAATTTTTGTTAGGAATCCCATCTCAACAGAGATACATATAAAATATTTCTTAAGTTGCGAGATTTGTAAATATCTATATGTCCTATGTATATGTACGTATGTGTGTGTGTATTATATAATGTTTGTATATTTTACATGTGTGTATATTGTGTGTTTGTATATTTCATATGTTTGTATATTTTATATGTTTGTATATTGTATAACTATCTTTGTGTAGTGTTGTATATGTTTTTAAATATATGCATATCTATACAGTATATGTATAGTTCTAAACGCACATATAACTCGTTAATACTTTCTCCTTATTTCTTAGTAAGTAATATCCTACAGCTTTAAACACGAATCAGCTCCAAACAAAATTTGTATCTTCTTCTTCAAGCAAATCTGTTATTGACTAGTATTAAAAATATTGATATTTTAAGCAGAACTCAAACTTGTCTGAATTGCGTCGGGTTTGGTTTTTTCATTTTTATTAGAAAAATCTCATCCATACGTTGGAAAGATTCTCATTATGCTAAAACAAAAAATATAAACATTTTATTCGAGCTTGTCACGCATACTATTTCTGTGAAGTACCTGCCGGCGGATGGTCCTAGAGGGTCGCCTGTTTACGAGCAGTGCCACAATGGCAAGGGATAGCAAGGCCCAAGTTTCATGGATTTGGGCATCCGGACGATTTCACGGCTATTAGTAGGGTCAAATGTTAGCGAACACTGCTATTTCGCGTTTACACCGAGGCGAACAGCGTGTTAGCGAACATGTTCGCGAGAAAAGACGGAAACGTTTTTGTTCGTGTTATTGTTCGTGTTCGCCTTGGTGTAAACCCGGCATAAAGAGTTCCAAAGAAATGCTACAACTCAGTTATCACTACAATAATTGAGCCCACAAGAGCAAGAGTGGTATAAGTGAAAAATGTTGAAAAAGCGTTGCAAAAAAAGATCACATTACAGTTTAAACATTAGGTTTCCAAAGTTAAATTTTAAAATCAACTTCCATCATCTTAATTCCGTGAAGTTCAATAATCATATTCGTCTCAACTAACAATCTATGCAATCCGACATACGTTTTTGCAAACCGACATAAGAGAATCAGTTACACGCGAAATTCGCTTCGATCAGCAGAAGCTGGAGAACCTCGAGCGAAGGGCGGTACTTTCCCAAGGAAAATGAAGCGATTCCCCGAGTCTCGCGGAAGCGTCCCAGAGCTCACCACCATAATCTGAACGGTAATGCGGCCAGAGAAATAAGAAAATCAAACAACGCGCGAGAGAAAAGCCTTTCGCGTTTCTCGTTACCCCGCGCAGAGGAGCAGAAAAAAAATCTCTGAAAGCCGACCACCGGGAAAAATCCCAGATTCCTCGGTAATCGCGGTGATTTATTCCCGAAACGAAGGGAAGGGGAAACGCCGACTCGCTCGTTCCGGTCGATAGACCGGGGTGCTCGTCTCGGCTATTCGAATGAAATGATGCGCAGGTAAGGGGGCCTGCGTTTCTCGATCCGTGCGCTTCGAGAACGAGAGAGGAGCTCGCCCCGGCTAAGCATTTCGTCTCCGGTTCTCGCAACCTCCTGGTGCTCGAGCGGTGCTCGAGAACGCGGGCGGACATTTTTCGAGCCGGCTCCTGGTCGCCTGCGCGAAAAACCTGATATGTCCGGGGAGAGTGGAAGGCTGCTTGAAGCCGGAGGGAAAATCGTCGCGAAGCGCAGCGTCGTAATAATCTCAGACAGAGCGGTGGAGAGAAACGGGAGCCGATCATTAAATTGTTCCGGCCCCGGTTAACACTAGGAAGAGGCGTAGAGGCGTAGAGGCATACCGGCATAGAGGCCTCCGGGCTCGATGTGGGAGGCACACTTCCCGCCATTGGTCAATTAACAAGTGCATTAGAAAATAATGAGGCTTCTCGTATCGCGGGGCACGGTCACCTCTAACCTTGTACCCACGTACTTACGAGCATCTTTGTGCGCGAGCGAGCCTCTGTGCATTCGGGCGCGTCACGGCGAGCGCAGGCCTCCTATCCACGAAGCGTATCGTTATAGATGTGTACAAGATTCGATTTGCAGCGACGATTCGCGTACGCTAACAGATATCTATACATGAAGCGTACCGTAAGCGTGTAGAAGTTGAAGTGTAACAACTTCGGTTAAGATGCCTGGAGCGAAGAAGGCGAAAAAGGTTTTGGGTGTATCTTCATATTTAAATGAATATTAATAGGAGAGTGTCTTATGCTCCTAGAGAATCGGCAGACGGGGATTGAAAATTTCGAACGTTTTATAGTAGGTACGAGCAACAATGTATTTTAGAAACCCATTGAAATTGTGGATCCATTTATTTAAAAAGAATGTACCAATATGTGTGAGTCTGTAAATGGGAAAGAAAGAATTACGGGAACGCTGAGGTAACTGGAATATTTAGATAATGAGCATAGCTGCTTTTCCGCCGTTTGTGCACAAACCGTTTGCATGCACTGTTTTGGCCATAAAGTATAGAAAATATACAAAACAATGCTAGTAAATATTGTACGGTTAGTGTCTCACAAGGGAAGATCCCGAACCCGAAAATTAAAAAAATTCTGAAACTTTGTGAATATGTAGGGGATTTCCGCCTGATTACAACGCAATTTTTGTTCGCTGCCCAAATTCACTCAAACGGGGTGAAATTAACCCTTGAAAATTCGGTTATTTTCAAATTTTCTGTTATAATTCGCGAACTATAAGAGATAGAAAAAAAGTTTCACGACAAAAGTTACTTCTTTTAATTAGATCTATTTGGTAAAAAAATTATTTTACAGTTCGCGAGTTATAACACAAAATCGGAAAATAACCTGATTTTCAGGGGTTAATTTCATCCCCTTCGAGTGAATTTGGGCACCAAACAAAAATTGCGTTGTAATCAGTAGGAAATTCCCTACATATTCACAAAGTTTCAGAATTTTTTTAATTTTCAGGTTCGGGATCTTTCCTTGTCAGTAGACGGCATCGGCAAGCTTGCATACTGACACGGGTACGTTGCTGCTTTAAGGTGGAATCAGACGGCACGTGAATCGGCGATCTTTGCGCGTGAATCGCCGAACCCACGCGCCGTGAGAACGCCGCGAGATCTGGGCGAGCCGAGCAAGCTCGCCGATACACGTGCCGTCTGATTCCACGTTTACAGCGTTGCCGTAAGTGTTCCCCCTCCACTACGAATAGTTTGGAGGAACCCACTTCCTGGCAACGCTGCTGCTTTATATACAGACTTTTTATATATATATATAGATATGCATTTAACACTAAACCTACCGAACCAGGTTTTAAATTTTCATTTAAAATTACTCTTTATGACATTGCGTTTCAGAATTCTTTCACGATTTTTATTTCAATATCTGAAGAATTAAATTTATCAATTTGTCTTCTCTCCCCCATCCTTTTCAAAGTTACATATATACTATACCTAGATATACCGCAACCAGTCATTTTGACATTTTATTTTTTTCGTTAAATAGAATGTCAGCAAATACGACACTAAATTCGAATAAACGTAAATGGTGTCAAATTGGATATTGCAGAAATAATAAATCCGATAATACTTGCGATTGATGCAATAAATATGTTTGCGAGAAGTGTACAAACCTAGAAAAAGGTCACCATTTGCAAGAGCAGTCTTCATTAATAATAAATTCACCATTTTTAAGTTTGAAAAAAGTGTATTTCTAAGTAGTATAAATATGTATAATATTATGTGTATTTTTTTAAAATATAAAAATTAAAATATGAATAAAGATTTATTTTCCTTGCGTGACGTACTTTTATAAATAACCAGTCATTTTGACTGGTTTGGTACAAATAGGTATACATTAATTAATTGTCGGTAGTTCTAGTGTTAAGGATGTATCGGACCTATCTTCAAAATAGTACCAAGTTGATGAAAATTTGTGAGATTGTTCCTGTTAATGTTCGTAGCGTGCTCAAAAAATTTTAAACGACTTCACTAAACGGTTGCTGAGTTATAACGATTTTAATTTTCACTGATTTTACACGGACTCTTATGGAAAGAAACGAATGTTTTCATTTTTTTTTTTATATGTAGTATATGAATAGATGAAAATATCTGTCGAGTTTCAATTGTTTTCACTAAACCGTTTTACAGAAATAAATTATAACTTGAGAAAATTGTGAATTTAGGGCACTTTCACTGCCAAAAGTCCAGCAAATAATGCTCGAAAACCCATTCGTAAGATGAAAAATACCTTTCTAGAAGTAAAAATAAGACTCCAACTGTCGTTCGAGTTCCTTACATCAAGATTTACTATGCGTAAGACGTAGATATTCAAGTATTTCAAATTTCATATATATATATATATATATATATATATATATATATATATATATACTTTTGTCTAATATTGTACGTCCGATACATCCTTAAAAACACACCGTGTTTGCGAGTAACGTACAGTTCTCAATGATGCATGAGAACTTACACTTACGTAGTACGCGTTTATGTCACGTTTCATTGACAGAACGCGATAGCCGTGTTGCAGCCGTTTTTCGTATCGCGAATCGAAGGGACTTCGCCAGGCGAAATAATTCGCAGCCCTGTACCGCGGGGGCGCAGGATACGTTTGGCGTGGCTGGAAGAATGTACGCTAGTAGTCGATGGCAATACATCGTGACGTAAACGGATGAAAAGTTTCATAATGATGTAAGCCGAGGGGGACGCAGCTCACACGTTGAATCATTATGAGGGTAGAAAAGTTCTTCCAATGTCCGTCCTCGACGCGGAAAAGCTTGAAAGTACGCAACGAAGGAAGACTGCAGGAGGAGGAGGAACGAGGGGGTAGGAAGGGGGAGGAAGCGGAGATCCGTTCACGCATTTTCATCCGTTTCTACCGGCTTGTTATTGCCCGAGAAACGTGCCTAAATGGCGGAGCTAGTAGTTTAATCACGAGACACTCCCTGCGGCGGTGGATGCGGAATCAGTGTTTTTTGTTTTTGTCAGCATCCGAGTACCTACTTGAGACATAACGGTATACCGTCAGGAAAATCTTGCACTTTGGTATAATCTTCTTTCCCTGATTGATTAGCAATAAGATTAGTTTTTTTTTGTAAATTTCTCTACTAAAAAATCGAAGTTTTCTAACATGAATAATAATGCAAGCAACAGTTCGATGTTCTGAGAGAACATATTTTAAATTTATTGTCGTGGCAACTCTGACTTAAAATCATTACATCTGTGATTTCTCAGATACAGTAAAGCTTCACTAGTCCGCTTGTAAAATTTAAGGGAAAGGTTTTGTGAAGCACTTATCATCTTGTGATCTTTTTACACTCTAGGCTTCTCTAAAAAAAAGCTGTTGCAGGTGTTTTCACATAGATATTCTGTAGAAAGCAACAAAAGTATTGAATCTCCAAATTTTTATTCTGAAGACAATGCAAGCTTAGAAATTACTTTGTACTTTGGCGCCAAGAGACTTTTTACTCGCTCATCAGTCGAGCCTGCGATGTATCATATGCTAATCAAAATTTTCTATTAGATCTTCATGATGGTGTTACCAACAGGTCGGCGAGATTCTCCTGATGAAAATGAGTCAAACTTCAACCACGCTCGCATTGTACTGTCCACGGAATTCCGAAGTGATTTGAATTACGTATAATTAAAAACAGTCCGAAGGATGTCGTATTTGGATTCATTTTCACTGGAGGATCCTTGCCCATCCATGGATACCCTCATGAGGATCTAACAGAAGAGTTAAAAGTTTAAATTTTCTTTAGTAGGCAGCTCATCCCATGCGCGATTACAGGGCACAAAGCGAACTCCGAGCTCGACTTGTTTTCAAAGCAAACATTCGGGGACTCTCGGGGACGATACTTTCGATGCGTTCCAGAAAATATCAACGTGAAAACACGCCAAAGCCGTCCATACAGGACGGAGATCCCACAGTGTAAAAACACGCTGCGCAACTCAAAATGTTGAAGTAAAAAAAAAATAGATCTATCACAGAAGTTCAAGCGATTAAACCATTTCCGTCACTTTTTATGAACAAATGACCCGCCTGTGTATCAATAAATACGTAACAAATAATTCTCCCCTGTGTGAATAAAATATCCATAGAAAATTTCTGCTGCCATTTATTTTCAATGCTCTACACAAATATTTTCACATTATCATAAATAAATGCATGGCAAACAATTCTTCCTCATTCGAAGGAACCGTTATCTTCAGTCGCTTTTATCTTTGCGAATAACGAGCAGGGAATTGCAAGTCCCCTTTCTGAAGAACGGATCGCAACGAAAATATAAGAACTTGCGAGCACTCAATTTACTCCGAATTTCCATCAATACCTTTATTAATAACGGAGTAAGAAAATCCTCAACAAGCAAAAAGGCACGTTGCTCAAACTAACTGTCTCACCGGTGTGTTTTTAAGCCGAGAAAATCCTCCGAAGGCATAAAAAGTATTACCATACCTGCATCCTGGATATTCGCTTTATGTACCTGCATACTTTCTTCCCTAAGCTCGGTGACTTTAGGATCAATTTAAATCCACCAACTTCAAACGCAGATACAATCCCCACAATACTTCCCCACAGAGAGCCGAACGCACGGAAGGTCTGCCAGGCTTGGGATAATATTTCAGTCGCCTTGCTGACAATCAAAGGGTTAAGAAACAATTTCCACACAAAGTTTCATCGAACTCGGACTGCAAGTAGCCGCACGAGCAGGAAAAACATGACGCCTGCCGCAGAACCCAATATCAAGTTAAGGCGTATCATTACGGCGGAACCAGTGCGCTCAATGCTGAGCATCGTTTGCTTTTTTCCTCTCTGCCCCCCCGCCCCCCTCTCGCCCCCTATCTTTGCCGAACGGAAACCGAGAAGCAGCCGCGTAATTCGATTTTCTTTCAGTTCGACGCCGGATTACGCTGAGATCGCGGTCGTGTCACGAGCGTGCGTGCATGCGCGCGCGTAAAACCGGTACACGCTTGCTGGCCGTATAATCTGCTGCTTTTCTTTCAGCCGGTGGCGAGCGGCTCTCTTCCACTTCCTCGACGCGGACCCGAGCTAGATCCGCCGTGAGAATTTTAAGACGCACCTTTAGGAGAAGTTCGACTTTTTCCCGGGACTCCTGTTTCTCGGATCAGCGCGCGGTCTCGCTCCTCGAGGTGCATGTTAATGCAATCGGCCGATGATCGGGAATCGCGCCGAGCATTTCATGCCGCGCATTAACGATGTTTGTGATAAATAACGAGGAATGCGACGTAATCGGCCGCCGGCCGACCAGTTTTAGCGCAAGCTTTCGTGACACCTGCATACTTTCAGACGGTTCACTCTTTTCAAAACGATCCCGTTCTACCTGTTTCGCGCGATTGTTTCACCGTAAAGGAGTTAATCTTCTGCATCACCAGTCGCTAATTAATAACGCGGATGAATGTAATGTGAGAAGTATCTACACGGTATGAACAAAAAGGCACTGAGGCAACACTCAAGGCAACATGTCGCATGCAACCCGTGGAACGCGTGACGCGTTGCTTGCGAAAAAAGGATTGTCCAGTGCCAAAAAATTGCCTCTGGTGGAATCCCACCTTTATGAAACTGGTGTGAGTGGTGGTTACGCTCCTCACACAATTTATATTAGGGATATGCGAGCACCTGGAGTTTACGAGCTGAGCTGAACTCGGCAAGGAAAAAATAATTATAAATAAGTAGAAATAACATTAAAAATAATAAATGAGTAAATACTTTTAAAGTACATATACGTAGGTACAGGAAGAAATAATGACAAAAATAATTTTGCTTAGCTAGATTCGTATTTTAAACCACTGTGCGTCGCACGTGTCGTTCGGGCGATGTGTCATAAATTTTACAAAAATTCAAGTTCTTTTATCCATGCGAAAATCGCACCAATCAAGGGTTTCCTGGTGCTCTCCCGATCAAAAGACACGCCAAATACATACCGTGTAAATCGTAAGTACTATTTTTAACGACATAGGCTTTAAATTCTACAAATTAACATTATATGTAATTTCAATCATTATAGCGCAAATTATGTTGTGTTTGGGCTTCTTTTCGACGGGAAAACAAGATGGAATGAAAATTATTAAAATTGACATTTTCGCTACTGGACGACACTACAAGTCGCAGTCAACACGAATAAACACGCTACCGAAAGTTATTCGAAGTTTACGAATAAAAATACAGATATGAATGAAAGCTTTTTTCGACGTTACAGATGAAACTTTCTTTGAATAAGAAGATTATCTTTATTCGCCAGATACATTCTCATCGAATAAACTTATTTATTCGTTGCTCATTGAATAAAGGTAACTAAGATTATTCGGGGCTCGAGTAACGATCAATTTGTTTTACCTTTTATTCATTATTCAAAATTTTTGTATAGGTAAAGATGTTTCCCAACTCTAGAGTTAAGCCGTCTCTGCTAATTTTCATTTACGAATCCTCAAATAAGTATGGGAATTTTAGATAATCTCGCTATCGTTCTGAATTGCAGGTCGCTCGCCCTAGGCCTGCATGTCACGGCGTAACGTGCCAAAAACGGGAATCGGACTGCTTCTTTCATAAATTTAAAGCACGATTCTAAACAATTCCAAGAACTCGTTGGGGCGGAAAGGCACAATATGGGAATCGCGAAAGCCTCGCACTATGAAATCCATCCCTTGTGTCAACTTTTAAACGATATTGAAGGTAATATTCCCTCTAAAACAAAAACTGCGCTCACAGTAAAATAAAGAACGAATGATTACGTGAAATTGTAATTACAATTCCGACGACGTACGAGCATCCACGGATTACCAAAATGGAGTTTCAAGAATATAAAACGAAAATTCTCCTGCAAATTTCGAGCCCTGTATTTTTATTCAACATTCGTCTCCTTAGAGTCTCTACTTGAAACACAATCGATGTTACGCGTACGCGGCGCGCGAACGCAAACTTGTTACTCTGCTGGATGCAATTAATTCCACAGCGATGTAGTTGTGTTATGAAGTCGCATTTTCACAAGCCCGTTGTGTGCCGCGACAGCGCGGGTTTCAGTTTGATAAAATGCGGCACATTCGCGGATACGGGTAATTGCATTAGGAAGCGTGCTGGCGTATTATTTTCATCGGGTTGGTATTAATCTAGCATAAAATAAACCAGATGCCGGGCGAAAAATTCGAAAAGCTGCGAGTACAAATATCGCTCGGGGCGCTGACCAAGTGATTCTGCGCATTCCGCGCAAACGAGCGTGCGGGGGTAAAAGGTGCACCCCCCCCCCCCCCTCTGCCCCTGGCCGGGCCGAATTGTGTGCCAGCGGAGCGTGGAACAAAAATAGGGCCACCCGTCGAAATAATTATACGCCATGATCACGATCTTCGAAGTCGGATGAAAGACGATTAGCGTGCGTACACCAGAACCGCTTTGCCTCTGCGCTCGTAGATAGGCGACCGATCGTTATTAATATTCTACGAACACCGCTCCCCAGCGCCATTCCTTTGCGTCCCCGTGCCACTACGCAACCGAGTATTCCCCGACTGCTTCTTTCGCAACGTTACAAATTCCACGTAGGATACTTCGACGATTTCCAGAAAAGCCACGGTGGCTCGCAGCCTCGACCAATCCGGTCTGGTCTTCTTCTCCGTTCTGTTTCGCCCACGATCGAGGAAGTCGATAACCGCGCCGTAAATCCTCTTCTGTTGCCGTTCCGTCGCTGTAACCGAATCAGCCTCCACCGTTCTCCACAATTTCGGTCATTTACATGCTTGGAATTCGAGTCCGCGAAAATAAAGCGCGCTGTAAAATATTGATTAGGAACACCTAGTACCTACACGGGTTCGTGGTGATTCGTTTCGATGCCAGAAATCACGATAGGTGGAAGAGCATCGTTGTACGCTGGAATTGCTAGTTTGTAAAATTGTTGTTTATCTTAATGTGTCTGTTAGGAAGTATTTCAGGCCTAATGCAGACATTTTATAAACGTCACTTCTACCTGCAATATTCAGAACACTTTAGGGATGTCCATGAATTTTCTGAAGATTTCCAGAAGATGTCTTATAGACATTCAATATTAGAAATCAGTAAGTCTTTGGAACGCCTTAATTAGGTAATACTACAGCACTTTAGTCTACTACTGCTCTTTAAAAGACGTTTAGAAGACGTTAGTTAAGATGATATTTACATCTTGTTTAAGCGAATTGTAGGGATTTAATGAATTAACCCTTCGTTGGAACTCTGGATGTGAACCACCCATAAGCTGATTTTGACGCTCTGTACCTTTTCCAACACGTAGATTCTACGTAGAATATCATGGATATTCGTGGAATAACTTTATTATTCAATTACCGAAATAGCCTACCTTCTATATGCAAAATAAATACCTTTTTTCCAAAGCCAACTAATAAACTATTTTTTTCTCTGAAAATATTAAATCTGAACAACAACTCTGTAGATTTTTAGCTTCTAATATTGAAATTTGTAAAAGTTACAATTTTTTGAAAATTTTAGAATTTAGTAATCTAGAATTTTTTTTACAAAAACTGTGATAAAATTTCAATTAAAACATTATTGGAATACATTCCAGAGACCTTGAAATTAACCCATGATTTTTTTCATAACGATTGGATTTTTTAGATGAGAATGGCAGTCGTTCAAAAATTGCTCTGGGTGTGAGCCACCCAGTATGTCAAAGTTGACTGAAAAAATAGGTGTGTTAACGAAGGATTAATAAAGAATATCTTCGAGATTTCGATTAGGTAGACCTAAACTGCTCAAGGGTACAAATACCTAATTACAAAATATCACCAATTTTGATAAAAACATCTTTTACTCGCGTACTGTTACAACTGCATAATTCGATAAAAATATTTAAAAAATGTCTAGGTAAGGTATTGATCCCCTTGTCAGAAGTCCTCCTCTTCATAGCCCAAGCTTGTATTAGACGTTTCTTTGTCCACTACATATTTTATTCGGCACTTGTTGGTATTTTGGAGTACCTTAAACAAAACTTTCTACGCTGGGGTGACCAGCTTGCATGCCTTAAATGCCCGCAACAAAGTCAACACCCTCTTCAAGATTCCTGTCCTGTGTGCATGGAGGTTCCCCAAGCAATCGACATTAACAATAAAAGAATGAAGAAGCGCAAATTGATTCGATTGGTAGTTGAAGAGCAACAAATGAGAATATTCTAGGAGAGACGATAATGTTTTGTTATTTACAGTCATGGGAGTTGCTCGAAATAGTCAAGTTGCTCCAATAACAAGATCGATAGGTAAATATTTGGAATATTCCTTTGAATACGATTCCAAATATTTATTTATAATATTAATTAATAACTGTATGATAAAATATTAAATACAATGCAAGCTTTCATATTTCTAAGCTTGCACCATGTACCTATACGAATGGACGCAATGGAAATAATATAAGTGAAAGAAAAAGCTGCAATGTTAAATAGTCCCACCAATATAACTATATTCGAAACTTTTTAGAAGCGTCTTTAAGACGCCTGAAAGACGTAATTTTTAAACCTCTTCAAGAAGTACTGTCTTGTACATTCTTAAGACGTCCAGATTAGTTGTAAGCCGATCTAACGAAAACCATGGGTAAGATGGACGTGCTTAAGACATCGTGTGCTATCTGCGATTTTTCTTCACTTTTCTGTCTGGAAAAAGACGTGTAGAATAAGACGAGTTCGACTACGTTTTATGTTATAGGATTGTATTGACTATTGAATACATACTTTTAAGTAAAGTATGTTTCAAATTAAATTCAATTGAGATGCACAGTTTTGCCGGCTCTGTCTCCCAAACTTGATAGGAAATACACTATGTTTTCAAACAGTCGGAATGCATAATTCCAAATACGGTGCTGTAGACTTTCTAAAGGTGTCAGAAGCTTACATTCAATCCCGTATTCCTATGACCAATAAAAGACACTAATCGCTCCAGCAGTAGAAGAATAAAACAAAAAATGATATTCTTTTCATGTTGCAAAATGCTTTCATTTATAACATGGATTTAATTAACGTATACAACTTTGTGGCTAACTTTAAATACACAATTCTACCATAACTAGTGGTGAAATCTATTTAAGTAATTTTCATTTACAAAGTTTCCAAATAATAAAGCGCATGAAAATCCAAGATATGCCTCAGAACCACCATCCCTTTAATTCCAACGAAACTCCCACTACAATCTTCGAACACGATATAAAAAGCAAAGAAAATGGTGAGACTAACGAAGCGTCACCTATGGAACAGCAATATTTGGCCGCCCGTGTTCGCGTCTTTGACGAACTTGACTCCTCTCCGTGCCTCTGACAAACTGAACCGCTGAAAGATCAGATTCCGTGTTAAAAGGCGCCTGTTGGCGAAAAAACGGATTTTAAACGCGTGAAAACCTACCGATCTACTATCGAATTTACCGAGAGCTAAAAGGCGACAAAGATTCCTGGCGCAGGGGCAAACAGCCGGCCGAATTCCTAAACGATTATGAGCTCGTCGACCGGGTTCTGGAGCGCGTTAGTGATTCCCGTTTGCCCCCGTGCTGGCGTTCTGTTTTTTTTTTTCGCTCAACACTGAAGGTAGCATCGATCAACCCCAGAGGACAGGTTGCTTCGACGACCAAGAGCCCCGAACACAGCGATCGTATATGTACAATGGCTCGGAGAGATCCGTGAATAACGGATCGTTCCCCATCAAAAATTCCGTTTGTGCACCACCGCCGCTCTACGCCTCTGCGCGAATTCTCTTCCCTGGGTTTCCCTGTCGCATCCCTTTCCCTGAACACACCACGCAACCTTCTCTCCTCGCAGTCCTTCCCCGACGAGTTAGCATTCCCACTCACCTCTGTCCTCGAACACGTACCATTCGAATCCGCGGGAAATCGATTGTCTCGGAGGATCGTTGCAGTTTCTTCCTTTTAACACAATGATTTTTCATCTCTGGCACGATTGTATCACTGCAATATTTTCCGCTTAATTATCATTTTACTAAAAAAAAAATACGTCACTTTTACGTCGAGTACTCTATTAAAAAATTTTTGAATCACGGGAATTATGATTTCTGAAATGCTGACGCCCACTAAGTTAACTCTCCGAGACTCTTTATTTGCATTATAGTTAATAGTACTCGCATTTTATCCTTTGTAGGGGTAGCGCTTTTAAAATTAGCTGTCATTAATTTTTCGCCCATGTCCACTGACTCAATTTACTGGCTTTATTTCGATAAAATTCCAACATTCTTCATTGCAAAATTTACGCTCCTTTTTTAAACGATGGAATGGAATTACAAGCTAGTATCGGAAATGTAAAAAGTGACACAGTGGCGACGGTCAATTTTGCATGAACCAACAACGAGTAAAAGGATACTTCGAATGACAAGCTTCGCTTTTAGCGGATTAAGTGCGGCGAGAAATTCTGTAACTACGCTCCAACCGAAATGAAGTTCTTGTTTCAGATTTCGGCACTGTATTTTCGCGCCAACAAGCAAGTTGACTTTCACACTGCAGATTATAAATATACATAGGATCCCACAATCCACTGATTGTACTGCCACCTTCCGCAACAGCTGAATTTCGTTTCGAAAATGTTTATGGTGTTTTTGTAAAAAAAGAACGCGGCTACGTGACTTCCGGAGCCTTGCGCCGTCGCCTCGACAAAAGAAACAAGCGAATTGCCCGCTACTTTAGCTGCATGAGAGTAATCAAGCTTGTAAAATCGGAACAAAAGGGTCTCCAACGTGTGATATTTATCGCGACATGAAAGACGAAGACATCAGAAGCTAATCGACAATCGCAGCTAATTAAAACCTCGCAAGAAAAATCGGCACGTAAATCCAATCAAAAGATCGCTAGAAGGGCGGACGGTGGGGGTGTTGGGGGTCGAGAGCGAGGCATAATACAGCGCGAAATTACACAGCGCGATTGACAGGCCGTGCGAACGTGGCGAAGGAAAAAGCTGAGGAAGAAGCGGAACAGGAGGTGGGACAGAAATTACTCGTCACCGTTGGTGGCGGCTCGAAAAAGACAGAGCGCTCGCGGAATTAAAGGTGAACGACGGAGGTGTGCCTATGTATGTTTAATCGCGATCGAGTATTCCGTTTGGAGGGCACGCCAGGGCCCCCCCTCGCGGACAAGGGATGGAAGGGGGGAGGGGAAGGCAGTCGAGGGCGTCGCACGAGGCCCTCGGCGTGTCCTGCGAGCTCGATATGTAATTTTCCCTCTTCCACCCTTATCTCTCCATTCGTCCCTGCGCCTCGGCGTCCCTGTAAAACGCCGTCCACACCCCTCGCTGGCAAGGGTACGCGTTTATGCGCGGAGGGCAGCTACAGGAATGACGAGGAACTTGGTAAATCGTAGCGCTACCTAAACGGTATCGCTTAACGCGAATTACTCGACCAACGTAAGATTAAATCAATCAAAAGGGTAAACGGAAACTGGTTAGCAATCGTTAGGGGTTTGGATGAGTCGTGCGCCATTACTTGATACAGCACATTGTCTACTTAAGGGGCAACGTGCACCTAGGACTAGAAAGACTAGGGTGGACTTTCACAATTTTCTTTTCATTGAAAATATTTTTTAATTTGAGAATCCTTATATGCATGTTAGAATGTATACTTTAATGTAACAATTGTGTAAATTTAATTTCAGAACTAAGAGGATTGAATATGTAATAGGAATTTCCTTTAGGCAGTTTCTTTTTTCAGAACAGTTTTAAAATACATAAAAGAATCTAGTTTTTGTCGAAACCGATTTTAAACATATCAATTTTTCGCAAAATAGCGGCCATTGGAACAGAGGTGTGTGAGTTTGCAGTAAAAAATGAACTGTAACGTTTAAAAAAAAATTCTACTGCAAAAACTAAATCATTCTATCAAAAACCTCTGTTCCGAGTTTCAACTGAATGGGTCCAACAGTTCTCGAGAAATATTGGTTTTCGTTTTTAAAATACCATTTTGAGAAAAAAACCATTACATATTAAATCCTCTGAGGTTTCGAATTAAATTTACACAATTGATGCATTAAAGTATGTATTTTAACATGCACGTATAGATTTTTAAATTAAAAAATATTTTCAGAGATAAGAGATCGTCAAAGTTCAGCCTGGTTTTCCTACTCCTAGGTGTATGTTTCTCTTAAAAATAGTAAGCAAACTAAAATAGGTATTACAATAAATAAAACGTATCAATTATTGATGCACGTGGAGCATTTAATCATTAACGCGTGAGCAATTTTAAATCGCACAGGGAAAACAAAATATGATAAATATTAATCAAACGATTCATGCGATTAGAGTTTATCAAGAAAATAATCCATTTTATAAAATCCACGCACGTCAGATTCGTCATATAGTAAATTTAAAAACTTGTCACGTGTTTCTAATATTACTTTACATCATCAAATTTCTTTATACTATTATTATATAACAAGAAATAACCAGAAAACTCGATTTTCCGTCCGTAATTTGTTGTATACTGCTCATCGCCGGTCTAAAGAACTCATAAAATCTGTTTCTCTGTATAGAATGTCTCTGAATGGTTAAGCCGGCACCCATAATTTTGTAACGCTCCGTATACATGCTGTGACGAGCATGACCGATCGTCCCGGCGGATTAAAAATCATGGCGCGGCTTTCAGCAATTAAATTTGCCGACGCGGTCGAATTTCAAATGACATCCGCCGCGCGGATATCGTCGCGGAATAATTTTACGGACGGTTAATTTATAATCGGTATTAACAAAACTCGCGCACAGCAGGATTCAATTTCCAAGTTACATAATTAATGCCAAAGCGCGGCGCGGAATGTCCGCGCGCTGACGATTTAATTACTGGCAGAAGCATGGCTCGCGTTAGGTTACGATTAACATCATGCACGCCTGTGTATTAACAAATATAAATGACGTAGATGCCTCGACAAATACGATCCGCGTCCAAGGTAAGGACATCGTCAACGAATTTATCGCCAAGAATAACAGCAATAATAAACGATCCTACTAATTAACATGAAAATCTACCGGAGCACCAATTTACTTATCTTTCACGTTAAGCTGTTTGGAGCCAGCTAGCTGCGTCGTAACCGGTAGTTGTTATGTGGTAATTAAAGAAGTTGCTGCGGCGACGGTTGCAGCAAGTCTGATATGTCCGATAAGGAAACTGGTGTTGAACTGGTCATAGTGAAAAGTAAAATTTCGCGCGAAACTTTGAGGATGACAGTGTACATATCCAGAGTCATGAAAACTATCGATAAGGTTTTTTCAAGCCGCTAGTAACTTTGTCGCGAACACGTGTATCCTGTCTATTTAGGATATAAAATATTTATTCCTGTAATAAATAACAGGATTAGAAGGCTATCCTGCGTTTTTCATGTAAAACGAGAAATTCACCGCTGATAATTCCCAGAGAGAAAAGAAACTAAATACGAAGTGACATAATCCTAGGGGCAAACCTCGCGTCACAGGTAGCGGCACTAAAACTGGATAAAGGAGGCGAGGTGGGAAGAAGAAATCGAAGTAACCAAAGAGAAATCACTGCTCCCGTAATGTACCAAAGGAAGCGCTAAGAGGTGCTGGGTTGCTTTTAGTGAAGAACAGAGATTCAGTCGGGGGAGAGTCCCAGGGTAATACCTATTTAGCTGCCGCGTTGTCCACGACACAAAGTCGTCCCCCGCGCACGATTCAACATTAATGTTTTTAGCCTGGATTACGTTGTAGCGTACGCGACCGTTCTCACACAAGCTCACGCGCGCACCCATACAGCGGGAATAAAAGCGACGAAAGGTCCTTGGCGGACACACTCTCCACCTGCGGCTTGGAATCCCTTCGGGTAATCCACCACCCACAATCAATCATCATTGATGCACGCGCTCCAGCGGCTTGGATTTAAGCGTGTCGGAGCAAGAATCAGCCCCACTTGCCGAGAAATCCGTTTCGTGTCGTGGGCAAAATGCATTAAGGATCGCGTAAGACGTATGGCCAATTTTTTACTTTTGCTTGGCTACTTCGATTTCTTTACTCATTTCTTCTGCAGGTTAAAATTTCGTCAAATTATACTTGGCTTTTAAAGGAGTTCTTTTTTTTAACAAACATTCCATAGTGTTGGAAGTTATTTTACTGGCAATTAGCAACATGCAGACGAAATTGAAAATTTTAGTTCGTAATAAAGGAATTCGCACATATTCGGTGTCGCGCAGAATAATTTTGAAATATAATTGACGGCGGAATGTGTTATTGTGTATTTGATTAAACGTGCTGATCGTGAGATTTTTCTTTTTTGCTAGGTATTCGTTTTTATATAAAACAGTTACATTTTGCAAAATAAATTGCAGAGGAATAAGGGAGGAAACGAAACCCGTAAGGTCAGCCTTTTATGATAATAAGCGGCTATGATTTTTTAATGGCGAAATAAAGTAGAATATTTTGTCAAATTACGCGTGATAATATATAAATCGTTAAGGAATCGTCCATTCATTACATTTGCGTATTTCTATAATTTATTAAATTCAGAAATAGACTCATCTTAATGACTGGTCGCAGCGTCTCCTGTTTTCATGGGTACCTTCATTATGCGATATTCTAACGTGTATATTACCTATCCCAGGCCTTAGAGAATCTTTATAATGGTGCGCCAGCATGAAACAGCCCGCCCATTCTACTGCCTCCCTTTATTCAAGCATAATTTTTAAAACGAACAAAGAAAATTTGCCGGGGACGTATTAAACGCAACTCCTGGAAGGATCGACTTGATTTCCATTTACAGTGAACCACCGTCAAACACTAAACTGCCGAGGAAAGTAACCAGCGAATGGTGACAGTACCTGAGGCGAGGCGCGATACCAGCTTCCTCAGCGAACCAAATTGCGCTCTGAATTATTCACCGGCCAAGGTTATATACTCGGTCCGTGGAAAATCTGGCTAAAGCAACTCCTTCCAGCGATTTACCAAGCCTAGAAACCCACCAGTCTGATCCGTAAGTGGGATTCTCCAGGTGGCTTCCGGCTGGCAAGGGAAGATCTCCTCGTCCGGGGAAACGTTCTCGATAATGGCAATGTTCGCGCGTAAGAGTGCTAAAAGTTTAAGCGTACACGGAAGAGAATGCAGAGCTGCCTCGATCGGCATTCATTATTCAAGCCAGCCGATCAAGGGAAATATTCCACGGCGTTGAAAAATCCTCGTCGATTCGCGGCGTTTCCCTCTTCGAGAACGATCGTTCCATAATAAATGAGGGAAGAGAGTCGACTGAACTGGCACGCCTTCTCTCCCCTGTGCAAATTGTCCGAACGCTGCGGAATCGTTCGTCGAAGCTTCATCCTCCGCGGCTGTTTCGCGAGGACAATGGGGTCGCGATAAGAAATTCACGAGACATACGGGTCGCGGCGCGGTGGTGCTCGACTCGAGGGCAAGGGCAGGTCAGGCAACAATACCTTTTCCAAGTGTGCCGGTGACACTGGGCCTACCTCAACGGGGGTTGAAGAACCACGGTTAACGGTGTTAGGCGAACGGTATGCTTGCCCCCGGTTCCTCCGCTTTGAATTTTCAATTATTATTAGCTTTCGCCAAGGGCTGCGGTAAGAACGAGAAGCGGCCGCTACTCTCGAAAGGGCTCCTGCTTCGTGTGAACTTGTCGAACATGTTCGAATGCTCTTCGTCCTGGGTATCCACATTGGGTGTACTGAAAACTTGAATTTTCATATTCCAAGGAACAAGACACTTTGAAAAATAACGTGGTGAGGATAAATGGAATGTTCCACTTGTCGGACGAGTGATCTATTTATGTACAAGGGCAGTTAGGTGACTCGAAAATTCCAAAAAATCTGAAACTTTGCAGAAATGTAGCTCAAGTGATGGTAATAACGTAACTATTTTTTGATCCTGCAATAAAACGGTCTTAGGGTGAAAACACCTCATCCAAAAAATAGCATGTTTTTAGAGTATCGCGAATATCTACGAAAATGTAAGAGATATCAAAAAGAAATTAAATTCAATAGTTCTATGGTTTTTTATATCCTATAAATTGACGATAAAGAATTTCAGAAAAACATTTTTTTCCAAATTTATCACCACCACCGTTTTTTTTTCTTCAACAATTTTGTATCACCATATTGTGGGATATTGAAAGCCATAAAAAGTTTAAATTGAACTCTGTTTCGATACCTTTCACGGTTTCGCTGATATTCGCGATACACTATGCACTCGTTATAAGCCCGACGAACGGGGCTGGCGGCGGGCGTACGGAGCGTTGTGGACACTGTTCCGCGCGGCCAATGGCGCAAGTCAGAAAACCCAAAAGCGAGCGAGAGGAAACGAAAGAGCCTCTCGCTCGTCCTCGGGTTCTCTCACTCTCGTCGGAAGGATTCCAAGAAATAGTGGGGATAGTTGCTGGGCGTACAACGCATAGTCCACACGGGCTTATAACGAGTGCGGACAGTATTATGAAAATTCACAATTTCTTTGATAGGGTGTTTATAATAATAAATATCTAGGCATAGGGCTCCGCAAAATTTACGATGAGTCTTTCCTATAGCGTTTTTCTAGGAAATTCAATTCCCATACTTTTCGTGAACAGTTTGCGAGCGCTGTCGGAGACGCACCTTTATGAACTTGAAGGATCAAGTTGGACTGAACAGACGCAAGAGTGGGACGACGCGAAGTATGTAATCTCCTTCGTGCCTCATTTTTGAGGCGCGATCCAATTATCATCGCCAAGGGGGCCGATAAATGTCTTGTCGAACGATCGAGCAAGTAATCCCGCCAATTTTCGATTTTATAATTTGTTACGATCATCCGGTGGCTGGAACCTTGTCCGGGACTAACAAGGGAAGATCCCGAACCCCAAAATTAAAAAAATTCTGAAACTTTGTGAATATTTAAGGGGATTTCCTCCTGATTACAACGCAATTTTTGTTTGCTGCCCAAATTCACTCGAAGGGGATGGAATTAATCCCTGAATATTTGGCTATTTTCCGATTTTGTGTTATAACTTGCGAACAGTAAGAGATAGAAAAAAAGTTTCAAGACAAAAGTTACTTCTTTTAATTAGATCTATCATTTGGTAAAAAGATTATTTTACAGTTCACGAGTTATAACACAAAATCGGAAAATAACCTGATTTTCAGGGGTCAATTACACCCCCTTAGAATAAATTTGAGCAGCAAACAAAAATTGCGTTGTAATCAGGAAGAAATCCTCTACATATTCACAAAGTTTCAGAATTTTTTTAATTTTCGGGTTCGGGATCTTTCCTTGTAAACTATCAACGAAACGAAGCAAGAAGGCGCATTAATAATACGATCTCGTCGGTCATTCCACCGAGACGGGCGGACGGACAGACGGGACGGTGTTAGGAACCACATTTTTCAAGTCATGCCTGTTAATGCGGTGAACAAGGGGCTGAGTCGGGGTCCTCAATGGCGTATACATCGAGGGGTCTTGACAGACACACCGATGGAAAAAAATTAATTACGCCCACCTCCCTGACTCGGTAATTCTTAATAATCGATGACTGACGTTCCGACTGAAAGACTTTTTACTGCGTCGGGGCGCTTATCTCTATCGGGAGAAAGAGGAATAAAACCTATACTTGAGAATCCTTAAGTATCCTTAGTGATCTTAAAGTGTTTAGCCAAACTTTACCACTGTGTCCTACTAACAAGGAACATGTACGTTGGACATGAACAGGAACGTTCGGAAATATTTCTCACATATTTTTTGGTAGCTGCCGAAATTGATGTTTACCGAGTGAAAAGAACCCTTAGATTTGGGGATGCAAATTTTTTGTTGAATTTTTTGCAAAGTGCTGAAGATAAAAAATAGGTTGAATACAAAAGTTGCTTATTCTTTTATGAGGAATAAAATGACGCGAGCAGAATATCTAAGAAATTCTAAGTGACGCCAGTGTAGCTCCAATGACCCTTTTTTATCAACATCTCTGTAACGGTGCGATAGTTTTTGGTGAAAATTGGTGAGTAATTTCCTTCCACGATTAAAAAGAATATAAAGATGACAGAGAATCCCAGCGCACATTATCAATCTTTTCAATATAATCGACCGTGCACCCTGCGAGGAGCAAAGCTGAATCGATCAATCCGGCGATCCCATTATCTAAGAAATAATGTCTAACTTCGTTTCGGTACGTTCAGGAACCAAGCATGCGGTTAGATGGCGCATGGATCCCATTACGGTCCCTCCCGCAATCTTTTCGAGCAACATCTGTCGCGGTTTGCGAACGCGACTACCTCCGATCCCGTAAGGTTCTTACTCAAGGTCGCACATAAAACCGAGCAGAATAAAATAGCTGTCGGAATCAACCTGCATCTGTTGTTATAGGTGAATAGGTAACCGAGCGAAAGTCAATGACTTGTCTTCTTGCGTACGGTGAGAAATACAGTAGAGAAAAGGAAGAAGAAAGCCGGAGAACGAGAAGGAAAATTTTACTACACACATAAAGTGGCAGAGACTGTATACAGGTAGGTCCGGTTCCGTAAGACCGCCTTTGAGACAAACAATATCTCTGACAAACGAGAGACCGAAGCTTAATTGCGGAGAAAGGTGAAAGATCGAAGGCGACGTGACGCAAAGAAGCGCCCGACTGTTGGCCTCTCCACAAAGGCGAATGGAACGTATTAAGAGGTCCGACGATTATCTACGCAAAACAAGATCGCCCTCGATGCATTGTTTTAAGTGGATCCGAGCGTGGCCCACGCCAGGCTGGAACTTCGGTGCCGCACCTCCTTGGCCTGCGCCACGAAATGCAGATCAGGCCGCGGGATTGTTCTTCCCTCTGCCGACCTCGGTTATTGTCTCAAGACAAGGCCTACCGCGAGGTAGAGGTCACCTCTTAGCGTCCGCCGCAGCAAATCGTCGATCTCCGTGATCCCGGCAAACAATGCCGATAGCTCGCATGTTCAACTCCGCGAGTTCCCGAATGCTTCCTCATTGTGGAGCCACTTGTAACTCCTCTAGCACGGGAACCATCGCGCGATTATTTACGGGAAAGTTTAAGTTCTTTCCCGTGGCGCGCTAAAAGCTGTAGGTACCTAATGTTAAAACAGGCAATGTTGCTGTCTCTTACGGAATAATTGCTTTGGTGCAGTGTCTCTATGCGCAGTTAACGTGTTGCTTAATGCAGTTCTTCATTTCTTTTAAGGCCACCTCGAGATCCCGCATTTTCGTTAGGCTCTCCGCAGCAACGATTGCAGCTATGCGCGTACTTTCGCTGCGGTGTCGAGTCTCTTCGAGGCTTGAGGCTCGGGCGACTGCCCCGCTCGGCTCTGCGTTGTGCACAAAATATTCAAAAACATCAATCACATCATCGTATCGTAGGTCATAATTCTAGCTGCGATCACTTTATATTGCCAGAAGAATAACAGGAAAAACTCGATCGAGCCAGAGATGTCTAGTTGAGCAAGCAAGATTCATTCCATGATCGTCAATTGCGATTCAGCAATAGCTGAAGGCTAAAGATTACGAGCGTCCGTCAATGTGGCGGTCTTGTGCAGCGCGCGAGAAGATAACGCCTTTAGCTGAAGAAAGAACGTCGTTAGCGAAGGTGGCCGCTCGCGTTGGCGTACTTGCGCGTGAAAAATTAAAGGCTGAAAGCAAACGGATTTCCCCGGCAGCCTTTGACGAACTGCAGGAAGGACACACGGTCCTGTTGGCGTCGTGTCCTCGTGTTTCACGCATTTTTCCCCGTGACGCTTTTCTCGCGGCTGGAAATTAACGAGGGAATATTTCATTTTCAAAGGATCGAGAGAGGAGCGACTCGCAGCGAAGGCAAAGAAACCCGATGAGGGGGTTCAGGGGGTGGGGGTGGGGGGAGAGAGATTCGAGCGAACGAGCGGTTTGCCACTTTATTCGCGCGCGCCTCCCACACTATCGCGTCTCGTCTCCGTTTTGTAATCATGAATTTCGTCGACGACGTCATTAACGTGGATTAACGGCGGCGTTAAGGGAAGACTCGTTCTCTCGCTCTGCCTTCGTCGATGGATGCATCATCGTAATCGTTTTCAAAGACGGTTTCCGAGGGTTAGTACCCGTCATATTCTGGGGTCCCTCGTCGCCGCGAACGAATATAATGACGGAACGAAAACAGCTCTTCTGTTTTAAGAACCCTTCGATACCAGCATGCGTTGCTGGCGTTCGGGCGCTCGAAAGGGGCCCTTCCGAAAACGCTTTTCAAGCAGCGACAGAAGTTTCGTTTTCCATTAACCACGATGCGCATTGAAACGAAGAGGACCGGTGGAGATCGCGCGTAACCTTCATCAGAATTGCGGGTCCAATCGCGCCTCGTCGAGTAAGATGGAACTAGCCGTTCCAAAAAGCGCGCACCCACGCCGAGAAGGGCCAAGGAGAGGCGAGAAAACGACGAAAATGGCGCCGGAGCACCATAAAACTTTTGCGAGAGGCGTCGCGCCGGTCGAAACGCGATCCACGTGGCGCCGGCACCTCAGGCCGAGCGTCTCGCAGGCTCGCGTCTCCTCGCGATCGACATCTAATTTACATTTGAATCACGCGCGCCGTGTCTCCGTCGCGCCTCGACGGCCAAGAAATCTCCGGGCCCCTCGTAAATCGTCCGGTCGTCAGTGAACGGTGCCGCAATTTTTTGGTGACACACACGCTCGCTTCAGCTACGCCACTGCGGCCGTGGTGCCGTGTGGTAGTTTGTCCAGGTGATTACGCTGTCGCTTCAAGCCCGTCCCCCCACTATCGCCTTCTCGCCTCGACCCTACCCCTTCGACGCTGCCGGACCGATGCATTCGCGTACAACCGAGCGGCGGCGTGCACGAACGCACGCACACCGCCGCCGCGTGATGAACTGACTGGACCACCTTATGTCCTTAAACTGCGAAGAGGGGCGAGCGGAGTCGTGTGGGGAACAGGTGAGGCGTGAGGAGGACGATGGGCAAAGACGAAACGGACGGTGGATTCTGGGTCCGGGGGTGAAGGGGGCAGCAATCGCTTTGGTCACGCCAACGCTACCCGTCTCTCTCTCCCAATTTAATCAGGTGTTAAATACGAGCATCGTTGCACACCTCGAGTATTCCCACCACAGCGTACTCGAGGAGGTCCGTGTAGTTCTCCTCTCCTTTCTATTTCTCTCCGTCCCTCTCCGCCGGACATCCTCCGCGCTCATCCCGACGCTCGAGTTTTTGCCGCATACGCCTACGTTCTTACGAAGCCCGATATCAGTGCTGGCGGTCGCGGGAGGAGGGAAGAGGAAGGAAAGACTTAAGCTGAGCCCACAACAGGCGACAGGTGCGCCACGAGGATCGTAGAGTTAAAGGTTTGAGGTTATGGTCGCCCTATCGGTTGACCACTTCGATGTGGAATCTATTTATTGGCGAACAATCAAAGTGTTTAAAATGCTGCGTTATTGTTGATTCCCCTGTCTTTTGCAGCACGAGTAGTATGCCAATAGCATTTTCTACACTATATGTATTTATTTACGTATGAACTGATTGGTGCTCTCATAACCAACAGCAGATATTGCTTTGTCAACAATTATAACCGTAGCGCGTTTACAGAAATATATGTAAACCATATATATTTATATAGCTCCTGCTAATTTTACATTCCTCGTTGCAATTAAAACTAGCAATAATACAATGATTTATTAACATAATTAATACAACGCAGCTACAGGGAATTGTTAAAAGGGTTAGGATAAATTGCTCTCTGCTCTCTGTAGTTTTATAATGTTTGAGAATTCTTTCTTGTTTCGTTATCAATGCCAGTACGAAGTGCTCTGTCAGTGTTAAACATACACGTCAAACGGTATCGAACCTGGTGAGAAATATGCCCCCAGTTTCCCCCGAAATTTCCACAAAATCCTTCGTACAGCTAAATAAGCAACCGCGTTGAAAGCGCAAAAGGGAGAAATGAGAAAGAAAAAAACAAGTTCGTCGTGGGCAGAGTTGTTCTAAAAGGAGTCGCGATGAAAAGCCCGGCGATGGCGTAGTTAGACGTCGAACACACGTAATTATCGTAGACCGCGAACAGCGTCGGCGGCGGAGTCGGCTCGATCGGGCCTCGACGAGCGACTGATTAGCCTCAAGTGGCGCGGTTACGCGACACGCGAGGTCACAAGGTGCGCTTATGGAAAAGGTGGTGAGTAGCAAAGTCGAAGGCGCCTGGTTGAGACAAGCGCGGAGAGAAACACGCCCCACGGCGGGCGACTCAACTGGGTTCGATAATCGAGAAGCGGTAACAGCAGACGGGGCGAGGGAGATGGTGGGGGTGGGTATGAGGTGAAGGAGGGCTGGATGGGGGGGGGGCGAGAAAGATAAAAAGAAAGAGAACAGCGGGAGAAGGAGAAGGAAAAGAAGAAGGAATCAGTCAGCCAGCCAACCCACCAGTCAACCAGCCAGTCCGTCAGTCAAGCCGTCGCGGCTTGTTCTCCATCACTCGTTCGCTCACTTACTCGCTCGCTACTCGGTGTGTTAATTAGTTAAGGTTGTTGGTCGGGGACTAAATTACACCTCCGGAGCTACTCAAAGGAAGCAATTACTGGTGGCGCAACCCGGAGGGGGACTCGTGAATCTCGCGAGGGAAAGAGAGAGAGAGAGAGAGAGAGAGAGAGAGAGAGATATGGGGAGGGGGGAGCAAGCGAGAAAGCAAGAGAGAAGTCAGCAGCAAGCAAGCAAGTAAGCAAGCCAGGCAACCAGTCAGCCAGCTTGGCCTAGGCTCGTAGTAGAACTCGCGGAACTGCCGATGCGGGAACGGCACCCAGCTGCTTCTGTTACCGTTGTTAATGTCGCGCGTGGTTTTCCTGTCGAACCGTCTCAATGCGCCGAGTACACGTGACTCGCTCCATGCCCACTTTTATGTTCAACGACCTGCCACCCCTTCTTCTCCTGGTCCCTCCTAACCCAGCCTCCCGCCATTGGTGCACATTCTCGTTCGAGTACCTCGACCGATACCGACCAAACCCCGCTCTCACCCTCCCGCCACGACTCCCCCACCCCTTCCACCTCGTGTGCCACCTTTCTTTTCCTACGCTATTCCACCCCAGTGTGCGCTCGTTACACCATATCGCTGGTCGGGAGGCGGAGGATGGCATTGATTTTCAAAGTGGGAACGCTGTCAACGGTAGTTTGCCAAAATACCGGGTTTCTGCCCTCCGAGAAGCGCAGCTCTATTCAAGCTTCGCATTTTCCACTTATTTGTCCAATTCTGTCCTTCCTAGCCCCCTCGTTCCTTTCCTTTCGTCGATCAAACTGATCAAAGGTGAACGAGACAGATAAACTGAAGCACGCTGTGCCGTGGCGCGACTAGAGTTTACTTTCTCAAGACCGGACCGAGTCCGCGATCGAGTTCAATGGGCAAAAATATCGAACTGCGAGTACCCGTCACAGTTAACGCGTCTGCTAGCCTCCAAGCGTGCTGCGATCGACTTCGCCGCAAGTGAAACTTCCTCCTCCTACTATTATTATCCTATTAAATCTAGATCAGAAAATATGCAATGTAGATTAGAAGGACTGATTTAAAATTCACCAAGTCCTCGTCTTTACGTAGCTCTTTCTGCTTCTTTTCCACATGGCATATAATACGCAACCGGCATCACGGTAGGGAGATAGAAAGAGCCGCCCTGCACGGCAAAGAGATGAGAAATTTCCGGAGATTTATTATAGGGAGCAGAGCGGATTGAAGCCACGCGAGGTGATGCCCAATCAGCCTCCTCGCTGCTCTATAACGATCGAGGGTGCACGCTCACCCATACAAGCCCACGCGAGCGGACAATAAAAGTCTTACAACGCCAGCATATCGTGATTCCTTGCCGTACCAGCGAACCCTTGCTAGACTATCTCAGGCTTCGGCTGCCTACTTTTCTGCTTGTCGCGATCCATCCTTAATTCATAATTGCACGGTCTACCGGCGGCTCGTCGTTGATTGAAAATTACAGCTGTCTTCTCATCTTACTCCTTCGTTTCGTCTCTACATGGTCCTTATCAATCACGGATCGTCGTCTAGAACTCCTAGCCAGGGGAAGGAAAGGGCACCACGCAAATAAAATGGTATCATTAAATGAAACTTCGACTACGTCCTTTCGAGTCTAAACGTAACGTCACAATTCCCAGAATCCCCGGCCGGGGTTCGCGGTCTTCTCATTCTACTGCTAGGACATACCTACTACATACCGTGTCCCCTTTCAACTGGTCCCCACCATTTTGTAAAGTGCTTCGCCCTACGCATTTTTGTAGGACAGTTTGGCAACGTTGGCTTTCCCTCGAATAAAAGCGGTTTGATGAACGAATCGCGTACTGTGAAGTTCATTAAGTATCTGTTAAAGGGGCATAATATCTCGAAACTAACCCATACGTGCAGTGAGTATCTCCCAAAATGAGCATAATGTTGTATTGTACCTCAAGATAAATTGGAGTAGAGAAAAAAAATACTTCGCAAAACAGCTATGCATGTATCAATCATCATTTAATGCACAAGTTGCGTTTTAGCTTTCAACCTGTACCTTTGGTCCAAGTCCACCGCAGTTCATACTTATAAGAAAGGTCCACACCATTCAAAGTTTTCTGGCTTAACTAGCTTTAACAGAGCTATGCTTTATTAAGTTGGGGTGCAGACTGAAGACAGTATAGTTGCTAGTGTACACTACATAGATACAATATCATAACGATACCAAACCAAGACCTAGTATATCGAAGGTGAAAGTCGATGAAATTCAATCGATTTGGACGTATAAAGTGGAAGTGTTAATATTAGAAAGAGAAATATATATATATATATCAGAATCTCCTTACTCCAAATAGCTATAGAGAATATCGACTTCAAGAGAGGAACAAGCTTGCACGACTGTTTTCTACGCAGAGAAGTCTTCTGTGAGTTGTCACAGGATTCTAGACAGGATGGTAATTAGCTGCGGAAAAGAGACACGTGTTACGAGTCCGCTTCGCTCTATCGCTTTGCGCTGTCGAGTGGAACAACGCGAAGCCGACAGGTCCGATTGACAATGACGAACAGCGTCTGATAAGGTAGTCGCAGCGGAGTGACGCTTCGACGCGCGCTTATTCTCCGTTTATTCTGCGAAAGAACGAGAACGCTCTGTGAAAGGTTGATCAGCTAGTCTAAAAGGATCTTGAGGAACTGCTGAATACCCGTCGGGGCAACTGAAAACGAGGTGGCAGACTGAATCGAAATGTACGATTATCAGATAATACTCGGGGGATACAATTTGTGCTTGTATGCGCCAGTTTTTAACTTGTCGCGAGAAACAGCAAAGAATCTACGAACGAATTGAAGCGTCAAGCGTTTCAGAGAGGCCAAGACAGGGAGCGGGGATTTTCTTGACGCTGACGGAGGAGAAGACGGGCCCCCGTCCTGTTCGCAGCAATCGTCGTTTGGAAAAAAAAGGGCTGGCTCCGGGGCCGAGAACAATGAAACGGCTTGATTTGTTCTAGCGCCTCGCCGCGCGACGCTCCGGATTATGCCCGGAAGTCCTCTCTTTATCTGCCGGTGTTCCCCGTGTCTGATTCTCCGACGAACACAAGCAGATGCCGCGGCTGGGAAGCGGTGTGCGGACACAGGCAGCCCGGCTTGTGTAAGGAGGAGGACACGCGCATCTAGCTGGCGTGGTTATCATGCAGCCTGGAGCGATCGGGACACACCGAACCTATGGAACCTCACGCACGTCAGCAGCAACCAGCCAGCAACTGGCATCACTAAAGGCGGCAGGCGTACCAACCACGCCGGCACCAGCATCAGCAACAACCTCCGTCGTCACTGTCCGCCTCGTCACCGTCATGGGCCGATGCATTGTGCACGGAGGATGTGTCTGATGCTCCGGCTTACGCCTATTTCTCTCTTACTCTGTCACTCTTGCGCGCACGCGCGCACAGAGACACACACACACTCTCTCACTCTCTCCCTCTTTCTCTCCCCCTTCTTTCCTCTGCATTCTCACTTTCGCTCTCTTCCTCTCTCTCCCGTTGTCTTCCTTGCCAGCGTACCGGGGAAAGCTTGAATGACAGCGGCGCAAACACTGCCCCGGGGAATATTAAAAACGTTCCGTGGAACACTGTCGGCCTGGGAGAGAAGTATGAAGCAGAAGGGATGCTGGCATTCGCGTCACCACGGCTGGCTGCCGTAACACGTAAGCATGACGAATAACAAGCCCCGCGGTTCTGTGTCATCGCCATCGGTTCGCAACAAACTCGGCCGCGGACGTATAATACGTGTAATACGCGCCGACGTCCTACGCCGACTCGCACTCGGGATTCTGATACGTTCACGCGGACTTCTGTGCCCGCGACACGCCAGGCAGCGCCGGGCTCCCCGGAGACCGATAAACAGGAGAACTGGACTCCCAATGTGGACGACGCCAACTCTGTCACAACACGTGTTTTGACGGCTTCGATCGAGAGCCGAGCGGTCGATAGACGGTGGCAGGGAAAATACTGACTTCGAATATTGAGACTGGCGTGGCTTTGCGATGGATTTCGATGCCCGAAGTGGGAAGGGTGCAGTGACCTTTATCTTTGAAACGTTCGTAACGATTATCTCAGATTTATCTTCTGTATCTACATAAAGAAACGATGGGGGAAGGCGCATAGGGTGGGCTACCACAAAACAAATGATCAGAGTATTCTCGTTACAGTTTAGTGTTTCGCAGCAAAATATTTTACAATAGTTTGGACCATCTCAACTAGAACATTAACAGTTTTAAGTTGCGTCCATACTGTGCACGGCTTTGGCCTGTTTTCATAATGATATTTTCTGGAAAGCATCGAAAGTATAGTTCAAGAGTCTCCGAATGTTTACTTTGAAAACAAACGAAGCTCAGAATTTGCTTTGTATTTTGTACTTCGTCCCAGCGATTTCTCCGCTCGCACGGCAGTCGAAATTCCAGTGAGTCAACTAATAGTAAACATGATGTAGGATACAATTGGTCCACGGAATTGGAAAGCGATTAGAATTATATATAATTAAACATAGCCGGAATAAGGTCGTACTTGGACTGATTTTTCTCCCAAAAAACCTCGTTTATCAACCGATAACGGACAATACCTACACAAGTTCAAATTTGGTCCAAAATTTCTCGGCAGAAATGATCACCCGGAAAGACCTGATCGACTCGAAGGAGCCTTTCCCCAAGCCTTGCGCATTCAAAGTATTAAGTACTGATTGATTTATTTTAATTTTCATTAATTTTGTGTGGTTTCGTGATGTATAATAGCATTCCCATTCAATTTAAATGCTTCCAATTATCAAGCACTGTTATTATTTGACTCTATTCAATATTATTCAGTGCGTGCATGTTGACATTTGAAAACATTTCAGGGTCTTCGGTCCGATGTGCTATTCACCGACCATGCGCCATACAAAAATCAACTGGGAATTACGTGCGATTGATTCACGTCGAACCTAGTCATACATTCCAAACACATGTCCCTACACTTCAATGAAACCTGCAGCATTCGGCCCTCCATAGGCAGAGGGAGAGGCATGGCCTGGTGGTATTCTAATATTCGCCCGAAAATTTTCATACATCTACCCCTGCTGTTTCAAAGGGCCGTTTCGCCCACCTACCCCCGAACATGCTTCCGAACGACCGCTACGCACCGTTGCCGATCCTATGGAATTCTGGTATGTCCTTGAGAGCCGATCGGGCTAAATCGAATCCTGAATTCTCGGTCAGAGGTGCGCTTACGCGTCCGCGTGCGAGGGGCGCGGCGCGAGCGAGGAAACGAAGGGAAGAAGGGGGAAAGAGAGAGCACGGGGGGAGGGGTGAGGAGGAACGAGAGGGAAAGAGAAGAAGGAGCGAAACGTAGGCAAAGCAGCCGTAATAATGGACAAGAAAACGAGACGTGGACGAGTCGAGGCGAGCCAAGGCAAGAGCAACAGGAATGAGTCGAGTTGGGACGAGCGGCGAGAGCGACCGAGAGGCGAGGGGGAGAGCGAGAAAGAGAGAGCTAGCGAGCGAGCGCGAGAGAGAAAGAAGGAGAACCACCCGGAGGAACAGCAACGACGAAGAGCAGCTACGCAAACCCGGTCGGTCGAGTGAGAGCGAAGCCGTTGCGGAGGCGACGTGGCTCGGTCGTGTTTTATTTACTTAAGACCAGTAGCGAGCTCAGCGCAGGTAGAATTCCACAGCTGGAATCTTAATAAGGGTGGTCAGGGGTTCTCCCCCGCGTCCTTCTTTCGCCTCTCTACTCCGCGAGTTCCTGTGTCCTTATACTCCCTTCTTTCCAGGCTCGTATCATCGTGGACTACCGTCGTCCTTCCACTACCTTCTTCGTTCTTTTTCCCTTTCTCCCCACGAACACGTCCAACCAGATGAAGATTATCAAGCGGAAGTTTTGCCTCGTATATAACCAAATGTCCGCAGCTGCCGCGCGCCTCCCTGCGCCCATCGCTTTATTTTTGGCTCGCCCCGACCACCACTGGATTATGAAAACATCTTACGGTCGATATTCGCGCCACTATCGCCAACAGCATCGAATGCGTGCGAATCATTCAGCCGAGTCCGCCGGCGATGTCGCGGCTCCATAAGCCTCGGTCTAGCAATAATTATCTGCCGCCAGTAGGTGTCGAGAGGACGCGCTCGGCGACGGGAGCAGCGGGCGATAGCGGCGCGTGAAATTTCCACAAACATCGACGTTTTATAGTTATCTCGGTAACTAGCGGCCAAGCTGGCGCGGAACGCGCTGCAAACCGGCCTGGGGAAATTGAGACGAATGGCGGAGAGGGAGAAAGAGAGAGAGAGAGAGAGAGAGGAATGCCGAGAGAGAAAGAGAGAGTATCGCCCGTGGGTGCCGGCAAAATTATTGTGTCCGCCTAACTAATCCATACCGCAACGTATGCAACCCTCAACCCCTGCGTGCATGGAGTGCGTGCTACAGTCAAGTGCGCCACTGCGCGAGCTCATGTACCGGGTGACTTTAAAGGATCGTTAAAACAACGCGCGCAAGGGGGATCATCCAAATTTTTCGAGCGCCTGGCTGCATTGCGGGGAACGCGACGGCCGATGATGCTTGTCATCCGAATACGAGTCCACATTATTTGCGACACGATCGGTTCAATTTGCAACTGCAAATGGGCGGGGTGGTCAAATTGTCGATGCGACATTGTGAAATGTGACGACGAACCGCACGCGTATACAAATTGCGAACATTTTTTTTCTGTAATTTATGCTTGCGCTTCGCCGCCGGAACTGCTCCGACCCGATCGGCGACAATAGGTTGTCGAATTCTCGGATTTCACCAATGAACAGCGACTTATTTTAGTAATTTTAATTGCAGCACAGAATTTCATAAATCTTCCAAGACCTAATTGCTTGCTAAGCAGTTTGCGTAGCAGTTTGTTTTCACGTGAATATTTTCTGGAAAGCTTCGAAAAGTATTGTCCGAGAGTCAACGAATGCTTACTTTGGAAACAAACCTAGTTCACTGATAATACTCACCACTTATCTAATACTCTCATGAGAATTTAATAATGTCATTATGTCATGAATGTCAACATGTGTTGAAAGCGCGGGACAAGCTGGACAAAATTATAACGTTGAAGTTAAGAATACCGACAGCCATTTTAACACAACTATAACAATACTCAATCAGAGAAGATAATAAAAACCTGTCACAAAAACCATTGTGTCTTTAGTCAGAGTACTACTTATACTATATTTCTATTCAATTGTTGTCGTACGTCATCTTTCTACCAACAATTTAGAATTAAGTTCACAGATGCGCAATGCGTGACGTAGAACCTAAATAGTTAAAAGTGCCATCAGAGCGTATGTAGTGATTTTACTTCGAAATTTTTATTTCTTTTTATACCTTTGTGGTCACACGGGGTGTATCGCACCCCAGGATATGTCTTCGCCAATATTTCTGCAAATTTTTAGACCTTAATAATAAAGTTTAAAAGTATGGTGAATGTAACAAAAAAAAATCGCTTTCATCTACAACTATTTTTTCAAATACAAATCTCAACACATCAACATTTACGGTTCTAAAAAAGACTATTAGAGCATGATTGTACGAGTAGATATTACTCAAAAGGTAAAAGTTTCAAAAATACGAAAATGGTAACTCAAAAAATGACGCTGGGGTGTTTGTGATTATAAGAAGGTGTGACCAATATTTTTCGCAATCGCATAAGTATGACTGTTATATTCGTATATAGTTGAAGGGGCAGTGAAAGGGTCAAGACGTCTCTCGATGCGCGTTACCTTTGGAAAGTGATTCTTGTTATGTTCCTCACTGTGTACTGCGCGCGCGTAATATGGGGGGGACGCTGTTTAGGAAGCTCGTGCGCATACGCAGGCATAAGCAATGCGTGCAACGATGCGCACAAGCATGCGCGTACACCGCGGCACGCACGTGCTAAATTGCTGGGCTGCATCTCCTTCGAGAAAGCAGGAAACGCATGTCGCGCGACTACGTACATACATATGTAATAATCGCCGCGCTTCTCCAATGCCGTCGGGTAACTCAGGCGGACCACATATTTGCAATTATTTTGCAGTCATTGTGTGGTTGGGCTGTCGGTGGTATCAGCCACTCACGCACCACTTTGCAGTGGTCGCTTGAAGTCCGTATCGACGGCAAAACACCACACCACCAGCTTACAATTAGTACCAAAATTAATTTCGAAGAGGAAACACTGTTGTTAAGGGGTCATTTTACTTTGAACGGCCGAAAAATTAAGCTATTTTTAAAGATTTTTATCTCTGTAGATACAACATATAATGCAATAAATATTTTTGGTATTTATTAAGCTGCTCTTATATTATGCGAAAAAAATAAAAGAATTTTTTTAATTTGTTTTAAAACTTTAAACATGATTATCTCAAAATAACATTTTTTAACTGGTGCAGGTGATTGCAAACAAACTATTTGACCAATCAGTCTGAAATTTTCACACGTTATTCAGCACATCAGTGGGTATCGCAAGGACCTCAAAAACCTTTTTTTATAAACAATTTCATACTTTTTACAACGCAAAATGATTGACAAATTCACCGTATTTCGACACTTAAACTTCAAACCTCCGCCATATTGTTATTTTTTTATCAGTCAAAATAATTCTGCTCCCAACGATAACAGCACTCATAATGATTATAACACACTTTCAATTATTGGTTTTACATGCGTCATTCTCCCGAAATCACCTGAACCAGCACTACATCGCTTTTTCAAGGCGCTCACATCAATGCGATATATATTTTAAAAAAAACTGTTAAAAATTTAAAACAGTTTTTTTATACTGTCAATAATTGTATTATTAAGAAGACAAAATATTATTTACGTTGCAGATCCCTTTACTAAAAAATAAATCCTAAAAAATGACAATTTTTCACGCCTTCACAGTGGAATGACCTCTTAAGTGGCGTCGTCGAAACAGAATTTTTGGGGTTCATCCTATAATAGAAAATAAAAACGAGAGCCAGTTTAACTTACTTTATTATTCGTTGAAAATGTATAATGACAAATTTTTTAATTATTTTAGAATGTGCGAAAATACATTTGATTGTTTATTAAGCCAGGTAACGGACAGCGTAGAACGGGATGACGCAATTATGAGAAAAAGTGTAGCAGCTGATGAACGCCACGTACTCACTATAAGGTAAGTTAATTACCTTTAAGGCGCGGTAAGTTAATTTTAATTGAAAATATTCGACAAAATGGAATCATTATTGATTATTATTATTATTATTATTATTTATTACACGGGACAAGCCCATTAAAAACACAACGAAAAAACGTACACAATAGTGTACTATTACAACTGTTAATATGATAATTTTTTTATTTCTTTTATAAACAATTCCGTGTCAAATAAGTCTTCGTTTTCGGTCGCTATTTTGCACTGAACAATACAAACAACAAAACACGTGTGCCGGCGGCAAGTGGTCGGTGTATCGCACTGTGTGCGTCGTGCTCAACCACCGATGGCGACAATTTTGTGGGTGATACCGTCCACGTATTGCGACGACCGTCAAAATTGACTTTAGTCAGTGGTCCGTATGAGTATTGTCATGAGCTTCCATATTAATTCATGACCGCCCATAAGCAACCACCGTTTTGTGGTTGTGATATGGTTCTAAAGTGGTCTGTCTAAGTTAAGCCTAAAAAGTCAGGTCTGGTATTCGGGCAAGCCAAGGTAGTATAATACATTACAATAAAATTGTGTCAACGCTTAACTTGCACCGTGCAATTCCGCCGGTGGGAAGTTATTAAACTCTGATGTTTAATGCAGTAACTTTGTCGCGAGTGTGTTAAAGGTTCTATTTCAAATTAAAACGACGAGTCGTGATCATTTTTGATATATTAGCTTCCGACATTTTTGTGATTTCAGCGAGATATCACGCTGGATATTAATGACATAAAGTTTGTGTTTTGTACCAATTATTAATTTCATTGCCGGAAAACGAAAATGTTTCGTAGTATATTTTCATATTTTCATATTTTCACATTCTATTCATGTCTCAATTTCTCTGCTTTATATTATCGCAATCGTACGTCAAGGAAAATCTGTAAGGGCTGCAATTCACACGTTCACAAGGCTTGCATAACATGCGGAATTTGTTCTCACACGAGATCTTCATGCATTGCGCGCACTGGTCATCCTTGGCACACAAAGGAATTATTGGATTGTACACCTTGCACCTCCGCAATGGATACGTCACCCACAGTAGGTTTGAATGATATTCTTAAACAAATCGATCGTGTTGCATCTATTTACATTTTATCCGAAATATAAAAATCTTACAGAATTTAGAAAACCTGGAAACGTACTATTTGTTAAAATTTAGAGTGAGCCAGCCAAAGTTCCTTCGGCTTCCACATTCCAAATCAAATCTTTGATAAAAAGAATGTCTGTTGCTTAAAAGTAAAATAATCGAAATGACAAACGGGTTCCTCTCCCTTGACTCTTTATGCAGTAGATCTGACATTCCTGATGAAACCATTATGGAATACTATCTATGAAAGATGCACGAGATTTAACAATCTTATATTCTTTAATTTGACAAAACTGCTTCCCAGCCCGCTGACTGTGTTGATGTTAATAATCTCTTCTAAGTTATAACCATCCCTAATAGTATTAAGCCTGGTGTTTATAATCGGTATTCGAAAAACCAGAAAATAGACATCTGATCAAAATTGTACTTCAGTCTAACAAAGTTACCTTCCTCATCTGCATAATGTACTAACAAGGGAACACCGCGAACCGCAAGTATGCAGCGATTATTGCACCATTAAACTCTTGTTTGAAACATTTTTTCTGTCTCTTGTACTTTAGGAGCGTACTATTTGACTCAGAGGTTACTTTTCACACACTTAAAGGGCGATTGGGCACGAATTAAACATACGTTGTTCTTGTCTTGAGGCACTCTATAAACCCACATAGTAGTGTTCCAATCGGTGAGTGCGGGTTCGCGGTGTTCCCTCGTAAACCACTTAACACAGCTCAATGACAACAATGCTTCTCTAACAGAGTATTAGAGGTTAGACGAAAAAAATAAGACATCTACTACCGGAGTATAAGAGAACGTAGTACAAAACTTTATGATTTGACCCAAAGCCTCCACTTTCAATTATGGCATGGCTGTCATTGCCATGAAGCATGATTAACGGACAGAATAAACGCATGGCACAAGATGCTTTGTTGTGACAGGAACCGTAGAACCAGCACGTTCGCCAGAAAAGCCGGGTGTTATTGTAATTAGAAATTCCATTACGCATAAAAGGGGCCGAAGTGGGTAGCGCTCTTGAGTGTCTTGCAGACAAGTCAACAAGCTAGGAATCTATTAACAGTTTAAGTGGAGTCGGCGAGTTATCGTGGCATGTTTTTATAGAAAGAAGCGTCGAAAGTTTTGTGCGGAAGTCCCCTGTTTTAGTTTGAGAACACAGCGAGCTAGGAGACACGTACTTTCTTATACGTAATGACTTACTTAAATAGCGCCGAATGGAATACCAAAGCGCGATATCAATAAATATTAATATCAGATTCTTTCAGAATTCTTTAGAGCCTTCCCAAGCTGTGCTAAGAAGCATTACCTTCATTCCTATCTTTTCACTTCAGTTGAAAAAACACCTTCACATTCAATTACAAATTTTGGTAAACTTGCCGATGAACTGGGCCCTCGCCGATGTCGATGACCTTCACATATGTTGTCAAGGTCGTCATTCTGAACAATATTTCCCTTTAAACTTTTTGGAGGTCGGCCTTAGATTCGGAGATATTAATAAAAAAAAACTTTCGGCATAATATATTGAAAGCTACTTCCTCACCGATTTCAATGATCTTGACATATGTTGTCAAAAACATATGAAAAACTTTCGGCATAATATACCTATTGGAATCTGTTTCACAGCCGACGGTATTAGTATTGGTTGGGGCAAGATCAGGGCGGGGGGGGGGGGGGGGGCACTCGCGGGCGCGTAAAGCATGGTAGCGAACCGATGCGACTTTGGGGATGTTCAAAATGAGACTACGGTTACAAGTATCGCACGATGGGGTCAATATCGCTATTGTTGTCAAGGTCATCATTCTGAACATTTCCCTTTAAACTTTTTGCCGGTCGGCTTTGGTTTACGAGATATTTGCATTAACTTTACTTAACTTTAGAATTACCGAGTTTAACACATACTCGCATCGGTTCGCTACCATGCTTTACGCGCCCAACCAATACAAATACCGTCGGCTGTGAAACAGATTTCAATATATTATGCCGAAAGTTTTTCATATGTTTTTGACAACATATGTCAAGATCATTGAAATCGGCGAGGAGGTAGCTTTCAATATATTCTGCCGAAAGTTTTTTAATAATATCTCCGAATCTAAGGCCGACCGCGAAAAAATTTAAAGGAAAATGTTCAGAATGACGACCTTGACAACATATGTGAAGGTCATCGAAATCGGCGAGGGCCCAGTTCATCGGCAAGCTTACCCAAACTTTAACAGAAAAGAGGAAAAATTCACAAGTATTTCTTTTAAAATTATAATCCTTCTTTTATTAAACAAGTAGATTAATGAAAGCCCGATAGAAGTGTAAAAGCTTCCATCCCACCACTTGCACCTTTTTCTATTTCCTAATAGGCCGCCATTATATCAAGTTTTTCGCAAATAATTTTCCCCGGGCAGTCACTTCTCCCTCGACCGCAAAAGCACGTGCACGCCGAGCGTACGAGAGAAACGCAAATTACAAGGGGGATAAAGAAACTAAAACACTTGAACGATCATCCAATAAATCCATCATCTGTTGGATGAGAACAAGTGAATTCGGGCCCCGCCTGGGCTTGGAAGCATCCCGGAAGCGGGAAGCCGACCGGCCGTTTCTCGAGGGTTAGCTGTACGCAGGGAACGATTACCCGATATAGTTGTAACCCTCGACGGTTCATCGATATATAAAACGCACGACGAGTAGGACAGAGGGGGCGAGCGTTTGCAGGATCAGAATTGCGAGGGGAGGGAACAGGCAGGACCTCGCATAATGTGCGTGTAACACACCCTACTCATCACGCGCCACTTGCTCCCCTCCCGTGCGCCTCTTCAGCCTGGGATCGACCCCAGAAAATCAACCCGGCTACACTCGTCTCCCTTGCGGTGTAATAGCGTCTCGCTTCATCGTGCAGCCCATTTGTTGGCTCGCTGACTCGCACATGCGAGTTATGTTTATATTATGATATTAATAGAGGGTAATACGCGACCTCCATCGACAGTGTCGGTAGCAGCAGGTTGTTTGTCGGCTCTGAGAGGCCGGGGCCAGGGCCGTGCGCGGCGTCGAGTGGGCCCCGGGGCCACTGCTCAAAAATCCCCCGCAACTCTGAATGGTTCTGGATCTCTTTTCAACCGGGAAAAGCAATCTCGTTGTGTTGGGAAATTGCATGCCGCCGATCGAATCGCGTCCTTTATCGTTGCGGGTTTCCTTTGAGCTCTGGCGTTGCAAACGAGACGGGACCGTTTTTAATTGAACGGATTCGCTGGGCATTCTCCTACCGGGAGCTTTGTACGAAGGCTCGGGTTGTCCCGGGCATCGTTCGCGATTAAACGTCGTAGCGCGCCAAAGAATTCGCGAAGCATCGGTAAAGGTAAAGGCCAATGGAAATAGGGTAAGTGTGGGTATTACTGCGCATTTTTAAGGTAGGTTAACTTTAGAACCCTCGATACGGCGTTCAAATGAATGAAAGTTCTTCCTTCTTTTTTTAAAAGAAAGGTGGGACCTCAATAATTCCATAAAAAAATATGAGGGCGGGGTAATAAGCACAGTTAATTAAAAACACAGAGATTTGTCGACCAATGTCATTGCAGGAGTTACTGCGGACGTGCATGCATTACTGCGTGCCAGTTACTAACGAAATACCAGTTACTGCGCATGTATTACTGCGGTCTGATGTCAGCCGAAACATAACCTTAGTACAAATATCACGTCAGTGAATACGGTCGAAAGAAAGGTTAGGTTGCGCAGTCGTGGGTCCGCAGTAATACATGCGCATGGTGTAAAGTACTGCACCTAATACTGCGGTGAGAAATAAAAATCAAAACTAAAATATCGACGACTGATTTACTGTTTTTCTGAAAAAATAACTCTTATTCTATCGAGCAATAACGTTACATTACATGTATTACTGTTAATAACAAAAATATAAATGTTTTTCAAGTAGGTGTTCATGACCGTCATATCGGGAATCGACCGAAGTTTCGCCATGACGAATTTCAAACTACGATAAAAGAATTAATAATAACTTTGCTGTACATATTTATTAACAATTATCTGTAATAGTTTAAAATAATTTTATCAAAAATTTTCAAGAGATTATGTACTTTCCAACATTAAATATGATCTGTTTTAGAATATCCGCAGTAATCGGGGCATCCGCAGTAATACCCACACTTACCCTAGTCTTCGGGGGTAGAGTCAGGGTTAGCGTGGAGTGTATCGTTACCGTGTCAAAGTGCACGGCGACAGGAACGATGCGGGCGCAAGCGAGTGCAGGAGCAACGGAATTGGGGAGAAGAGTCTCTGTAGGAAACGGTGCGCCTAGATTCTGCGGGAACCGATGAATCGAGGGATCTACCACAGTTGGAGCAGGTCCCAAAAGTAGCCGTGACAGCCAGCATTAATTGTGCGTTTTAGGATCGTGGACGGAGGCACGAGCGGGCAAGCGAAAAAGGGAAAGTTCGTGGGGAAGCGACGGAGGGGGGCTCTTCCGCTATAAATTACACGGCTACGAGAAGGACCCGTGGGCCGGATTGACCTGGTCGACGCGTTCCTCGGGCTAACAGCCTGTGATTTCGGTGGCCCCGAATGTGAATTTTTGGCAGCGGTGGGACGGCCGAAAAACACACATCGAGGGCCGCAGAAAAAGGATATCACGCTTAAGTGGCCCCAGCAGAAAAAACCGTAGGAGGGCAGCTCTCTCGTTCCCAGAAACGTGGGCGAGGAGAGACACATACCTATACCAGGAACAGTTAGGGCTGCTGACTAACATTCCTCCTTCCGCCTCTCGGTTGTCTGGCATCTAATTCGAAAAGGGCAACCCCCTCGGGACCCGCATCTTGTTACGCGGAACATCGTGTAATTAGCACGTCGTAGCGATCCCGGTCTCCAGACAAGGTGTGTGCGCACGCGCACACCCATCCCCCCGCGGTTGGCGTTCGAGCGTTGCACAGTTTTGCGAACGATTCGCTCTCGCTGCGAGGTAGACCGGCGGGTATTCCTTCGTCGCGGATCGTCGAGATTGGCGAGTTCCGATCGCGGTGAGATTTTTAGATTACGTTGCCAAGTGGCGACGCGCGTGGTGCCGCGATTTACCTACGAATCGCGCCGTGACTAATTTCACGCCACGCGCCGTCGTTACCCGCCCACCTCGCGGTGAGCGCGACACTTGCCGACGTCGTTGTGTTTTTCTATTTTCCAATCCGCGGGAGCGCACGGTCCTGTCTAGTGGCGCGTGCTCTTGGCCAGACTGCGGCATTCTTGTGCTCATTAGTCAAGAATTATTCACGTACAACGAGATCGAACAATTGGTACGGCTCGGGCCTTTAAATGAATGCCGCTTGAAACGGTATTTTTAACGACGCCGCGCGCCGCGCCCGGAGTCTGGCTGCACGCGTGCGAAAAGTATTCGCCGTCCCGTGAAAGCGAGAAAACTTTCAGCGGCCGTTAAAAGGGCCGATTCATGCAGCAGAATCTGTACGACCATTCATTTCGCCGGCGGAGCACGGTGAATACATCAGCTAGAATCGACAGAATGGAATTCGCGCCGAGGGATGAATAAATACAAACGTGTAACTATTTTATTCCCCATTTTGTAGGAAAACGTTCTATGTCCGCCGCGGAACCCTTCGTAATCATTTAGCTTTAAAATCCAGCCTCTTCAGAGCATGCCACTCCAACCCCCGTGTTCGGGCGCTTTATTTTCACCCTCCCCCCCCCCTGCCCCCCCCCGGGGTTTCACAACCGCAGCCGCTGCGAATTCTGCCGAGTTCCACGAGTGCCGGGAGTTTCACCCGAAATTAATCCAGCGATTACGGTTTCAACGACGGAACCAGTCACCGGTAGATTGTGTGCTCCGCGGAGCCCGGAGCAGTTTCTAATTAACGAAAAATCCTTCGGATCGCCACGGCGCAGTTACGTCCCGATTTTTTGAACGCGCGCTCGCGATGCGTAACCACCGTAAAAACAACGAGAGTATATGCGACACGTGACGGAATTCCATCGTCATTGTTTATCGATATTGCATTATCCTGTAGCGTAGTATCAAACTTTTTCGTAGATATTTTATGCTTCGTGCTTCCATTTGTCCGACCATCCCTCTTTCACCCTCTCTTTGCAGTTTTCCGCGCTGCCGACGCGACGCTCCCGACGCTCTCCTCACCCCACCTTGTGCCTCGTCAAATTCGATATCGAGTTGTTTTTCACCGTGATTACATTAATTAGCCAGCGACGCAGGTGCGATCACTGTAACGTCGTTCTACGGTTGGTCGTCCGAGAACAGGAGAGGTAGGGGAGGACCGGGGTCTAACTTCACAGCATGCGAGAGCTGTTTGACGATATTAGCACCGTCGGTTTTTGTGGCACAAACGAGCGTTATGTATTCATTTTGTCGTTATAGCCCAGAATTTTGGTATGCAGAGCACGTAAGTAAATTTTGTCTTAGCACTTTTATTCCAATTAACCGTCGTTAGAGTTTCTCGTTTTCTGAGATAAAACGCACAAATTCAAGCTCGGGTAAATTGTAACATGTTACTACTTACTCCGCTCTAAATGGTGATAAAGCAAACATGCTATATGCTGACAAATCGGAAAAAGTCTCTAGACGAACAACAATCGAGGATCTAAAAAGTAGAAAAAAGTATGAAGGCAAAAGTGAAGAAAGCGAAGAAGAAGATTTTGATAGAATCAGATGAATAAGCAATGATTGTTTAACTCATGTATATCAAATGTTTAATAATGATCTGTGTTTTCATTTATATTTTTTAGAAATGTTTATTTGTGTTCAAATTTGTATTTAAATCAGTAAAACAGATGTGTTACAATTTACCCCGGACTGGGGCACTTTGTAACAAAGGTTCAGATTTGTTTAAGATGAAGCTAGATGTCTAACAAGGGAACACCGCGAACCCGGACTCACCGATTGGAACGCAACTTTGTAGGTTTTTAAAGTGACTCAAAACAAGAACAACTGTGTGTTTCATTCGGGCCCTATCGCCCTTCAAGGGGGTGAAAACTAACCTCAAAGTCAAATTGGCACTTCGACTTTTTCGCGTATAACTCCCAAACTACAACAGACAGAAAAAATGTTTCAAACAAAAGTTTAATGATTCAATAAACACTGCAAACTTGCGTTAACGAAATTTTGAAAAGAGTTTAAAAAAATACCTGAACGAAAAAAAAACTTTTTTCAAAATTTTGTTAACGCAAGTTTGTAGTGCTCATCACACCATTAAACTTTCGTTTGAAACATTTTTTTCTATCTGTTGTACTTTAAGTGTTATACGCGAAAAAGTGGAAGTGCCAATTTGACTTTGAGGTTAGTTTTCACCCCCTTAAAGGGCGATAGGGCCCAAATGAAACACACCGTTATTCTTGTTTCGAGTCACTCTAAAAACCCACAAAGTTGCGTTTCAATCGGTGAGTCCGGGTTCGCGGTGTTTCCTTGTAAGTGTCCAAGAGTTTGCCACGTACTTACACTCAATGAGTTCACCACATATGTAAGTAGTAAGTCAAGCAAATTATTTCCTGATTGAGGAAAACACTTTCGAGAAAAAACTGTGAAAACTTTTTTGTTACAATCTGCCCCGGTCTCCACTACCTCTATTTTTAACATTCTAACGTGATTACTGCACGCCTCGTAGTCAAGCGTCTGCCGATGCTCCGAGGGTTTTCCTCACGCGGTGTGCATCTCTACCATTGGTCCAACTTCATCTGCATCGAGTGTGTATAATGACTCGAGTCTTTGGTATTAGAATGAGTAGTATAAAATCAATAATCAGGGATGTCGCGTTCAGTAGCCATATATAGAGGGTGTTTAAAAAAAAAAAAAAGCTTAGACTTTAGGGGTAATAAATGGGGAGAGAAATACAAAATGCTTAATTAAAATGTACTTTTGCGTCCACCAGTGTTTGGTAACGTAAATGAGTTTCGTCGCAACATGTAGAATATACGCAGAAGAATTTTACAAGACCAAGTTCTTTAGCGAACACAATGACAGCTGCAAGTTATTGTAATTTTTTAAAGAACGATTTAATCGAAGCCATGAATAATGTGCTGTACCGGGAGAAATTATGGATATGGTTTTAGTAGGAAGAGGCTTTTTACTACATTTTTCAATTAATGTGAGACAAGGTTTCAATCGAATTTCCGATGAAAGGTAGGTAGGGCAAGGAGGTCCAGTAAAATAGTCTCCTCGATCATTTAACTTGAATCCTCTCGCCTTCTTTTTTGGGGGATACTTAAAGCATTAAGTGTACTCATCCAAATAAATACTGTATTGGACTTACAACAACGAATAGACGATGCATGCCAGATAATATGGAACAGAGCAGGAATACGTGAAAATGCACGTCGATCTGTCAGCTGCAAATGTGAATGTTGTAGATACTCAATTGGGAGGATGTGAATGTGAATGGGAAAACAAACTTTTGTATTTTACATTGAAACGACTGATTTTAGGACCTATTTTGGTTAAACACTTTAGTAAACACTCTGTTAGTACTATAAGCACCTAAAGTCTTAGACCTTTTATTTCATACTCTCTACATTAACGGAAAATTTATTTTCTTTTAGATGAGTTTAGCTATTCATGGGTTCCTACAATTGCATCCCATAATCCTGTATTGGTAACAAATGAATGTAAATCATTTTTGTTTGTACTAATAATAAATGTTATGTTTCTGAATAAAATAACGTAAAATATTATTTATTTACTACCTTCTCCGTTG